>JAMQGN010000001.1:2598531-3198531 GCA_030145905.1 Populus davidiana | reverse complement strand
TTTAATTGATTCATTTGAGTCCATAAGTTACTCCATACATTGCCTTAAAACACAACAACGATTATACAAATGGATGGTTATGACATTTGGTTTATCTAATGCCTCTATTTCATGATATTCATATATCAGGTACTAAGATCATTCATGGGCAAATTCATTGTGGTTTATAACCCCTATCTAGAGTCTTATTTAGAGTATCTTCATGTTGTTTTGACACTTTAAAGAATAAACAACTATATATGAATATATATATATATATATATATATATATATATATATTCTTAATTAGTACTACTACTTTTTTAGGCTTTATTGTGTTTGTTGAAGGGGTTCAAGATTATCCATCTAAGATTTATATAATTATAGAGTGGTCGACTCCAATGAGTGTTCATGATGTTCAAAGCTTTTATAGACTTTCATCTTTTTATAGGAGATTCATCTGAAACTTCGATTCTATTATTGCAACTATTATGGAGCGTCTAAAAGGATGTCTTTAAATGGACAAATAAAACCAAATCCAGCTTTCAATTGATGAAGTAAAGGATGACTAAAGCTACTGTTTTGACACTTTTAGATTTTGAAAAACTATTTGAGGTAAACTTAATGTATCTAGGTTAAGCGTTGAGGGGGTTCTTAGCCAAGATGAGCAAATAATTTAATGTGAAGTTATCTAGCTTAAAGAGAAACTACTCAATTTATGATCTAGAATTTTATACTATTATTCAGAGTCTTAAGTATTGGTGACATTACCTAGTAAAGAAAGAGTTTATCCTAATCATAAATTATGGAGCTCTTAAACATATAAATAGGCAACATAAGTTAAGTCATCAGCTTATAAAATATGTGTCATTTTTATAAGAGTTCACCTTTTGTTGAGGTACCACCCAGGCAACTTAAACAAAGTGGTTAATATCCTCAGTATATAGGTTATTATACTCAGTACTATATGTACCTAAGTGACAAGGTTTGATGCTTTCAATAAGCTGTATTCAAGTAATTCATCATTTAAACAGATTTATGCTGAGTTGACGGATGAAGATAAGCGATATAACTTTGTACTTATGAATGGTTATCTATTTCATGATTTGCAGCTTTGTATCCTAGGTTGCTCCTTACAAAAACATATCATCTGTGAATTGTATTGAGGGACACTTTGAGTGGGATAAGACATTGGCCCTAATATTCGTAAATTATTATCAGCCTAAGTTGTCTGACCATATATCTAATTTTATAATGAGATGTGTTGTTTCTCAAAGGTTTAAGGAAACCTTAACAAATGTTGGACTCTCTACTTTATTACCTGGTTCTTGATGCTCTGTGATTGGATGTCAGTATAGATTTTATGTTAGGTCAACTCCATACCTAATAAGCCATGGATTTTATTTTTATTGTTATGGATAAGTTCTTAAAGATGGTTGTTTTGCAACCTGTTGAAAGACCATGGATACACATGAAAAGCCTACCTCTATTTCAACAAGGTGATTTGTTTACATGGCATTCCTAGGTTCATCACTTCATATAGAGATGTGAAGTTTATGAGTAACTTTTGGAAGAGTTTATGGAGTAAGATAGGAACTCAACTAAACATTGATAGAGCATATCATCCCTAGGCACATAGGCAGATGAAGGTGTTTAACCAAGGCCTTGGTAACTTATTGCGAAGTTTAAATGAAGATAAGCCAAAATAGAGGGATCTAACCTTCTTACAAATAGAGTTTGCGTGTAATAGATCTTGAAATTAGACTACCCAACTAAGTCCATTCGAGATCATTTATAGACAAAACACTTCTAGAGTGTTGGAGTTAATGCATGTCCCTTGTATTGAATAATTGAGTGTCCAAAATGATGGTATAACATATTACTTGCATAATATTCATGACCAAGTCAAAAAGACAACTATTAACAGAAATTTATGGGATTTTGCTCAAACACCACTGTCAAAGATTGGCATACATTTACCACTCAAAGATATTTATCAGTGTCTCTTCAATATCGAACGTATTACCCTAACTTCATTAGATCATATAAAATCATCATTTCCTAAGTGGTACAATCCAAATGAAAAATGTGAATATCATAATGGGATCCTCAACTACTAATAATAAATTACAAGAATTACAAGTATCAAGTCTAGAAGCTTTTGACCAATGAACAAGTTGAGTTTGTAAAGGATAATAGTACCTACTACATTGTCACCAGACTATCCTCAACATATCAAGTGATTGAAAATGCTAGCGAGACACATATATTGCTAGAGAGACTGATCTAAGAAGGGTGTTGCATTGTCAATCATTTTTGTTATAAAACTTTGTTGTTCTTGTTTTTTTTTTTTCATGTTTATTGGGGGGTTAGATCCTATCTTTTAATTAAATATGCATTTTCTTCATATCTTTTTTTTTTTCAGAAATCAATAGATGTTTAGCATTTTTACTATTGACACAATATTGAACCCTAAAGTGAATCATATAAAATGCTAAGAACGCATTGACCCTCCTGATTTATTTCATGGCTCAGTTCAATTGAAAACCAATAAAACTTTTACGAAAGTGTCAAAGCAAAAAAAAATAGAAATTCAAATATTAAGGACCAAATTAGAGAATATATAATATTTGGTAAATTATGATTCAATGATGAAATTGAAAACAAATAAAACTTCTACAAAAATTCCAAGACTAAAAATGAGAATTCAAAAGAATATGAACTGAAGTTGAAATACCAATTACCAAAAAGGAAAAACAATGATTTTTGGGGAAGGAGAGAGAAAATAAGGGGGAAAAAAGTCTCACCGACAACAAACCGAACCATCACCAGATACATGCATCGGACCAACATGAAGAGGATACTATAACGCTTCCAAAGACATGACAAAAGGGTATTTTTAGAGGCCGAGGGGCACAACACATGCCGACCAAAGAGCGCAGATGCCTCTCATACACCTTAGGGTCTGCCACACGCGAACATCTTTTTTCTCTTAAATTTAGCTAAATACAAAAATGCCCCTAAGCTGACTTTCTAATTATAAAAAAACCTTTATGAAAACCAAAAATACCTTTGACCTTAGGCTTTTTTTTAGGGTATTTTTATCGTTTTACTTTGCATTTTAATTGTTTATTATTGATTATATTTGATCACATGTCAAATTGCCCCTCAGTTTAAATTATAATAACAAAAAAACCATTGTAAAAATACAAAAATACCCTTGGACACTAGGTTTAAATTTTTTGCTTCTAAAGTATTATAATCGTTTTACTATACAATCAAGATGAAAAAAAATACTAATTTATCCCTAGTCAATATAAAAATGACAAATGATCATGTGAAAGACTTTAATACCCTTTTAAGTCAATGCAAAGTTTTTTGAGTATAACATAAAAAAACATCATAACGAAGTTACTTAGATTGTTCTGTTAATTAGGTTGTTCTGTTGATAGCTATTGTAGTAATCATTAACTTGATTATATTCTGGACCTTGATTGTTGTTTCCTATTATTATTAATCCTAATTGTCATAGCATTTTAGTGATGTATAAAAGCAATTCATTTTGACTAATTCCTAGAAACTGTTTTATGTTTTTTATTTTCTTAATAGAAAGAATAGTTGGAAAATCAAAAGCATAAACAATAAATGGCCAAAATCGAGTGAGTAAATTGATGCTAAGATTGAGTTGAACGAGATCAAATGTTAGTGTATTGGTATAGGATTCTCGGGAAAATCAGAACATAGCATTCAATTAGGAAAAAGGTAGAAGGGTCCAAGGACATTGGATTTCAGAACAAAAGGGTTTTCATTAATGAACTTGAAAATATTTATTTATTTATTTTATTTTTTTGTGATAAGAAATATCATTAAACTAGTTTGTGTGGGTCAATCAATACTAAAATAAGATCAAAGTAAAGTGAAAAAGAAGGAGAAGAATAAAATTGATAGAATCAAGAGGTAAGACAGGAAAAGAATAAAGTTACAAACTTGTGCAATTCAAGCTGTGCGCAACCAAAACATACATTAATATCTTATATATTCAATTAACATTTACAATTTTACAAGTCAAGAATCCATGTTTTTTATATAATCATGCGATATATATAGTTAAGAAAAAAAACTCTCATTTAAGTATAAGCTCTTTTCTTCATCTATTTAAAATATTAAATCAGGATTTCACCGCAATATATATATATTTGGTTCATGTAACTTTCAAAAAAAAAAATAGTTAAGGGTGCTGTAGTGTGTGTGTCTATATATATCATCCTCCGTTATTGTAAAACTATGTGAATCATTAAAACTAATACATGAATCATTAAATTTAATTTTTAAAATTAGAAAAATAACCACTATATATTTTTAAAAATATATTTTAAAACTCAATTTTGCTCTCAAAATCCCGGTAACATTCCCCTTTAATATCAAGATAGGATTTAAAATTATAGTAGTTATTGCTTTTCAAAACATGTTTCGTTTGAAAATATATTAAAATAATTTTTTTAAAAGAATTTATTTTAATATCAACATATCAAAATATTCAAAAACACTAAAAAATTAATTTAAAACAAAAATAAAATTTGATTTTTTTCAAAAGCGCAGTGCCACCATAAAAACAAACACCCCTAAAAAATATCTTAAAATATACAAAAAATTTTAGATATGAAGGAAAAATATGCAACATCAAATTTTCAAGTGGTTAATTTGTAAGATTTTATAAAAATCCAAGTGTTAATGTATTTTGCCTCTAATTTAAAACCATCTTGATATTCATGGAATGGTTTAAAATTTTAGATTGAATATTTCTTTCACATCCATTGTGCATCATGTTATTTGAATTTTATATAATTCGACCACTCACGTGGTGTATATAACAAGTGTAATTTTAAGAAAAAGTACGAACACATAAAAGTGGTTCTTTGTTTTCCTAATTATTTCTTAATTCTTTTCCTAGCTAGGTCTTAGCGTTTTAATTTAATTTGGTTTTAACTAGTTAGATCAATTTAGTAATTATTTAAATACCTTTGTAGCTTATTCTTCTAAAATAGTTATTCAAGTTAAGAATAAGCACAATCGTCTAGGCTTTTTCCTGTTACGGGACATTTTTCCCTTTTCCTTTTCTTGTCCTAGATGCTGCTCTAACCATGGCCATTTGCTTTCTCTGTTGCTATGTTCCATGGAGAACAAATGGGTGGAGTCTTGGAGTACTCAAAGTATATCCATGCAAGTGAAATCAAAGTAACCTCACATCACTATATATTCTACTGAAATGCTTCCCAGTCTATTCAAATAGAAATCCATTCAAGTACAAACTCTATTTCTTTTTCTTTTGCAATGTGTCCCGTAGAAATAAACATACAAGAAAGTTTGACCACAAGAGATGAAGATCAAAATGCATTGATGGATCGTTTCTTGTATGAATATGTGAAGGAGGACAACATTGTGACCTTTAAGAGCTGTGTTCAGAAACATTCGCCAGATAAGCTAAGGACTCCCTCTGGGAATTCACTACTTCATGTAGCCGTAAGCTATGAAAGTGATAATATTGCAGCTTATCTGGCAGAAGAGTTTCCTTCGCTAATCACCAGTCGAAACGACCAGGAGGACACAATCCTTCATGTTGCTGCCAGGGAAGGAAGGCTTAGTAATACAGTTAAAACTCTGGTCGGATCGAATCCCTGCTTGGTGAAGTTGAAAAATAGAAAAGGAAACATTCCTTTGCATGATGCAGTGATCAGGGGTAAAAAAGACGCTGTCGCGTGGCTGGTATGCAAAGATCCAGGAGCGGTCTATTACAACAACAAGACCACAAACAAGTCTCCATTGTACCTGGCTGTTGAGAGGGGCCACAAGAATGGGATTCTTGATGATCTCCTGAATATCGAAGCTTCCTCTGGCACGCTACGAGAAGGAAAGTCCCCTGTTCATGCAGCCATCGAGCAACGTAACAAAGGTGATCACAATGTGTATCTATGCTCATTAGAAAATGATTTACATAAAAAACATTTCTTGCAAATATATCATCGCTATGTTCATTGGCAACTAATTCTTTTGATTTTCAGATATATTGGAAAAAATTGGAAAGGCAAAGCCAGAGCTATTACGTTTCAAAGACAAAGAGTTGGGAAATTCCCTCCATTATGCGTCAACCACGGGTTATCTGGAAGGAGTTCGCTTCCTACTACAGAAGTTTCCTGATGGAGCAAATGAAAGAGACAAAGAAGGAAACTATCCTATCCATCTTGCATGCAAAAATGACTCTGTTGGTCTAGTAAAAGAATTTATGAATGTCTTCCCATATCCAAAAGAGTTCCTCAATACAAAGGGGCAGAACATTCTCCATGTAGCAGCTGAAAGTGGACAAGGCAAAGTGGTTAGGCACATACTCAAACAGGATCAGAAGCTCATCGAACCACTGCTAAATGGCATTGATGAGGATGGAAACACACCTTTGCATTTGGCAACACAGTCAGGCCAATCCAATGCTGCATTTGCTCTAGTGCGCGACACCCACGTTGAGCGTTCAATTGTCAACAATGAAAACAAGACACCGTATGATATTGCTGAAGATCAATCTAAAATTGCCGTGGATCAATATGAAAAAACAGATGAAATGGTACACTAGTTGATCATCATTTAGCAAGATCCACAAAAGTATATATTTTAGGAGAATAATTGATTTAATATTTTTGTATCTGTGCTAATTACTCTTTGTTGCCAGCTTGCTGAGGAACGAAAGCAGTTTGCTTCAAAGAACAACACCCCTGCTGACGGGACTCAGGTATAGGAGTTCAAATGATATGTTCTTCGCTTGCATTTTAAATATTTTAGGTAAAGATATGTACACGATATTACAAGAATATTTTATCAAGTTATGGAAACAATCAAGCAAGATCAAGAGATGAAAAAAATTCAGGATTTAACACCTAACCGTTTAAGGGTTTTGAGTATAATGATGTCATGTGATTTGAACAATTATCATTTATGCATTTCTTCATGATTTCTATTTTCTGAGACAGGACAAAGCAGTTGATCCAAAGAAGCAAGATAAAAAGAAACCCTCAAAGGATTACAAACTGCTAGATTATTATGGAGCGGTATTGTTTCTTTTCTTCTTTCCTATACTTTTGGGTTTTGATCTTTTCGGTTTACGGAAGAGGTAAGACTTTAAGAAAGAAAAAAGATGGCTTCTTGTGTGTCTTGGTTTAAAAGTGTGGCTGAGCTACATGCTTAACTTGTATTCTATAGTATTAAAAATTCTGAAACCATTCCAGAATTTTGCTATCTTGCGTCCCTAAAAAGGCATTTCAAGGCCAGACGCTTTTGGATAATCTTCAAAGTGCGAAAAACTAATAAAAACCATTTAAGTTTTTTTCCTCTTGCTATGCAGATGACAACATTATCGATCCTATACTTCAAAGCCCGCCCAAAAAAATCCCTACAAGAGCATTTCAGTAGTTCTCAAGGCAAGCCACCAAGGAAAGAGGAAACAAAGAGCAGGATACAGAATCTTCTTGTGGTAGCAGTGCTTGTTGCTGGTGTAACGTTTTCTGGTGCTATACAATTGCCACAACTAAAGAATATCAGTAACTCAAATGAACATCACCATGGCTTCAACATCACTAGCACTGTCTTCCATAACAACACTGCCTTCGAAAGTCCTACTGGTTCATCCCTTCTGGATGGCTATTTATGTCTTGATGTGTGGGCTTTGAATACCTCTGTGGTGGCAGCTATAATCCTTCTTTGGACGAACTTGAATGATGTCAAATTTGCACCATTTGTCGTTTGGTTTTCATCCTTAATGGTTGGTGGAGCTATTTACATGATGTGCTTGGCATTCTTTTTTGCTGTGAGCATAGCATTAGGTGGATCCGATTATGGAGTGTTAGCAATCACCATTATTGTGGTGGGGGTTGTGTTTTTCATTGCTCAAACATTGCTTTATATTCAATGGATTCTTCCACCATCTGTCAACCAAATTCTTGAAGGAATGCTCTCGTATCATGTCTACTTCCTCTCGTTTCTCTTTCTATTCTATAGTTGGAGGTGGCTGCCTGATAAACTCTCTGAGCTCAAGAGAGGGAGAGCAAGCAACGAGAGCAGTTCAGGTTGATCTTCAACAGATGTCAGGAGTTCTGGGATTTTCCTCCTCTAAAAGTTGTTGGGATCAGTAAGACTATTTGCAATTGCAATAATGAATCGAATGTGTCTGTACTATTTTCCTTTATTCAAAGCAAGTTCGTTGATTGTCCAAGAAATACTATACTAATGCCAGTGGTTTTAAATATACCTGAGAAGGGTTTTTGTCTCGGAGATCTGGATTCAAAATTGTCTCTCCCACTAGTGCTTCTCAGAGTTCTTGGCGTTCTTTATCAGTTTATCGTTCTATTATCTTCTGCGTAAAGAAGACGACTAGCCTGTCCACTTTCCTGTTCTGCCTTAATTTGGAGTTTCCATAAATTATTTCAAAACTGTAAATCAATATTTTTTGTTTCAACTCCAAAACCAAAACACATTCTATACATGAACCAAATATAAAACTATATCAACTGTAGAATTTTGAAGCAGAGAAGAGACGGGAGACAGTGCAGAACTTCTGCATAATGATTTCTTATGCTGTACATATGCATATATATATATACACACACACACACACAAAAGGAAAAACTTGCAGCAAGGAAAGACAATCCTGCGTATCCTTTCTCCTAACAGTATGCTAATATTTTATGCTAATAATAAATACACAATCATATCTAAACTAGGTAACAAATAAGTTATACTTGGTAATAGCATAATAGTAAAGATCTTCAGAATCGCTTAAGTATCTTCAATACCCCCCTCAAGCTGGATCCAGTGGATTGATGGAACCAAGCTTGCTTAATAACCGATGAAATTGAGTGGAAGGTAAGGCTTTGGTAAGCACATCAACTAGTTGATCGTGAGATCGTACATACTAAGGATGGATAAGTTTAGCTTGAGCTTGCTGACGAATGTAATGACAATCTACTTCAATATGTTTGATGCGTTCATGAAATACCGGGTTGGACACAATATGCATAGCAGCTTGGTTGTCACAAAACAACGTCATAGGAGTGATACTAGGAAAACCTAAATCTACAATGAGTTTTTTGAGCCATATCAGTTCACAAATAGCAGAAGTCATATCACGATACTCTGCTTCAACACTTGAGCGAGCTACTACTGATTGTTTCTTGCTTTTCCAAGATACCAAATTTCCTCCAACAAACATACAATATTCAGTGGTAGATCGACGATCAAGAGAATTTCCTGCCCAATCAGAATCAGTGTAGCCATGACGTTAGTATGACCATTGTGAGCCATAACAATGTCGCGACCAATTGTCCCTTTTAGATACTACAAGATACGTTTTACCATACCAAGATGTTGAACTGTTGGAGCATGCATATATTGACTGATAAGGCTAACTACAAATGTAATATTTGGTCGAGTGATTGTTAAATAAATTAGTTTACCAACAATCTTCTGATAATGAGTGTAAGAAGTGAGAGGTTCACTTGAAGGGTCCAATGTTAACTTGTTGTCTAGAGGGTTTGCAACCGGCTTTGTGTATAACATGCCAGCATCCTTCAACAGATCAATTAATTGAGGAAAAAACCTTTACTGGAAGCGGCCATTTCAATGCCTAGGAAGTACTTTAAGGAGCCAAGGTCCTTAATTGAAAATTGCTGCTGAAGCTCCCTCTTAAGTTGAGTGATTGAGTCATTATTTCTTCCTGCTATAATCAGATCATCCACATATATTAGCACAACTAGTTTATAAGAGGAACCAAGCTGAATAAATAAAGAAGAATCTGCAGAACTTCTTGTAAAACCAAGATTTTCAAGTGCAAAACTCAATTTTACATGCCAGGCCCGAGAACTCTGCTTCAGGCCATAAATAGATTTGTGAAGTTTGCAGACTAGTGTGGTGCTTCTATTCTGTAGATGTCCAGGAGGAAGTTTCATGAACATTTCTTCTTCAAGCTCTCCATGTAAGAAGGCATTTCTTACATCCATTTGACATAGGAACCATCCCTGATTCACAGCAAAGGATAGAAGGACTCTGACAATGGTCATCTTGGCCACGGGAGCAAATGTTTCCTTGTAGTCAACACCAAATTTCTGAGTGAAACCTTGAGCTACTAGATGAGCTTTATGCCGATCAACTGAACCATCTGACTTAAATTTCATCTTTAATATCCAACGACAACCTATAGCTTGTTTTCCAGCAGGCAAGGGTACCACACTCCATGTGTGATTGTTTGTAAGTGCCTTCAGTTCTTCATTCATGGCCTGTTGCCATACTTCCTGTGATTGCACTTCATAAAATGTCTTCGGTTCCTAAACAGCTGATATGGAAGTAATGAAAGCACTATGTGATGGAGAAAGTTGATGATAGGACATGAATCTAGAAATAGGATACTTCACATTGTATGTGACATAATCTTGCATTCAAGATAGCACTTGACGAGTTCGAAGGGAAACTCTCCTAGTAGCTGGCAGCATGTCAAAAGGTGATTCTCTTATGCTAGTATTTTCACCGCTTGGATCCGAGTCAATAGCAACATCAAAGAAATTTGATGCATTTTGAATTTGAGTATCCTGATCAGTAGTATCATTTCTGGGAGTAATTTGAACCTGAATCTATCTGTTAGAACTTGGAATGATGGATGAAGGCAGACTGACATTCTCAATACTAAGCAAGGGAAAAAGATTTGACAACATCTCCCCCTCATTTCCTGCAGAAAAATATTTAGTATCTTCAAGAAATTTCACATCCCTAGAAACATGTAGTTTCTATAACACAAGGTCATAACACTTGTATCCCTTTTGAGTTGTGGAATAACCCAAAAAGATGCACTTGATTACTCTAGGATCTAGCTTGTCACGATGTGTAGCTAGTAAGTGCACAAAACAGGTGCAGCCAAATACTTTAAGATGAGATATATCTGGAATTTTATCCTGCAAAACTTCAAGAGGAGATTTAAAATCTAGCACTCGGCTGGGTAAGCGATTTATGAGATAAGCAGCTGTAAGAGCTCTATAAGACCAGAAGGCTTAGGAACATTCATTTAAAGCATAATGGGATGAGTTTTTTCAAGCAAATCATGATTTTTACATTCAGATATCTCGTTTTGTTGAGGTGTACCAACACAGCTAGTCTCATGCAGAATTCCATTAGAATATAAATATTTTGACATGTCTTTGGACATATATTCGGTGCCATTGTCAAATCGAAGGATTTTAACGTGAGCTGAAAATTGATTGAGTGCTAACAAATAAAAATCCTTAAAACAAACAAATACGTCATGCTTATTTTTTAGCAGATACACCCAAGTAACCTTCGAGAAGTCATCGATAAATGTAACAAAGTATTTAAAACTATCAATGGAAGTATGGAAGGGTCCCCTCACATCTGAATGAACAAGTTCAAATGCGTGAGTGCTTTTTGACATTGAAGGAGTAAACGGAAGTCTTGTAGATTTTGAAAAATAACAAATCTCATAATTGAGCGATTCATGTACTTGAACCGACTTTATTTTACTAAGAACAGACTCTGAAGGGTGAGCTAGACGGCGGTGCCATAAAAGATGCTCATGAGGTGGATTAGTTGTTGCTTGAAAAACCTTGGGGACTCGTGATTTTTTAGACATAATAGAGACCATGCAGAAAAAATCATTCACCAATCATGTCCTTGGTGACAAGGTCTTGAAACACAACCTTGGAAGAAGTGAGAATTACTTCACAGTTTAGGGTGGATGTAATCTTACTGACTAAAAGCAATTGAAATGGAAAAGATGGTACAAATAGAACATCAGACATTATCTTATCATAAAGTAGATTGATTTTCCCTTTCCCTTTAACATAAGCACCCTTCCCATCAGCAACAGATACAAATGTGGGTTTGACAAATGATTTAAAATCATGAATGTTATCTAATTTGTTTGACATATGATCGGTGGCAGAATCTATTATCCAAACATCATGCAAATTTACAAGTTCTAATGCAGTCATGAAAGCAATCAGATTACCTTGGCTATTTTTCAGCTCTGCTTCTGCCAAAAAATCTGCAAAGCGACTAAGAAGAGCAGTTGGTTGCTTCTAGTCTTGACTGGTAGATTCATCATGTGATTTTCCTTGGCCATGCTTACCATGCAAATAATTAGCCAAATCAGATATCAGAGTTGTAGAAGTGGCAAAAAAGCTTTCGGTGGAATTTCATAATTATTTGCAAGGTATGACTTATAATTATTTGTGCATCTTGGTGGCCTTCTTAGTTCCTTTGCAAACTTAGGCTTAATTTCAGGATGAAGAAGCCAACAACGATCTGCATTATGACCAAGATTGTGGCAGTAATTACATATGAGATCAGTTCGTTTCCCTTTGTAGTTTTTTGAATCTGATAATGGTCTGTGCTGACCATTATCAAAAGAACCAGAATTCATATACTGTGGCATCGATTTCATCTGATAAGCACGAGTTTCAGAAACTCCAACATCACGAGTCATTACTTTCCTGCGTATTTCCTCACGTTGGATTGTGGCACAAACTGATTTCAGGGATGGGAGTTCTGGATTCATCAGAATATGGCTTCGTAGGTCTTCAAAATCTAGGCTGAGGCTTGCCAACAACTGAAAAATCCTATCCTCCTTAGTTCTTTTTTGTAATATAGCAGCATCAGTAGTGTGTGGATGATATATTTCTAGTTCATTCCACAGGCCTTTAAGGCTTCCCAACAGCTGAACAAAGGGCTTTCCTTCTTAGTGAAGGCTGGCAACCTCACGATGAATTTGGAATATTCTGGCAGCATTATTTTGATTTCCATACATGTCACGAATTACATCCCACAGGTCCAGTGATGATTCTGAGAAACTAAAAATCTCAGCAAGGTTCCTTTCCATGGAGTTGAGGATCCAAGACATGACCAACTGGTCCTTAGAAAGCCATGCTGCATATTCTGGATCATCAACTTCTGGAGGAATGATAGAACCATTTATGAACCCCAACTTAGATCTTCCACCAAGAGCAATGGTGACAACCCTTGACTAAGGAAGATAATTGAACTCATTCAACAACACAGAACTCAATCTTTGAAATGTGTTGTTATCATCAGAACAATTTGCTAGTGCTGAGACCTTTGATCCAATATCAATGGCATCTTTAAAGTGGTCTTCCATGACAACACCACTGTCTCTTTTTATAGTATGAGAATTCAGACACTAAGCTCTGATACTATATAGAATTTTGAAGCAGAGAAGAGACGTTAGACAGTGCAGTAAAATGGAGTTCTGCATAATGATTTCTTATGTTGTATATATATATATATATACAAAAGGAAAAACTTGCAGCAAGGAAAGACAATCCTGCGTAACCTTTCTCCTAACAGTATGCTAATAATAAATACACAATCATATCTAAACTTGGTAACAAATAAGTTATACTTGGTAATAGCATAATAGTGAAGATCTTCATAATCGTTTCATTATCTTCAATATCAACCTAAATTCATATATAACAATAATTCATTGATGGAGCAATCGAGTTTTGCTGCTACTCTATCCCAGAACGGGTCAACTCATAGCAAAACTCATTCCTAAACTAAATTAATTATTGAGGTGTATAATCATTATATATCCCATTAGCAAAGGATGAAGAGAATATAAGAAGAAAGTGAAAGAACTGTCCGAAAAAAATCTTAAGAAAAAAAACTAGAGGAATGATTTTTTATCTTGACGAAAACCATTTTAGCATCCCTTCGTTGGAGACCAAAAAACAGTTGAAGACCAGTTATTTTAGCGGCTATTACTTAAAGCTTTTTCTTTGACTCTCATGTTGGAGATGCTTTGATTTTACCAGATTCAAACCGTGGGACCAAATTGTTATATGGTTGATAATTGAGCCATAGATAGCAAAATTCAATAGGCTGGGGACTGACTTGTGAAACGCATTTATAGTTGGGGGGCTGATTTGCAGTTATCCCTATTGAAGTGAATGGAGGCAACAATTTCTAAAAGCAACGAAAATGTATATTTGCTTCGTGAGAAAATGCATTTTTAGTTTTTTTTTAGAATATAGCTATAGCGATCATGTTGGATATATATTTATTATATTTGATTTTTATTGAAAGCTTTAAAAGATATATTTTTGTATTATATAAATAGCTGTGAATCTAAAATATATATATATATATATATAAAATCACGTAAAATAACATCTAATAATAATGATTAAAAAAAATGAGAATCAAGAATCCTACAATAAAAATTAAACTGTTATAAAACTCAAAGTCTCACCAATTAAACTATATTTTTTATTTTTTCTAAACACATCTCTTTCTTATTTAACTTTTATTTTGACATAATTATTTCAAAGCTTATACTTTACAGCTGCCGCAAAATGTAGAAATTGTAAAACAATTAGGAGAAAAGGAAATCAACAGAAATAATGTATATAATAAAAGATCAACCTGTTATTGACTACAAAATTAATTGAATAGTGTTGCTGCCCAGGATCGAACTGGGGACCTTTAGTGTGTAAGACTAACGTGATAACCACTACACCACAGCAACTTCATGTCTAAGATGCTCAAACAAGAATATATGATCTTAATATTTTGAAATTCTTAGATAACAAGTAACAAATGCCCTTTAAACACGGAAAAAACCGTCAACGGATCGAGGGTGAAACCTTGAAGACTAGGAGAACAATAATCATTTGATTCTTTGTGTGATTTAAGCCCTTAAGATTCTTAAAAATCTTGGGCTTTCTTAGGTTTTTTTTTTTTTTAATTGGTGAAATAAGTCCATTTGGTTTGGGTTGAAGAAGTAATAATAAAGGAGGGAAAAAATGGCCAGTGTCATGAGGAGTTGCATACAATCAATATTAAAGTTATTGAATTGTGTGATGGGAATGGTTGGGCTAGCAATGATGTTGTATGCAGTTTGGCTTATCAGAGTGTGGCAAAGAGAAATTGGTGATTTTCCATTTTTTGATGATGACGACGACGACTTTAGTCCATGGTATGCATTTCTTTCTTGTTTTTGTGAAATTTTGGTTTGTGGTTTTTTTGTTTTATGTGTTTTTGGTTCATGGGTCAGCGTTAGAATTGTAAAAAGATGCTTTCTTTTGGTTGTGGAATGTGGGTTTTGTTTGGTTGGTGAGGAAAGTATTTGAATTTTAGGATTGGTTTGTTTGATGTTCCTTTGGGTTTGGTATTTTATGTTTTAGTCTCGTTTGAATGTTTGATTAGTTGCTAAATTGGTTGATTTATTTGTTAATTGGATGACGCTTGGGTGGAGGGAAAGCTGGAAAAAGAGGAGCTTTAGAAAGTTGAGGACTGATTTTCTATTGTTTGAAAAGAGAGGAGCCTGGCTGTGATTTTCTCTTAATGCCATTACTTTTTAAGAGGGGGAGGTGTGATTGGCCTAATTGGTTTTGCTTGTGGATGGAACATCATTGAGGCAGAAGTCTGTCAATAAATGCATCTTCTTTGCTTGCCTCTATTTTTTGAAGTGCACGTGTATTAAATTTGAAAAGGAAGTTTGCTTCTATCTAATATAGAGCGGGCTTCTGGTCTTTTCAAGTGGGCCAAATATCTTCACAACTTTTCGGTTTGTGATTCATGTACATTTTCTATTTGCTTTTAACATTTTCATCAAGTTGCTGGACAACCAATGAAAAGGGTAGGAAATTGAAGTTTGGAAGATTTTGGTCATGCTATTTTGCTTGTGATAGCGTGAAACTTGAGTCTCTTTGATTAAGTATTCAGTTTAATGGAGGTTTTTATTTCTCAATTGCCAAATTGGTAATTCAATTTTTTGATTTAGTACCTAACCTTTCCCATAATGCTATTAACAATCAAGAAGAGCTTTATTTTCATGGCTTCTATAGAGTTGTTACCAATTCTGTAATTCTACAGTTAAAGCCATACTCTGGTTTGTATTGCAGGAGAATTAATAATGACAAAACTGTGTTATTAATGAAGCTGCTTCTTTGAGTGGAGATAAACTAATTGAATTTGGTTGGTGTTTGATCATTGATTTGTGATGTTAGTTGAAACAAGAGGTATAAGGGGGCATGGGCTGTTTTCACTTTTGATTTTAAAGTAATAGTCTGTATGCGGCTGGTTAGAGCTTATTTAACTCATAGTCAGTAAATGAATGGTGTATGGTTGTTTGCTTCTTTCTTGCCTGATTATCTTTAATGCAATGTATTCATAAAATGCAGGTTCATTTACACATTTCTTGGCCTAGGTGTGACTTTGTCCATGATCACATGCTTAGGTCATATTGCTGCTGAAACTGCAAATGGTTGCTGCCTTTATCTAGTATCCTTTCCTCGAAGCAGTTAAATAAGTATCTATATTCCCTGCTTTAATAGCTTTTTGGTTTAATTATTCTAATAAATATTGGTTTATAGCCCCATACATTACCTTTTAGCATCTGATCAGCATCATAATTTCAGTTTGATTTCGTTGAACTACCCATGTGGTTTAGTTATACCCATATTTCATCATGGTGAATAAGATTTTGAATTCGTACAATCAAATTCTGTTTTCAAAATTGTTGTTTACTTGAGAAACACAACTTTGTTCATTCATGGAGCTTTAGTTTCTTAGAATGCATGCCCTTTTTGGCCAATTTTGACCTTAACAGGATTCAGTATATGTTGTTTGTATTCTTACTTCTCATGCTGGAGGCTGGAGTTACAGCTGATGTATTTTTAAACCGTGACTGGGAAGAGGTATGCTCCTATGACCAAAAACTCAATTTGATTATCACCTCATGGTTTTGTGGTTACAAGTTACCATAAGTCCTTACTGAGAATTTATATGGTTACCATTCTATTTTGCCCGACTTGGCGCCAGGACTTCCCAAAAGACCCAAGTGGGAGTTTTGATCAGTTCAAAGGTTTCATCGGATCAAGCTTTGAACTCTGCAAATGGATAGGCTTATCAATTGTGTCTGTGCAGGTCTCTCTCTCCCAGTCTCCTTCTTCCTCTTTCTCATTTTCCTTGCATCTCATTGGCAAGGGAATTGGAGTTGGGTGTGATAATGAACTTATTTGAATAATTCAAAGCTTGTGAAATGTGGAAAACATTTGAGCATTACAAATAACTTCATAACATGTAAGCTTGATGATAAATTAATTCTAGACCATCAATCAGTTCATGTTAGCATACCTGTTCAAAACCACTGTTAGCTGTTCCAAGACCGCATCCCTTTGCTTGCCTTTGTGATGTGTATCCTCTTGATTCACATGCTATGTTTTTATTTGATTCACCTCTAACTCTATTCTGTTTAAGCTATTCCCTGCATGCCTCAAGTCTTGAATTTAAGCAGCAATATTGTGTTCCTATATTAAAAATGATAATTTAACTCTAGGTTTTACAAGTCTTGCTTTATTAATATTTTCTAGTATCCACATACTCAAAATTGTGAATCACCTGTGCCTTCAAATTTGCAGGGACTGTCTTTTCTAGTAGCAATGATACTCAAAGCTGTTGGGCCCCATCCATGTTATGACAGTGATGATGATTATGCTTCAGATAGGGTTCCACTCCTGAAAGATGTTGTTCACCCACCTCCTTATGTTGTTAACCCTGTCACTGGATCTAGAAATGATGGGTGGAGTATAAGGATTAACGAGAAGGTAGAGATGCTTAATTATTCTGGCATTCATGTTACTGTCAATCAAGAACTTCTCATATCCACAACCACCATTATGCACACCATGCTCCCCACCCGCACACCTTTTGTCCATCCAACTTAGTCCGTCTCTTATTCTTACTAGGATGGTTGTTGGTCTGCATTGCAAACGAGAAAATCATCTCAGCAAACTTCGTTTAGTTACTAGCTTATATTGGCTATACACTCATAGTTATCCTGCCATAATTCTATTGACTGGTAACTAGTAATACAAGTGGTGGTTGTGGTTACATAAAACCCTATTTATGTGTTCTGGCTGACCTCTGCTCTAGAAACTTTATTCGCTCCATCAAGTTTCCTTCAAATTTGCTAGCAGACTTTTTCATCTCACCCTCCTTTTTTTTGTGTATTCAGTTGATGGGCTTGATCAAAAATTGATTGAGATAATAGAAAACGTTAGTGCAAAATATATCTAAGTTAGCAATTTCCATGTTTTCTGGGTGACTTCTAGATATTGAATTTTCTGCTCAAAATCATATCCGGATTCCTGACCATTGAACTTCTGCTTACAATTTGATAATTACTAGTTAGTTGAATATAATACATGGTCTAGCCGCTCTTGATCAAAATGGTGGCTGCATAATTATCTTTTAATAAAAGATAATTTATTCCTGAAGATTCGCCATTAATCAGTCTGATCATCATTTGGAATCAAATCAATTTTTCCTTTTCCTTCTGCTGTTCTTATTGCTTACACGCATGCTATGAGAAGAAAAAGAAAAATCCAAAAAACGAGTGACCTTATGTTTTCATCAGCAACATCTCTGTATCTATTTATATGATTTGTGTTCTTTCCGATCCTGAATCAGGCAAACAGGTGATAGCTTTCACAAGGACGGGAACTTGCATTTGGAAGATTGGAAGTGCAATGTCACAACCAGCTTATATCATCTGATGTCCAAGAGCTTGTACAAGTGCTGAAGCTTTCGAGGAGGAAGAAGCTCTGTGGATGTGCCGTCAGTACATACAGGACTTTGTCTACTTTCGTACCCAACCTTGTGCAATTAACACCATGTAATGTAATAAAAATCTTCACCTTCAAGTGATGAATTCTTTGTTGTTAAATTAAAATCTGGTGTACAGATCTTCCATGTATGTTGTTTATCCCAGTAATGAGCAATAGTGATAACATATCTATCTAGAGGTTACATCATCGGTAGGTTTCAAGCAGCCTTCATTTTCAATAATATTTATTCTCATTTTGCATCATCACCATCAAGAGTATGCGCATGATGTTTGCTGGTGCTGTCACACACTTCCGGGTACCTGAAAGAATTGGAAACTGATGTAGCAGCACTACAAACTGTGAGTTTATCATCTAATCAATTCTGGCTGACGCAACTGAACTTGAATAATAGGAAACAAATGGATATAAATTAAATTTTGGAAGAACGGATCAAACATAAACCTTAATCTGGGGTTTTATTGTTGAATAATTCTCTAAAATAGCTCTTAAGCAAATCTTTTGAAAAATAAAAATATTAGAATTCTAAGTCAAATAGAAAAATAGCATAAACCTGAAAATCGAGCTAAAAATTAAAAATTAAAAAGAAAATAACAAGACTTGTAAGAAAAACTTCTAAATCTAATTTAAAAGCCTTTTCAACCTTATTTGATTATAACCTCCCGAAAAAAAAATCTGATTCAATGATTCATCAATTAAATCTAAAGTTATGAGTTTTTTCATTTGATTGGTTACCTTTTCTCAAACCTGTTCATGTGAATCTCTCATGTCTCATGTCACCGGCCGGCTCGCTGTTGCATACAAATTTGAAAAAGATATGTTAATTTACAAGCAATAAGGTTGTATGTGAATTTTTTGGAACACCACGACCACTATTTGGCAATGGATTGCAGCTCAACTGATGTTAATTTTAAAAAAAAAAAACAAATCAAGTCTTCCATATTTCAATAATAATCGTGTCTTTTCACGTCACGGTTCGATATTGATCGAGATAATTCATGCCAGTTCTTCAGTTGACAAGATATGAATATTGCCATCAATGCTCTTCTAATCCACTTGGTGAAGATGCATCCAAGTCCATGTTTTGTCTGATCAAATATGTCTAATGGAGCGTTCATGTCAAAGAGTCATGTGCCACTCATCAAAAAAAAAAAAAAAAAAACTTCAACTTTAACCTAGAACACCCTAGCTCTAGCATGGAGCTCAAACAACCCAGAAGAAGCCTTCACAACTTCATCAAAACACAAGTGAAAACGCCAGAAAGTTGGAGGCATAAACAAAACGAAGAAATTAACCACAATATCAGGCTTTTCTCTTCCATGCCCTTTTTCCTCCCTTGATACTGCCTTTGCAAAAGCATGATCTGGGTGCTCATACTATGAACACTGTTCTATATCCATATCAACAAGTTAGTTGGATTCAATAAAATAATCAGCGACAGTTTGTGCTATAAGCTGAATGGATTTACAACATGAGATTTGCCCCAACTGTAGCCACTTTAACTACCAAGAAAATCATACTTTAATATTAAAACACAATCAAGGCGATCTCTTGTCAACTTCAAAATACTCCTTTATCATGCTATCGTGTTATGCGTGTTTAATTAATTTATAGTATACTTTTTGCACATAGCCACAATTAGGTAAGACCTCCAGGGACACTTTAGGTTTTTACTTGAAGGTTTGATATTCCAATCATAGTTATTAAGTACGCCTTAGCAGACAAGTTGATTATAGATGATTTAGGTTAGGTTTCTAATTATATCAAATAAAATATTAACTTGTTAAAATTTATTAACATGACGTAATGGTTAGTGATTCGTTTTATGTTTTACCTTTTCAAATCTAGTACAAATTTAATAAGGTTAATACTAAAAAAAATATTAAAAAATAAAAATTATTGTTATTATTAACATTAAATAACTTGTTTACCTGCATTGAACTAATAATCCAACAAATTAGATTCTTTGTTGTAATCTTGGAAAGGATGGGAATGGAAAATAAAAGTATTTTTAGAATTGTTGTAACAAAAACAGTTTAAAGAGTTTTTTGTTTAGAAAAATAATAAAATAAAAAAAAATTATTTTTAACATCAACACAATATAAAAAAATATATTAAAAAAGTTATTTTAAATAAAAAATTAAAATTTTTAAAAATATAATTTGCATCACCTTCCTAAATGTACCCTGCCTAATTGTATAACTCAAAATACATTGCACTATTCAACGAATTATTCAAATAAAATATTAACTTGTTAAAGTGTTCTTTCATAATAATTCAACGAATTAGATTCTTTGTTGTAATCTTGGAAAGAATGGGATTGGAAAATAAAGGCATCTTTGGAATTATGATAGCGAAAGTATTTTTTGTTTAGAAAAATAATTAAATAAAAAATTTTATTTTTAAAAAAATTATTTTTAATATCAACACATCAAAATAATATAAAAAAATATATAAAAAAATTATTTTAAATAAAAAAAATTAAAATTTTTAAAAATATAATTTAGATTGCATTTCCAAACAACCCTTGTATAACCCAAAATCCATTGCACTATTCAACGAATTATTCATCGAAGCGTGTACAAAGCTACTTCTTTTATCTCCTTTTTATGCAAGGCAATTGTTTATACAGGAATCATCTAAAGAGAGCTATGAAATGGTCAAAGAATGGTTTTTATTATAAAAGATTCATCAAATCTTCTTTTAAGAGCACTAAACCCTTGATTCGATCGATGCACTGTTTTTGGGCTTCACACAATGCATAAATTCGGATTCCCACTTCCAACTTCTTAACAGGATTATCGATGATTAAATAGCGTATCATGAGAATTTAATCATGTGCCATCTACAACAAGAAAATACAGAAGGAAAAGGTATTCAATGGTGATTATTAGTAACATGCATCATTGATTTTTAAAAAAAAAAAATCATATGCTTAATGATTTTATAAACTCCTTGACAATCAAGGATTTTTTAGTGATAATTGAGAAGATGATGGAATTGTGATTATATGCATTATGAAAATTACTGCAAACCATCTTAGAGATAGGTTTTTTTTTTTTTTTCACTTAAGTGGTGTCTTTTGAGATACGTTTGCCACAGCTTAGACCTAGTTCAAGATTTAAGTTCATGAAAACTCAAAATTATGTTAATTTCTTTTTTATGCAAAATGATCCCAATTTGAGATTTCCAGTAGAAGAGTGACGCAGGCGGAAGCAATAGCACCAAAAACACAGAAATTTAACGAGTAAAAAGAGTTACATATGTATATTCTTAATTTGTAATTTTATTTTTTAAAATTTAAATATATGGTAAATATCTCTTTAAGAAGTTTATAAGATTTAAAGAGAGGAAAACTATCTTTATTAGGAAACAACTTTAAATTCAAAAACCTTAAGGAAATTAAAATAGAATCCAAAATAAATAAATAAAAATCCAAATTTTTTTAGAAAAATAACAAAAAAGGTTCCATATAGTAACTTCTACATATAATTATGAAAGATTTAATGATTCAAAAAGTAACAAAGTTATTTTTATAATAAAATTATTTATAGAATCACTTGGAGAAATTTAAATCCGATTCTAAAATAAAATCTCTTATTATCTTAGTTTTAAGATGCTAACCTAACTTAGTGAGAACAAGTATCCTCTTAGATCTAGATTTATCCCACTAGCTTATAAAAGTGTATGTTATGCCATCCACATTGTCTAGTTGGGTAATATCATTATATAATATGACATGTTTAAGAGTGTGGTAAATGTTATTTTTTAAAGTATTTTTTTTTATTTTGCTTAGAAATGCATTAAAATAGTTTAAAAATTTATTTTTGACATCAGCATGTCAAAAAAATCTAAAAACAAAAAATAATTAATTTAAAATAAAAAAATTCAAAAACACAGTTGGATTGGAATGCCAAATGAGATCATAATGCGTGTTGGTATAAATGTTAGTTACAACTTTGATTCAATTACAACTTTAAAATATTGCTTAATGTTCTTAATATGTATGCTAGGAAACTATTTAATTTAATTTCATATATATAAGTACTTTACTTTGATTAATAAGTTAGCATGTTATTTTTAGTAATCATACTTCTAATTTAAACAGAACAAGTGCAATCTAAAAAATGTAAAAAATATTCTCTTATAAATATATTTTTTGAGATGTTATAACCATAGTTTTAAGACCCAGCCCGGTGGTCGGCCCGGTCTAAGGCCCGGGTTCCGGGTTTTGACCGGGTCACCGGGTCTTGACCAGGTCGGCGGGGTCAAATGTTTTTTTTGAAAAAATCAAAACGACGTCGTTTTAGTAAAAAAAATAAAAAGTTAACGGGTTTGAGGCCGGGTCTTGACCGGGTCTTGCCGGGTTAGCCGGGTCCTGGGTCGACCGGGTCTGGCCGAGTCAATTCCCAACCGGGTTTTAGCCTCCACCCATACCGGTCCCATGCCCGGGTCCCGAGTCGACCCGCCGGGCCGGTCCAAGTTTTAAAACTATTGTTATAACTGCCTTTAAAATTGATTGATAAAGAATTTAGTTTTGATGTGTAAAAGTAATTATCGATAGTATGTTTTTATTATTATTAAAATGATCAATTTCTATCTCTCTATATTAGAATTTATTTATTTTTAACCGATAATATTACTCACTAATTACACATTTTCTATCTCTCTATATTAACCAAACACTACCGTAGAAACAAGAACTGCAAATATAATCTTTGGGGTTTTTTCTTTGCTTTAAAAATAACATAGAGAGTAACTTAAAAGAGTTTTAATTGTCATTTTTTACAAAGATAGAATTTTATTTAAAAAAATTATTTAATTTATTAAAATTTGAACATAAAAAACTCTAAATTAATTTGTAGCAAAACAAAGCATATTTCTATAAATTAATTACACATAGAAGTATACCAATTACGACTCTTTCCAAATTTTACCTCGGCATATATGCTAATTAATGCGGTACTTTGTCTGATTCAATTAAAACTGCTTACATTGTATAAATAAACTCTATGTTACACTGTTAAAATAGATTATATGCTTGCTGAGTGTAAATCGCCTGCTATCAAGCTGTCACATGTGGACAGACAAGAATATTTATATAAATCTCTCTTTGAAATCTGTGGAGATGAAACTCTTCTAATTTTTTGTCGATAAATTTTGGAGTTTCCTTCGTAGTCAGATCATCGTCCAGAATTTTTGGGCATTGGATCGGTCACAGATTCCCATTGCTCCAAAGAGGAAACATTTTTTTTACTTTTGATTGAATCCTGCCTCTTGTAACCCCACTAGGCCACAATACCCTTTTTTTCTTTTCTTCTTTTCTTCTTCTTCTTCTTCTTCTTAGCAATTGTTGCATAATTCACTAATTTACCTGGTTAGTAAACTCGGCTAACAAGTATATCAATCTAGTTTTGACACTAATCTCAACCTAATAATTTAAATTATTAGATGAGATTCTAAGATATGATTTATATTATTTTATAACACACATCCTCAAGTAATGATCTTTTAGGCTTGAAACATGCACGGGTCCATATTATATTGTACTTAATTTTTATTATATAAATATGAATGATGGGGTTTAAACTCGTGACCACTTAGTCATTAAAACTTTTATACCATGTTAAATAATTATCGTATCCTAATAGCTTAAACTATTAAAAGATGTCTCAAGATATGATTTATATTATTATTTAATACTCGAGCAGATTTCATAATAAATAATAAATAAAGATTGATTTGGTATAACTTAATCAAAATTTTATATTGAATTGTAATTATGTGCTCAATAATAGTTGATTTTAAAAAATATATTTTTATTTTAATTTAAAAAAATTAAATCAATTCAAAATAATTATGAATCCATTAAATAGCATTTAATTCAAATCAATTGAAGGTTTCATTGGGAACAGCAAACATTATTGGTGTAATTAATGCCCTCGCAGTTTTTTTAGTTGATATGAGAAACATTAATAATGTAATTTGCAGGGTGTGTTTATAACCAACAAAATTGCAATTTAATTTTGTTGACGAATTCGAGTCACGTCTCTTACATCATGAATTATTACAAAAATAAATGAAACTCTTTTATCGGGTCTATCCCAAAATCCAACTGGGTGGTCCAATTTGCGAATAGACAAAGGAGCAAATGCTAGACAAAAAAATGCCTCCATGGGCCACAAAAAAGTTCAATTATTGGGGACTTTTGTGCCAGTTCTTCTCAAGTGCTTTTATGTTTATTCAGATTTTTTATAGGATCTTGCTTGGCAAAGGAAAAGCATCTCTTCATGGAGAAATTAATGCTATGCAATAATTTGTGTTTCCTGCATGTGAATTTACTTGAGTTATCTATGAAGAATAAAGGTATTTGGAAAGACTCCATCGGCACCTAGGCTACGTAAAGGCTAAAGCAAACCATTTTTTTGGAAAGAAATAACAATTATAGCAAGCCATGAATTGGACTGTCATCATAAATGTCTCAAATTTCCTATTTGGTAGGCTTTTATATGATTCCTTATGTTTTAGAATTAAGTTCTGTTTGAAAATGTGATAATAATAATAATTTAAAATATTTTTTATTTATAAATGTATTAAAATAATAATATTATTATTAATTTTTAAAAATTATTTTTGATATTATCGCATTAAAACAATTTGAAAATAAAAAAAATTATTTTTAATAAAAAAAAATTTAATTGTTTTGAAAACGGAGCCTAAAGATATATTAGGGTTAGCTTTGTAAATTTTACTTCTTGCAATCTCAAATGAGATCACACTTCAATGTTTGAATCTTGATAACTATCATGAGAGAACAATTTCTTATTTATCTCATTCTAGTTTTGTTATGTTTCTTAATATATTGAATGAAATAAAATTATATATTTTGATTAAAGATACTAAATAAAACTTATTTTATATAATAATTACTTTAAGAATTCATAATATTACCCCATAAAGAACTTTGAGTTTATTTGAATCCCTCTAAATTAAGTTGAGAAATTTATGATTCAGTGTTTTGTATACAGGTGTTAACGATGATGTTATTTTCAACTTTACAGCATCAAAATCATATCTAGTTTTTTGTTTAGATTTTAAAATGATCATTCAGGTGTGAATTCATTTTGAGAAAAACTCTCACGATCTATTCTTATTTTCAATTACCTAAAAACGATGTATCTTATGAAATTCTCAATGACATGTAATTTCATCTATATACATGATTCAATTAGTGGGATTAATTATAGTTGTTAAATCGAAAAAGATATTGAAATAATATAATTCGGTTGACATAATTAATAACTGAAATATATATATATATGATTCTTTTTATACTATACTTTTTTATTAGTAGGTTGTAAAAAATAATATTATTATTGTAATTCTTTCAGATTCAAGTATTTATTTATTTTTATTTAAAATTATATTATTAATTTTTATTCAAACTTAATGAATTGTTTTGAGATGAAGTGAATGTTTTCTAATTTTTTTTTATATAATTGTTGTTAAATACTAAAGTAAAAAGTAAAAGAATTAATTTAATTGATATTACTTTCATTTTGATTTATTAGAGAAGAATAAACTAAATTAAATTATAGAGTTTTTGAATATTTATTTATAATAATTTCATAAATTTTATTTCTAAGACTATTGTTGAGTTAATAAAAATTATTTTCAATATTAAATTTGATTAATGATAAAAAAAACTAAATAAAGAGTTTTGTCTAATTAATTTACTTGTATTTTGCTTGTAATACCAAAATTAGAATTATATTTTAGAAGTTGGACAAACAACCAACAACCAATAATTTTAATAACTTGATTAACTTAATTAAAGTGAATCCAAACTTTAAGTAAAAAACATTTAAAGAAAACTAAAATAATATTATATTAATAAAATAATTATCCTCTTCAAGTTTCAACACAAATACGTACTACCTCTCATCGTCTCAACTCTCAAACTCCAAATATTATTACCGCGAGAATCAACGACTCCTCTTTTCATTTCCCTCTCACACTCCGACACTCACTCACACGTGCTCAACAAAAAAAAATCATTTTAACGGTAGAAAAAGCAACTCCTTTTCATTTTCTTAATTGACTAAACTACCCCTACCAAGCATTTCAATCTCTTTCCAGCCGACACGTACGGTTATGCGGAATTAACGCCTTAACCGTCGGCGGGACCCGAAATCCCAGTGGCAATCCTGTAAATAACGCCAAAACCAATATACCACACTGTCATGAAAAAAAAAAAAACAAGAAGCCTCAGTTTTGTTCTTCTATATAACAACCTGACACAGAGAACTCAGCTGAACAACACCACCACTTGAGTACATAGCGAGTGAAAAACTGTCGGCAAAGGTTGTAAAAAAACTGTTTCTTTAACTGTTTTTCTTGGGTTCTCCGCCTGGAAAGTGACATTGTAAAGTATAGATAGTGGTGGTTGCGGTGGTGATTGGTGGCGCCGCCTGTTTGTTAGAGAGACCACTTGGTGCGAAGACCCTTTTGGCTCACAATGCAGCTCTTGGGGTTATATGTTGTGGTGTTCTTAAAGTGCTTTTTGGGTGTCTTTGGGCAGCAAGTTCATCCTCAACATAATGTGGCTGACTTACACTGGAAACCGGCTACTGCGACCTGGTATGGCAGTCCTGACGGTGATGGTAGTGACGGTGGGTGTTCACTTTATGAACTCACTATTGTATTTCCAATTTTGTAATTTTTGGTGCAACATTATTTTTTTATCTTAGATCTCGTTTTCTTTGTTTTCATGGTCAAACTCGGTGAGTTGACTCACAATTTGCCTCGTCCGCTAGCCTTGGTAAAAGTTAACGGGGAAAGTAATTTCTTACTTTTTCTTGTTTCTTTATTTATGTATTTATTGGTGATAAAGAAACCACGTACTCTTTCCTTTGTACAGAGATGGCGCGTATACTTTAGCTTAGCAATTTTGGCACCATGTTTCTTAAGTTCTCGCATTCCCAAAACCTAAATTTGCATCCCTAAAGTAAGTGACAACATGTAATGTGTGCAGGAGGGGCATGTGGGTACGGGTCATTAGTGGATGTGAAGCCATTCAGGGCCAGAGTTGGTGCAGTGAGCCCAGTACTCTTCAAGAATGGTGAAGGATGTGGGGCATGTTACAAAGTTAGGTGCCTAGACAAGAGCATATGCTCAAGGAGGGCTGTGACCATAATTGTTACAGATGAGTGTCCAGGTGGGTATTGTTCCAATGGCAACACTCACTTTGACCTCAGTGGTGCAGCCTTTGGTCGCATGGCTATTTCCGGTGAGAATGGTCAGCTCAGGAACCGAGGTGAACTCCCGGTCATTTATCGCAGGTATGGAGGAGGGCTTGTGTTTTATATGTGTGTACTGTTTGTGGTTAATCGTTTTCTTCTCCCTTTCTAGTTTAACTGCCTGTGTTTGTCATGTTTATTTTGTCACTTCTCTTAATAATTTTGGTTTTTCTCTTTAATCTTTCTATTTCAAATGACACAAAAACCCTTTTTGTAGGACCCCATGCAAGTACCCAGGGAAGAACATTGCCTTCCATGTCAATGAAGGCTCAACAGATTATTGGCTATCCCTTCTAGTAGAGTTTGAAGATGGCGACGGTGATGTTGGATCGATGCATATAAGAGAAGTAAGCGATCTTCTTCCTTAATTTCTGTTGTTATTCATTACATTTTGGACTTTAGGCTCCGGAATCTTGGCCGCCATGTCTAACTTTGTAGTGTGCATATAAGAGAAGTAAGCGATCTTCTTCCTTAATTTCTGTTGTTATTCATTACATTTTGGACTTTAGGCACCGGAATCTTGGCCATGTCTAACTCTGTAGTGCAGATGCCATTTACTTCATGCGTCATGACTCGATAAAGTGCAAATAATCTATCCATCTTTAGGCGTGTTGGTGCGCGCTACAGAGCATCTTCGAAAGTGTTCGCGTTCACTTTTAAATAAAAAGAAGTGCCTAAACGTGCTAAATTAGATAATCAAAGTAGTGCCCGTCTCAAGAAAAGCAAGGGTATTGCTAATTTTAGACCTTGTAGTCAAGTGACATGGTCCAACATCACCCCATCTTTGTGAAGTAAACTTTGCACTTTCTAGTTCTGCTTTTGAATGGAGCCAATGCGTCCAGTGATCCCAAAAGCACTCTGTTTTTCCTGCTTGGTTTTTTTATCTCTTCTGTTCCACTATTTTCTTGACTCGTTGCATGTGATAAATGGGCCACTCTCTGAAACTCGAGAATCTGAAAGGGAAAATCTGAGGACTTTGTGGATTCTAGTTTCTGAAAAGAGATCTAGATAACGAAGGAAAAAGGGTATAAATCTCTGTATTCAAATAGAAATTCTATGCTTGTCTCACATGATTTTACATCTATATTGACAGGCAGGAGGCACTGAGTGGCTAGAGATGAATCACGTATGGGGTGCAACTTGGTGTATTGTTAGGGGACCCTTGAAAGGACCGTTCTCCGTGAAATTAACAACACTGTCAACAGGAAGAACACTGTCTGCAAGAGAAGTGATTCCAAGAAATTGGGCTCCAAAAGCTACTTACACCTCCAGGCTCAATTTCTTCCATTAATATGGCAAGGCTCCATGCTTTTCTTTGTGTGAAACCAATGAGAGAAACAAGCCCATTTTTATGACTGGAAATCGTGCCTTGTTCCCTTGACAGAAAAGTAGCCGTTGACTGGCGTGGTGAAATATTTTTTTTAAGGAAAAGTAGCCGTTGGATTGCGTAATGGCATCCAAAGCCCTTTTCTTTTTCTTTTTCTTTTGTGTCTACTTTTGTGGTGTGTTTTAATTTAGATCATCAATGTAGCCCTCTCCAAAGGAGAGAGAGCGTCTAATATCTATTTTATGTTTGTGTAAGTTCTTAGGCCCTTTGGGTCATCAATGAATTTGGACCGTTGAATGTTAGAGATTAGAGCTTGCTTGTGGGACCTTGTTCATCATTTATTCACTACCAATTCATTGTTTGTCAGTACCTTTTAGCGAACGAAAATTAATTTGTTGCATAATTGAATGCCTGTTCATGTACTGAAGGGATTGTTTTTATTTTCATTACAAAATCCTTTAGTTTTCATGAAAGAAAGAGATGCAAAAAATTTAGTTACATGATCTTAAATAAGTTTATCAACAAAACCAACTATAAGATAAGATAACTGTATATGTAGGGGTAAAGCACTTGTATATGAACTTGTATATTTATATTTAGGGGTAAAGCACTTACCAAATTTTGGAAAAAAAATGTTTAAAATGAACCTTTTTTTTTATTTTCAATTATTTTGATGTATTAATTGTCAAAAATAATTTTTAAAAAATAAAAAAAAAAAAATTTTAATATATTTATAAATGAAAGAGTATTTTCAACCACCATTATTATCACAATCTCAAACACACTCTTACTTTATTTACATCCAATAACAAAACTAGAATAAACGTTAAAATTGATTGTAAATAAAAATAGTTAATCGAGTTGGAAAAGTGTTTAATGACTAAAACCATTAAAGAAACAGTAGATCAAGTAACTAGAAGTGATCTTGATTATAAAAAATAAAAAAAAATAAAAAAATTAACCAATAAAATTTAAATGCACACACAACTAGAAAAATAATGAGAAATTAGAGATTAAACAAGTATTAATGTGCATCAATGAAAAAATAGCTTTGTTTATATTAGAATTTAATAAATCTTTTTATCTAATACAAATACATGTACATGATTATAATTACTAAAATAAATAGAATTCAAACTCTATAATTATATATAAAAAAGATATTATTGAAAAAGATAATCAATCCTACATATTCAATTTCAGCAATTTTTTTTCTTCCTATATACTAAGGATTCAGGGTCTAGAATCCCGGTTTTTTTTTAATTAAATGTAGTTATAACTTCGTCACAAGTTGAGTTCTAATAACATTTACTTGGAAGACAGTTTTTTTTTTTTTTTTTTTGAAAATTACAGTTTCTCTGTCAAAATCTTGTAGGTGTTCGCTCGGAAAATGACTGGATTTGTTATTCTCAAGTATGAATCTATATATAAAACTCTTTTAATGAATTTACAAGTCTCAATACATAATTAATTTTGGTCAAGGATGATTTGAAAAATGGCTTACCTGTTAAAGGGAAGCTGTTGTTGATAAATGATATCTTCGTGTGTTAGAGCATGTGAATGCAAGAAAATCTAAAAGAATCCAATGGATCGGAGAAATCTTCAAACTTCAATAACATTAATGTTTGTTGTCCTCATATATCTTGTCTATATGAGGTTGGAGGTGTTCCACGACCTAGCTATGAACGTGTATCAGAGCGAGGCCAAAAATATATAAATACATTAAACTCACTCACATGCACACTGCTTGCTATAGATTTATAGCAACTAACATACATAGCTTGGTGGGTTGTGGACTTATGGCGTGTGATGACAAATAAAATTGCGAAAACTCCATGTGGAAGGAGGTCCCCCAGCAGCTGATTGCAACTTGTGAAAGGATATATATTCATATATATGATTCGCTCAAATATTATAAAGGCGTGCGTGTCTTCATTAATTTGATTTTTTTCTATGATAATAGTAAGGAATGTGTCCTTTTGTAAATCCCTGCTTTGGAGATTTGTAGATCTATAGCATCTTACCAAGATCAATGCAGAAAACGTTGTTAATGATTGGTAAAAAAGAAAAAGAAAGATTTAGAATCAAATCTAGCAGATCCATTTTGACTCGTGTGGTAACTCAGTCGGCAAAGGTGGCTAGCTATGGCTACTTTGGCATTTACCTCCCTTTGGTTCTTGGTTATTTAATTTGTTGTTTAACCCATTAACTATAATTAAGAGATGATGAGCGTTGTTGGTAACACTTTTTTTCTTTTTAATTAATATAAATATTTTGATTAACTTGTGTCATATGTTTTCTCAATATTTTCATCATAAATTCTTGGTAACATCTTTTTACCCTTACTCTTCATGTCAAATTGGTAGCAAGTTATATTTCAATGTACTCACGGTAGAAAGTTATTGAGATTAATTCGTTATGTGGGCTTAATAATGGAAATCCTTGTGTTATAAGCGCAAGTGATTGCACGCATGCCCACAATTAGTCTACAATTATTATATATTTTTTTAATCCGCGGCAACGGGTCACATTTTTTTTTTAATCTTGAAAATTTATAAAGATGTTATGAGTAAAAAAATTCGTTGCATGCTATTCTAAAAACAAATCCCAATAATCTTAATGCAAGTGTATTAAACCAAGACAAATCACCAATCCTAACCTCTAATTAAATAAATTTGGAAGAATCAAATTGAAAAAAAAAAACTGAAAAAACAAATTAAAAGGACGAAATAAGAGAGAGGAGGAAACACTGTGCCCTCTGATTCACTTAGCACTCTCGGTTTTTTTGTTTAATAAAGATTATTTTTGCTGGCCACTTAATAACCCAAACCCAAATTTCTTCATGATCTATCTCTATCAAGAAAGGCTACCCTAAGTCCTAACTTCCTTTGAGCGAGGCAACTAGGCAGCACTGGACCCCGGGCAGGGACCCCTTTTCTTTTGCTCTATTGATAACACGTAAATGTTTGATAGTGTAATAATAGATGTGTGTAAAATATTTTTTATTTATAAATATATTAAAATAATATTATTTTAATTTTAAAAAATTAATTTTAACATCAAAATCCATCAAAACAATCTAAAAATATAAAAAAATTAATTATTTAAAAAAAATCTTTTTAGAAAATACGGTATTAATTTTATGAGTATATTTCTGCATGGCAACGAGTTATCCTCATTAATATCAACCTTCTAAAGGACTTCAATTACATAATATATCAGGTTTCAAAAGTGAAGAACAGATCTAGCTAGATAAATTTGGAAAAAAATTGCTTGTTTGCTCCAAGAAAACAAGTTCAAAATATTCCGTAACTGATCAGCATGGACATATACAAGTCTATCAGTTCAGGGAATGAAAAACACCACCAGAAACGCAGCAACTAACAATATATGCAATAAAAAGAAGAACGTTCAACAATTTCTTCCCAGAAGTAATTAAACTAAACGTAATGATTCTCTATATGCTCTATTAATAGCTACTCGTCAACCCAAAAAGAAAGAACTTGTTCGTGATAATTCGAACCCTTGTTAAAAGCAAAATTTCCAAACGAGCATGCTTGAAAAGGATGAACTGGAAAGGTTCGTAACTTCATAAATACAAACCTCCAAACATAGAATCAAGCACTATATATGGCCAAAATGTATGATGCCAAAGGGTTTACAATGCTGATTTGGTTAGCTACAACATCAAGCACTAGTTAAATTGATTGTAGCACATTACTGTCATGTCATGGAACCACAACTTTATGATGGCCTGTCATGTGGAGCCAAATTAAACAATCCACCAGCAATGTTCATAACCAGTAAGCAAGCACAGAGGAGCTTGTTATTCAAGGGGGCAATAATTCGAGCAAATCATAGCATTATTTGAAGGATTAAGGAGCAGACAAGTGTTGCATCCTCACTAATCAGCCATTAAAAGCCAGTCCTCGCTATGATGATTGTGTTAGTTGTTGTCATAATAGCACCAAAATGCAAATTCCTGTGCTACCACACATTATATGCAAGACATGTTTAGCCAAAAATCTAAAAAAACAGAGAGTTTTCCTGCTAAAATAATTCTATGTCAAATGAGTTGATACACTAGGTCTTCCTATACAGATCTGCCTTGAAGATTGCTTTGTAGACATGCAAGACACTCTCCAAATTTATGACCTTCGGAGATCTTAGTACGAACAAAAGTTTTTCCATTGTAAATTCGTACAGAGCTATTGACAGATTCTGGCAAAAGAGTCGATCTTCGTGACCAGATTTTTCTGTTTGAAAGGTTCTATTTCTTCTGCTTCGGACAAAACAGGAAAGCATCAATAAAAGGTTGTTCAGATGCAAGACCTGAAACATAGATGACAAAGTCAATAAAAAAGCATTCATAATGCAAATCACACATCAGCATTTAGAATCCAAAGCAACAATCATTCATCGCTACGTCGAACAAAAAGGTTTTTTGATGGAATGCAGCGAAAAGAGCTCGTAGAAGCCATTGAAACTTGCCCATTCTGCGAAATGCTCTGCCTAAACCACGATAACTCCAAACATTAACAGCATTCAACCTGGATAAACTAGAAAACATTTATCAATATGCAATCAAGCAATGAAAATTCCAAAGCAACTTTCAAAATTCCAAAATCAAACAGGGTCCATTTTCCCGATACCTCCTCTAATAAGATATCGGATTAGTCACTTGTTTGTCAAAATCTCCAACTTGAAAATAATTGATGAGCGAAACACAGACGTTGTGCTAATACGCTGTACTGGATTATGTTTGAGAATAAAGAGTATTCCATCTCTTAAAATTTCCTGGCTAATGTCTCAGTTCCCCCTCCCTTTCTTTGGAACGAGTTATCCACGAATCGAACTAGAAGAAACAGAGGATAGATTCCGGAGGATCTGCATAAGTTCATAGTAAGAACTGTTTAGTAAACATCTCACCAGGGTGGTCTCTCGAAAGCTTAATCTACCTCTCCAAATTGACTTGGATAGTAATTTGGGTAATGCTTCATCATTAGCAATTTAGCATGCTTTTCTGCTACAGCCCCTAGCTAGTGCACAAACACCAGGTCGCGTACATATAAACCTTACATCCCTATTTTGTCAAACACATTCAACAACATCACCGAAAGTCAGAATCCACCCCCTTCAGTTTAGCAGCTTCAGATTTGCAGATTGCTCATACCTTAAATTGAATCAAAATAACAAACCATACAATATTGAAACAAAATGGTTATGGATTATCAAATATATTTATTGATCATCGCACAACTGTTAAGTAACTTTTTGAATCTCAAGTAGTTTTTTTCCTCTAAAAAACCATGAATTTATTATAATTTCACCGATGAAGTGATTAGACTGACAATGGTGTTTCTTTATGTACTAAAATCTCTTACGTGACTTTTTCATAATTCAAATGATTCATCTTAATGATTTTAATTGGGAGTTTCATATGAAAAATCATATGACTATTTAATTGTTTACTGAAATTAATTTAAGAATTTGTTAACGAATTTAGGATGTGTTGGGGATTTGATGAAAAATCCAATTTAGATAATAATCTTTATAGTTTGGAGATTTACCAGTTTTTATATAGATCTCAGTTATAATATGGAAGTTGTACGTGTCTATATTTATCAAAGATTTACTAAAAACTCTTTTAATTAATCACCAATGGCATGATGCACTAGTTCATGGCTTGAAAAGGAGAATGCCCTTTTCAATGCTCACAATATTAGGTCAAATCTCAGTTATTTAGGAAATAAATTTAATTAATATCAAGAATTTGATGGTAATTAAAAAGAGAAAGAGAAAATATTCTTGGATGTTATTCATGTGTCATGAGTTATTTTTTATGATGGCGTCTCTTTCATTTTTACTTTTTTTTTTAATTCATACTTGATATTTAAGAAATATTGACTTAAACCAAGACTGAAGAAATAAATTTAATTTAAAGGTGATAGTATTAAATGTTTTATAATATCATCATATTCCAATTAATGATTGGGAATTAAAAAAGAGTTTGTCATAATCGAAAAGCTTTTTTATGGTGTTTATACTTTGGTTACGTGATAATTAATTTTATTAACATTGAAACCATGATAAATTATTTAACAAAATCTTTACAAATTCTTCAATAACTTACCGGTTGGTCTACATTAAAATTAAAATCTTCTTTTGTCAAAATATTTATTATACCAAAAGATTTGGGCAGAATGTGTAATTTCTTATACCTGAGGAGCTTTAAGTTAATTTACTCTTACAGAACATCAAGACACCTGGGGGGAATCTTTGACCCAGCTTAACAGATCCGAACACAACGTTAACTGCCATAACGACCACCTAGGAAAAGCAGAGAGCAAAATCTCCAAATAATCTCCATTAGCCCAAAATATTAGAGACAAAAAATTGCATCAAATCATCAACCATGTCATCCTCTTTTGATTCATTCATCCCTGAAGGAGATCAAAATGACCCCACAGTGCTGCATGTCCAACACGATCATGTGTCACCTACCTCCCACCCTTTTGTTGATGATGGCTACACAGGTGATGACTCGTCATTCCCTGGAGAAACTCCATTGCCACAAGAAAATTTCTCCAATGACAACATGCATTCTTCTGAGGGGTATGGGTTTGGTTTACCTTCTCCAAGTACTGAATTTGCCTCGCCCTTTGAGACTGATGGTGGTGGTGGTGATGGTGTTTTTGCTTCTGAGGGGCCAATTCTGCCTGAACCCGGTGAAATGCAGGAGTTAGGAGTCAAATTCCGTGAGTGGCGCAGGTGAGTTTTTGTTTTTGTTTGTGGAAACAAGTTAAATTTGTTTTCTTGAATGGATCTTGGTTCGAGTCTTGTACATTTGGAATTTACAATGGGGTGATTTATTTATGCATGATCATGATGAGATCTAGGATCACCAATATGGCCATTTTAGCAAAGGGTTCTTATCATTTTAATGTGTAAGCTGAAAAGTATTGATGTGATAGCAAATTTATAGAAAGAAAAGTCTCAATCCCGTAACTTTGGGATGATCTCATTCTATGTTTTTGCTTATTGGTATATAGTATATACATAAACTGACATAAGAATTGGTCTTTGGAGACCATGAAAAGGAAAATGTGATGTTGATGGGAGCCTAAGCCTTCTGTTTTTGGAAGCAGTAAAGCATCTGTTTTGTCTTAATTGATTTATAGTTGGCACCTTCATCATCATATGATCATTGTCCTTCTTGATTTATGTTTTTGGAGGCTAGCTGATATAACATTTCTTATTATAGCACCCATATCGAATAAGAATCTGTATCTTTTATAGTACAGTGAGGTTGAATAGTCAGCCTATGTTTTGCCAGAATTTCCCCAAATAGGTTCGAAACGGTTTCTTGCTAGCATTAGCAATCAAGGTCAGCCTTCATTAGCCTCCACTGGTAATTCACACCCCCTCCCCGAGGTTGTAGCTGACGGATTACCTAAAGAAGTAACTTTTTTTTGGAGTTTTAGAAATAAATAGAAAAGATGGAAGTGTGCAAGCCAGTTCTCTAATAAATGCAACTGCTACTGCATTATCTCATTCTTTTTGGAGCAGGCGCATGTTTACTAAGTTGGTGTTTTTGTCGGTTAATTAATTGTGAAATATAAGAACGAAGCTGACAAGCAAAGATTAGCAGCAAAACTAAATGTCCTGTGCTAATGTTTAATATTTTTTAATTGAGTTCATTTTTGTGGCTACCAAGTTTAGAAGTTGAGGGTTGTGAAATCAAAGTTGTGATTCTAACGAATTTTAATTAATGGTTGGAAGTTTAAAGGAGTTTATTTTAGAAAACATCTCTATTCTGATTGCTTTTAAAATAATATGACAAAACTTGCTTGATATGAAGCAATGGAGTACTAAAACCTCTTTGATTTTACACGCCGCTGTTTTTGTGTTACACCATACTTGTACTGCACCACGGCTAATTCAAAATCTTAATGTCTGAAAGGGCTTCTAATCGTTATAGTTTCATCAGAATGTTGAAAATTTTCGGACTAATCTCTCTCTCTCTCTCTTGATCATCTATCATGTATTTCACTAATGGTGTTTCTGACATCATTGAGATTTTCTCAGCCATCTGTTACGATCCATTCTAATGAAAAGAAACTTAGAAAATAGAACAGACTAAAAGTTGCTGCAGCAGGCCAGCTTAATTATTCATCTTTTGCAGGCAAAATGCCCTGCATTTAGAGGAGAAGGAGAAAAGAGAGAAGGAGATGAGAAACCAGATCATCAATGAAGCTGAAGAGTATATACGAGCTTTTTATGAGAAGAGGCAGCAGAACTGCGAAACTAACAAAGCTCAGAACAGAGAAAGAGAGAAGGTAAAATCTCTGAAAAGCCACTTTTCCTTATCTCCTCCCTATCTTTTTCGAAGCGTATATGAGCTCTCAAGTTTTTCCGCATTCCTTCCATCTTTATTATGAAGTAAATAAAAGAATGCGTTTTTTCTGCAGCTGTACCTGGCCAATCAAGAGAAGTTTCATAAAGAGGCAGACAAACATTACTGGAAAGCCATTGCAGAGATCATTCCTCGAGAGGTGCCGAACATTAAAAGGAGAGGAGGTAAGAAAGAAGATGATAAGAAACCTTCCATTATGGTAATTCAGGGTCCAAAGCCTGGAAAACCCACTGATCTTTCAAGGACGAGACAGCTTTTCTTGAAGCTGAAACAGAACCCTCCACCTCACATGATGCCTCCCCCTCCCACACCTGCCAAAGATGGAAAGGATGCAAAGGATGGGAAGGATGCAAAGGGTGACAATGAAGGGAAAGATGCCAAGAAAGAGAAAACTCCCGAACCAACATCTGCTACGGCAGCTGCAGCTGTCGATGGAAACAAGCCTGCTTCACCCTGTAAAGACATTGCCAAAAGTAGTTCATTTGACTTGTCGAAATTAGATGTTCTTGCTGCAGCTGCTGTCGAAGGTGAGCAAGCTGCTGAAGGTGAGCAATCTGCAGAAGGTGAGCAAGCCACTGCTTAGTGATGGTTCCTATTATTCATACCATCATTTCCTATTCTACTTGTAAGGTCTCATCTTAACCATTCGTTATGCAAACTGCGAATAAGTTCTGCTCTCTATAGATGTTATCGAGCTTCCTTCATGAACTGTGGAGAGCTTTCTTCCTAACTATAGGATGTTCTAGGGCTTTACTTGCAAAAGATTTCTGTTAATTCCAATTTTTTTCCAGATTCATTGTTTAGCTAAATCTTCTCTCGTGCTTTGCTTCTGACTGTGATGTCTATGGACGTGCCCTTCAAGCATATTTATATGTTCTACAACACCTATGCTAGCAAGAAAACCACAAGTTGTTATGATAATTATGCATCCTAAAATTTGTGTGCGACCATGTGAATTACACTCGATCAATGTGGGGGTGCATTCTTAGGGTTTTTTGAAGAGGAAATTCAACCTTGATTGATTTGCAAGCTAGACGAGGATAGACTCCTTATTGCCCAAACTTAATCTATTTCATGTAATTTTTCTTTGGGAAAATTTATTTTTTGCTTTGGAGATTTATCAAAATATTTCACTTCTCTATATGTTTAAAAACTCTTGATTTTACCCTTGAAGATTTATAACCAAAACAATATAAAAGCAGGAGCAATGTCTCTGCAAAACGGAGTATGTTTTATATTATTGTAAAAACATTTTTTTAAAGTGTATTTACTTTTAAAATATATTAAAATAATTTTAAAAAATTCTTTACATCAATATATTAAAATTATAAAAAATACTAATAAATTATCAATTTAATATTTCTTTAAGATAAACAAACTTTCAAAATACTTCTAAAAAAAAAAAACAATGCTTAAATAACAACTTATTAAATTGATTCTGAAAATAAGAACAGGAGGGTAAAAAAACGCAAAAAAAAGAAGTGAGAATTGTTTTGGTTATTTAGTTATAATGGTTGAAAATGATACTATTTAAGAATTATAGGGGTATCATTGAGAGGTTTGGAATGATAGCAGTAGAAGTGGAACATGGATGAATTTATAAGGGTAAAATTATAATTTACCATTTTATTTTTTATTAAAGTCTTTTATTTCTCTCTCTCTTTGAGAGAAGTCATTTTGAACTTTAAATTTATAATTCTCATAAATTAGGTTTATTTATGGGCTAAGCATGATTTACCATGTTTGATTAAAATGGGCCAAGACTGCAGTATACAAAGTTTGGTCCAATAATGAAATCCCGTGGATCATTATAAGATTAAAATGGGCCACTTAAGACAAGGAAAGAAGGCAGAACCTGATGAAGGAACGACAAGAACAAAAGGACAAGGCAGAGAGCTTTTTGCTGATGCATGACATCTGATTGATGCGATGGAAATCTGGGAAGCTTAAAGAAAAAATGGGGATTGTTTACAGAACTCTTTTTCAAAGGGTTGCAGCCTAATTTCAAAAATACAGTACAATAAGATTGTTAGATGAAGCATAGAAAGCTTTCTGATATATGGAAGAGGATGGCTGCTCTCCGAATGGATGTTCTTATAATGTTATTATCCGAGGATTTCTCCAGCACAAGAACGCAGCAAGCGCAGCTCAATTTATTCATAAAATGAGAGACAGAGGATTCTCTGCCGGTTCCCCGACAAAAGCCTTGGCAGTGGATCTGTTATCTGGTTAATGATGACTATCTTGTTCTGAACAAGTATCCAGGTTATGTAAATTTTTCAATGCTCGATGCTGTTAATTCGTGTTGCAAAAGCAGCTTTTTTTCACAATGTAAGTTATTACATTATGTTTAAAAACTTTAAACATGACTTTTCTGCAGCTAATGTCATCCATATAGAGAGACAAAATTTCAAATTGACTAACAAACAATGGAGGGAAGGTTGGGGGTGCTCTCAACTGACATCAACCAGTGCCCTTTTCTTATTATGAACTTGTGTTCAGATCCTTTAGAACCTTAATTCTGTTTCTTATCACTTTCTTAACATCTAAGCGCTCGGAATCTGCTTCAGCTCTCCCTAGCTCTTGAGATTATTTAGGAAAAAAAATGCATGATCAACGTTGCCTCATGCACTTGCTACTGTTAGGACTGGTCTTCCTCATTCCTCGACTAAATCTTAAGCAGATCTTCATCTATAGTTTCTGCAGGTTATATTAGCAAGTGAGATATTTGACTTGCTTTTTTATTACAGAACAGTTAAACTCAGCTTTGAGGTGGTTATTTGGAACTGAAACTCCAAAAAAACCTGTCTCCTTAAGACAAGCACTGGACTTTCCCTGCCAACAGACCACATCAAATGAACCAAAAGATGATTTGAAAAAAAAAAAAAAAACCATTTACAAATGTATTTAAGGAACAAAATTCTGCTTAAAGAACAAGAAAAAATAATTAATAAGTGCTGACCTCTTTTGTAGATGGAGACAGTAGAAGGGAGTATAGAGGCTGCTTCTACACAATTTCAAATTATTTAGGAAATATAATTAATTTTAATTGTTTTGTAAACTAACTCCAAAAAAAAAAGACTTTTTTATATATTCATGATGAGCTGAAACCCATAATTTGGTGGAGACTTGACCCATTTGGCTATGGGCTTGTAAAAGTAACTGCTGGTTTTAGTGTAAGCTGTCTAAAATATAAGGTAGGGTTTTTGATCCATTTAGCACCGCCGTTCAACAAGGCCGTCATGCCTCATGGCCCAGAGTTCATTTACAACCAACTGAACTATAAGATAAGAAATGAAACAAATAAATGAAATAAAAAAAAAATGAAAAGTGAGAGTGAAAATGAAAATCAAATATAATTTTATTTTTATAGAAGGAGATGGAAACAAAAACAATGAATAAAAATTGGAATTCTTTAAAAATAATATGATGGAAATAAAAACAATGAATAAATGAAATTTTATTTTATTTTTGGACATTCCACCTTCTTTTTCTTGTAATATACTTTATTTTTTAAGGTGTTTAAGAATACAGTAATAATTATTTTTTAAATTTTTTTTATTTAAAAATACATTAAAATAATATTTTAAAAAAAAAATATTCTTAACATCAATTCATCAAAATAATTTAAAAAAATTAAAAAAACTTAATTTAAATAAAAACAAATTAGAAAATTTACTCAATCCTTTTTTAAACGCAAAACCAAACCGTGCGTATACAGTTGACGCAAGAAATCTCCCTCTGGTTGCTGAAAATTCTCCTCTCACAAAAACTCCTTCCAGTGACTGACCTTGCCGCTGGGATTTATGCTTCCCTTGCTTCATCTTCATCCTTGTTGCTTTATTGCAGGCATTTTACAGCCTTCTACCTTGGTCCTCGTCATCGTATAATCACTCTTCCACCACCCCCTTCACTTTTCCTCCATCACCTCTCGTGATGGTGGCATTGATTTTTTTTTATAATATATTATCATTATTACCACAGACACCATCATCTGCACATCTTCCATCATCACGATCACATTTATTATTTATAGAATCACTATTCATTGTATTAAAAATGTTACCTTTCTTTCTGATTTTTTGTTATTATTTCAAATACAGTGTTGGAATTAAAATGAAATTATAATTCCTCTACTTCCATTCCAATTCTTTCATTTCTATTTCAGATTTTTCACTCATGATAATTATTTTTATTTTTTTCCCCGGGGAGGGGAGAGGGGAGAAAAAACCCAGCTTTTAAAAAATACAGGAAATTGTTGGAGTCATTGTAGTCTCCTTCAATCTTCTCACTGGTCCATCTGTAGAATTAAACGAATGCTTATTTAGAATAAAGCATCAAATGAATCATCAACAACACACAGACGACAACGCCACTTATAAAAAAAAACTCAACAAAATGCATGCGATGATGTTCAAAATCCAATTGCTTGATAATAAGGTTTTTTTATGGTTGAATTATAGATTAATCAAGTGTTTATAAAATTAAATCTATTTTTTATAGTAAAGGAAGTTAATCTCTTGATAAAACAAATCTTGATACCTACGAAAAAATAAAGTCTTTTTTGGGTTGGTTTGAGGACCTCTGGATACTCAAATTAGAATCTTTTTAGCGAGAAAATATAATAAATGTGAAAAAAAAATTCTAAGAACAAGAATGTATTTTTGTTTTGGTATAAAATGAATGCTCTGCAAATAAATAGTATGTATGTGTTGAGAATAAAAGTTATGAATCTTTTTACCAATATGATTTATAATGTATTTACACCTCAATGAACTTTTTTTATATATATAAGTATTGGACCTAGGCCACAAAGCCATGCCCAAAAAAAACTAGAATACGTGTCAAGCCCAAAACATCAAGCAATGTGCATTGGTTGGGCACGAGACTTGAGTCCACAAAGCGTTGGATGTGAACCTTATACCAAGGCTCGAGTAGCACATCCAAACCCATAGGGAACCATAGTTTCCAGAACCCATAGTTTGGGTTCAAAGCTTGTTTTTAAAAGCTTAAATCATCATTAAAATAGGTTTGGATTACTAAACAAATATTTTTTTAAAATATGGATAAATCTTAGTACATTAAAATGATTGTTTATGGCAGTGATAATCAATCTTAAGAACTTAAAAGAGAAACGGCTCCAAATGTTGACCATATAGTAAACCTTTAGTTTTTTAAGTTAATCTCTAATTTTCTATAACCTTTTTTCAGAAGTAATTGATCAATTCTCTAAATAATCCCCCCAAGGACTCTGGAACCGCCTGAATTGAAATCACAAAAGCACTCAGAAAGCACTCAGTATTTAATTATATGATCAAGTCCTATTCATGTTTCTATACCAAAATTATTATATATTCACAAAAAAAAAAAAAAAAACAATTGTTGTTATGCATAGATAACGACCGCAGCCACACCTTGACATCAAGATGTTGGGTTTGGTTTGCAGAAAGGAACATCAACATCTTAGGCCATCGCTGCCTCTCCCACCATGCCAGATATTTACAATGCCTTGTCAAGTTCATGATTAGGAACTACATAATATTTTATAAACTACATCGTTTTCATGATTTAGCATTATCTCATCACTAATCCATCGTTATCGTGCCGTCGAAAATAAGAAAATGTAGATGATCTCATGGGACGGCAGAAATGGCCCCCACAATTTCAAATCAGGGCAGCAAATGCATTAGCCTAGCTAATCTTAAAGGTTTAATGCCATAATTGATAGTTGTTTATGGTTGCCTCTTTATTCCATAATTTTTATAGCTTTGAGATGTGATAAACAATCCCTGAATCCGGTGAGGATTCCCAGACAAGAAATATTATCTACGATTAAGATTTTTAAAAAAGAAAAGCTTCCATATTGTTCACATTTTCGAAGATTATTCCCTTCAGCAGAATATGCCAGTGGTCATTCTGCTTTGCATCCCACTATGTCTTGTAGATTTTACGATTCCACTCATTGTCTTGTAGGTGTCTTCTCTTGCCCAAGATTTGTGTTTTTTAGTACTTTATTCTTCCTTTTTTGGGCTCGAGATAGCGTCACTATGAGTTTTCATTTATCAAGATTGATCAAGTCTTTCAATAATAGGTTTCAGGTAAACTATATTGCGTGTTTGAAAGTGTGGTTGCGGTTGTTTTTTCAAGTTCTTTTTATTTAGAAAAGTATGCTAATAATATATTTTTTATTTTTTTAAAATTATTTTTGAGATCAGCACATCAAAAACATATTAATTCAAAATAAAATTCAAATTTTTTTCGAAAACGCTTTTGAAAAGCACTCCCGAACACTCATATATTTGTCTTCATTTTTTAACCAAATATGTTTCTATATTTTTTTTGTATTTATTTCCTTTTTTTACAGGTACATTAATCAAACAAAATCTTAAAAATCATCACATTAAATTTTAAACTACAATAAGTAATAATGTCATACACATTCCAGCATGGATATTGACTATGGCTTTAACCATATGGATCATTTGTTTGCACCATCTTCATTTTTTTTTCTTGTTAAAAACCTTATTAATTTAAAATTTTAAATTATTAGATGAAGTCTTAAGAATAATTTTATATATATTACTTTCTAAAACATCTTTCAAGTGAAAATCTTTTGGACTTAACACTTACATAAACTTACACTACTTTATATCAAATTTTTATTAATTAAAATAAAAGTGATGAAATTTGAACTCATGATTATTGAATCAGTAAATCTCTAATATTATATAAAAAAAATCATCTCAACTTTAAAATTTAAGATGTTAGGTGAAGTTTTATGAATAGTTTCATATTATTTTTTTAACACTTCTTTTATTGGACCATTACCAAATAGTATGCGAAAATAATATTGGATCCATGCAAATTAGTATGTTTATGTGTTAATTTCCTAAATTCGGAATTCTTTGTTGATTTCATACCTGGAAAAGATTCACAAACCTAGATCTTCCAAAGAAATTGATTATAACTACAATCATTCCACACAAGAATTTATGTACCATGAAATAGGGTTTCCATCAATTGGGAAAAAATAATAATAAATAAATAAAATTAAAAAAAACTGACTGAATGCAAGCAGAAATATAAAAGAAGGGTTAAAATGGAATGAAAACAGCACACAATGATGAAAAAGAGAGATGATGGTACTGCAAATTGCATACTATGTATCATTACAACTACTGTTCATAAAAGAGGAGACATCATTACAATGTTAATTAAGATCATAACATACTCCAAAATCTATAAAATTACAAATGTCTGATTCCATTCGCCAAGCAGAAAAACTAAGCTTGTGATGGATAGACCAATGAAGAGGGAGATCACCAAACTGTCTCCTTCTATGCTTGGTCCTGATCTTAGGAGTTGACTGTCTCCAACATGACATGAACATCTAAGGAAAAAAAAAAACATGACTGGGAATACAGAATGAGACTACCTAGAGACTTGATAGATAATGCATGAACTATAAAGCTAAATTCTCATTGCATAAAGGCCTGAAATATGCAGCCTTTGTGCAATAGATGCAATGGAAAAGGATTGAAAGGATCAAGAAAATGTGTGAAGGAGGTTTGGAAAGAAGGAAAAGAAAAAAAAAATGAAGGGGTTTGAAGCTTCTGGAATCCTGAAAAGGAAGCTCAGCTCCGAGGGAATCACAGGTTGTTTGTGAAAAATCTGCAACCAGTGAGGAAAATAAAGTGGGCCTAGGGATCGAATTTTCCTAAGCACAGCAGGTCACAAATTGGTTTGCTAAAAAATCTGCAACCTGTGAAAAAAATCCAAGGGCTGGTCCAAAAACCTCCTACAAAAGACTAAAATTGAGAGAGAAAAAGTAAAAGATATCGGCTATACACTATACCGGAAGAAAACTAGACCTGTGGGTGACCATGTCAATCAATCTTGATCCTTCCAAAAGAATGGCTTCGTGGGGAGGGAAGAGGAAGAAGAAGAAGAAGCTGAGCCCATGCTGTCTTGTTGTCTCTGGAGATCAGAAGAATCACGAAACTGCTGTTGATTTGGAGTAACAAAAGGAAGGTGTGATTGTAATAAAAAATTGTTAGTGGTGTCCAAATCATCCCACACAGGACTCCCTGGACCCCAACCTGCTTGAATAGCATTATACCAAGCTTCCGCCATGTCTCCCCACATCAGTTCCTGAGACCCCGAAGTGCCTTCCCCTGCACTGGACCCCGCTGCCTGAACCTCATCACTCACCGTAGCCTCACTTGAACCCAAGCCGGAATCATCATCAGGATGGTCTCCTTGGGGCTGTTCTGGCGGCGGCGGCGGCCGCATGGTTTCCACCTGCAAGGTAAGGCCTTCCTGGGCTTGTTTTGGCATTGAACTTTGATCGGGGGTCGGTGGAGAAGAAACTGACGAGCTTGGAGCTCTGGAAGTTTCTTTTTCTTTGTTGAGGAAAAGTTCAGGGAAATTCAACCTAGCATTCTCTCCTCTCAACTTGAAGGCCTCGCGATCATAAGCTAAGGCAGCATCTTCTGCATTGTCAAATGTGCCTAGCCAAAGGCGAGTCCTATTTCGAGGGAGACGAATCTCGGCAACCCATTTTCCCCAATGCCTTTGCCTCACTCCCCTATAAAGCTTTGTTGTATTTATAGGTTGCATCGGTGGCCTAAACAATGGCCTTCCATTTGGCCCCAGCCTGTTCATCATCATCATCCTTCCTCTCGGACTTAAGTTCAATGCGTCGTTCCAGTACTGAAACAGCTGCTGCTGCTGCTGGTTAGCCAATGCAGATTCTCCAGCAAAAAACGGAGGATATGCAATGCCATGTTGCTGGTTTTGACCAAAAGAAATCATTTGCTGCTGATTCTGCGCAACTTGAGATGGTGGACGAAAGATAGTTGATGGAGGGTTTGTTCCAACTTGTTGGTGGAATTGAACAGGTTGATTAGACCCTTCAAAGGCAAAAGGAAACTGAAGTCTTGAACTTGAGGATGACACAGGCGAAGACGACAAAGAAGGCGGATATAAAGACAGAGTAGAGGCAGAGCTAGAAGAAACAGAGAAAGAAGGTGGTAATTGATGAGCTACATATGCAGAGGATGATTGAGTTTGTTCTTGACGTTCAGGGCTACGGATTTTTTTGGAAGGCCTATCCGACAAGGAAGCTTCACCAAAAACCGGCTTCCATTGCCGCCTCTCAAAGCTAATATCAGCTTCTTTTCTGCCTCTATCAAGCTGCCAATCTTGGTCCATTGCCAGCCTTTGAGTTTCATCTACAACACCCTTCTTGGATTTTCCAGTGTTATTCTTAGCTGAATCCATTGATAGCTACCCGCTCGCTCGCTCTCTCTTGAAAGATTCTATTATATGCTAAGGGAAGGAATAGAATTTTCAGGATAAGACACCACGCAGAAGCAAATGGGGTAAAAAAGAAGAGTGGAATCAAATGTATCAGAAACAAGAAAACCAAATCTACAAAAGCAGCAAAATGAAAAGTAACAATACCAAGATCCAGATTTAGTCAAAAAGATTCGAGAATCATGTATGGAATTTAATGGCTAATCTGATTGAAGTAAAAACAGAATCGGATGCCAAACATATCAAATCTTGAGCACTCCATCTCTAAGTCTCATGAAAATGAATACTGATAAGAGAGCGAGCGCGGGGAAAAGAGAGGTAGAGAGATCCAATGGGATGTTGTTGCTGTAGGGTTTTTCCTGTTGGCGGCGGTGGTGGTGGTGAGGTAATTTCGTCTTTTGGTATCGGAGGAGTAAAATTGAGAGAAGTTCAAAACAGAGAGAAAGCAGGGGATAAACAGGGGAGTGTTTTTTTTTGTAGTTGTGAGAAGGGGGAAAGCAGGGGATGTGGGTTTATATGTAACTTTTTGGGTGTTAGAGATAGAAGAGAATTTGTAGAAGGCTCGTGGTTGGTTAGCTTAATTTGGGACCCACACACTTTGTTGCCTTTCAAATATCGTTGCTTCTACACTAATTTGCCTATCTTCCTCTCTTTTTCTCTCTCTAACCTTCCACACAAATTCTATATTATTATTGCAAAAATGTTAATTTGGTTTCCTTCAACTTAAATCAAAGTTAAACTACTATCCTAGGTGCTGTGTTTGAATTGAAAATATTTAGTATCGTGTTTCTATGTATTTGATTATATTTTAAAAATATATTAAATTAATATTTTTTAAATAAATTTTAATAATTTTAATAAGTTGATATCAAAAATTTTAAAAAATAATTACTTTATTATATTTATAAATAAAAAACAGTTTTTCACATCACAATACCAAACAAACACTAAAAAAAAAAAAGAGAATCTTTCTTATTAAAAGAATTATATTTTTTTAAAAAAAAAAATTTATATTTCTCTTCTCTTTTCCATGATATAAATATCCGGTAGTAATAAATGTTTTTATGATTAATATTTTAGTATACATCCAAGTACTATTTTGCTCATAAAATATGGTAAATTTTTAATCTTCGTTGATATGAAGATAATATTTTAGTTTTTATATATATATATATATATATCATTATTGCAATATCATATTGAATAAATCAATTGATCTACTTCACCGGGGGGGCATCTCTCCTATCTCGACAGAAAAGAAAAAAAAAGAAAAAAAAAAAGTCTTTCTTTCTTCATCTAACCTAAAGAGAAATTCAAGTTTAAGCGCTTTTGACAAGAAATTAGACACCTACCACCTGGCTAAAATCTTCGGAGATTCATGCACGCATTTGTTTCTTCGAACTTTCGACCGTGACTGACCAATTAGGAGCCACTAAAAGGTGTGGAGGGTCGGCAGAGTAAAATATAGTAGCTACTCGAACTTCAATGTCCGTACAATTGTTAGAGATAAATAATTTTGGATTGCTTTCGAGTGACATTACTCTGTGTGTTGCTCACTGATCGATGAGGTCTCGAGGAACCCATGCTTGTGAGAGTGTGGTTCTAACAGCATCTTGGGCAAAGAGAATTAACAATAAGAAATCTTTTGTATACTAAGATCGATGGATGTTGCGGGATTATTTTTTTTAATTTAAATAGATAGTTAACGTGTTTTCTAGTATTTTTTTTATATATAGATGATGTGGGGTTAACGTGAATGATTTAATAAGTTGAAAATAATTTAAATAATTCACATAAATATAATTTGATTAAAATAACAATATAATAAATCAACTAAGGTAAATTTATTAAATCTACGAGTCGGATTATAAAATTGTTATAACTTTGTAAAAAATAAATCAAAATAATTTATGAAACCTAAATTTCAATAACTCAATATTAAATGATAAAATTGAAAACAAAATCAATTAAAAAATAACAAAAAATAATTTTAATCAACTTGAGTTAACCTACCAAAACCTCAAATCGAGTCATGAAACTTTGATAACCTCATAGAAAGCAAGTTAAAACAAATTATGATGGTTAATTCTTAATCAACCCAACATTGTAGGATGAAATTAAAAAAAATCAATTAAAAAAACAAAAAAATAAATAAATCAATCATAGTTAATCTGTCAAACATGCGATCTGAATTATGAGATCGAGATAACCCTATAAAAAAAAATTAAAGAAAAATATGAAACTCAATCATTAGTAATCCTGATATTAAAAGATAAAATTAATTTTTAAAAAAAAAATAAAAAAAAAACGAAAAGAAAAATCAAAGTAGTATTTTAGTGAATAATGTTTTGTTAAAAAGTGAACAATAAATTTATTTTTTTCTTTTAGTTTTTGTTAATATATACTGTTTGTTTAAAATTTAATCATAATTTAAAAATTACTTATTCCTCAATGAATTATTAAAAGATTAAAACGGCTTAAAACTTGAATATATTTATTATTTCTTGTGCTTGACAAAGAAAAATGGATTGGTAGTTGATATAAATAAAACTTTAATCTATTAATTTAAACACAATCATACCATATAAAAAGTTGATCAACCTTAAGGCTAGAATATATTTTATATTATACCCTCTAACAATAAAAAATAAATATGCTTTTGGGTTCCCTTAAAGGGTTAGTACTAGGTTACACATTGAAAACCACACAAGGCATCCCAATACCCACAATAAATAAATGAAACTACAGGCAACTCAAGTCCACAGCACGCAAAAATTTTATATTATGAACATTATCCCTCCTCTTGCTTGAGTACTCACAAAAGTTTGGCATCCATAAAAAAACTAGTCAAAGTTTGGTCACCAATTCGTTGCAATATTGCTCTGATATTTGTACATTATTTTAGAATTTTTTTTATGAAAAGCTGTGTTAATTATTCGATGATATTACTAATTCGGCTGCAATTAATTGAGCGCATAAAAGCATCCAAAATAAATATATAAATACAACAAGAAAAAAGAAAAGGAGAACCTAGTTAACATGCTATTGCCGCAATAACATAAAGCAAGAACAATAAGTTTTCCGAGCAATAAAAGACAACAAACAAATCATGGTTATTATACCAGACCTGTTCAGAGGAAATTGAACTAGTAAGATTTGTTCGACTTAAGGGATCTACTCACCATAACTTTATCAATACAATTAAAACTTAATTTATTTTAAAAAAAAATTAAAACTATATTGTTTAGATTTTATTATTAGAAAATAATATAAATTATATATTTGGACCTCACATAAAGATATTGAATTAAATTAGTTTTTTGATATGATATCAGAGCCTCGATGACCAAACGGTTACGAGTTCAAATCTTACCATCCCCAATTATTTGATAAAAATTAAGTACAAGGTAATGTGAGCATGTACAAGTTTTAAGCCTAAATGACTTTCACTTAAGGGAGTGTTTTAGAAAATAATATAAATTATATCTTAGAATCTCACCTAAATGCTTAAGTTATTAGGTTGAATTGGTTCTTTGATATTTATTTAAATATTATTAAAAAAAATTCTTTCTAATCTTCTATGTTTTAATAATATTAAAACTATTTTGTTTTGAAATAATTCTAGTTAACACGTGAACCTATTTATAATTGGAGTTTTGGACTACATCAAGATCGATTCAAGTTTAATCAATGATTTCCTATGTTTACCATCTATGATTAGTAGAGTATCTTCAACTGATTGCCCATTTGATAATTCCCAAGAATCATTAATTCACAAATTATCATAAAAGAGTAAGATTTGGTTGGATGAGGAAAGATAATATTAAAACAGCTTTGCATTTAAAATTATATTTTAGCGTGTTTTAAAACTGTATTTGGTATGAAAAAGTATTAGATTGATAATTTTTCTAGTATTTCTTGATAATTTTGATTTATCAATATTAAAAATAAAAAATTGTTTTAATATAAAAAAATATTTTAAATATACATAGCACAGTATCATAAACAGGAAGAAGAAGACGACTGTGTGGTCTTTCTTAAGCCACAGAAAAAATGATCATCCGTCCACTTTTATTAGGGTTATAATCACTTTCGGTGAAAGGTATTCAATCAAGAAACAAAGAAAGAAAATTGTCGAAGATTCTTCTCTGTTTTTTGTCTTTGGAAAGTCAACATTATCACAGTGTGTCGGTGTAAATCGGCACGTGTCGGTGGTCCACCCAGCTACCTCATCATTTTTTTATTTCTTTATATTTCTCGAAGTCCAACACTTCAAGAAAATCAATGACTTTCGACGTTAAAGTTTAAACTCTAATATTTCTTTAATAGAGTGTGGTTCGAATGATAGGTGAGTTTTTTGTAATAGCATTTTAATCAACAGTATAAAATTGTAACAAAAAAAAATTGTTTTCCTGAATATATTAATTGCAGTGCAAATGATTGAATATAGTAATTTAATTAATGTGCATAACTTATCATATTTATTTTTTAATATTCAAAGTGAAAAACAAAATTCTCTATTCTATGGTAAGATTAGTATGACCTTCCCAAGTTTTATAACAATTAAAGTTTTTATTGTGATTAATAATTATTTGTCAATTCAATCTTGACTTCGAATAATGATAAATATTTAAAATATATGATAAGAAAAAAATAATAATAATATATTTTATTTATATCATGGATATACTCCTAAATATGATTTATTGGTGCGTAGCCCCTTCTACTAACCAAACAATAAAGGAGAGCCCTAGAACTCGAGTAGGATTCGAATCAAGAATGTTATCTCTTTTTTTATTAACTTTTTATCACTTAATTATTAGTTGAGGTACTAACCATGTTCTTGTTGTAGAAAATTTTTTTTTTAATGAAAATTATTGAATTCACATAATTAAATTAAAAAATTATATTAAATATTGAAAGTATCTAAAGAAAGGAACTTACTTTTAGTTGTCTTAAAAGCTTCAAAAACCAAGGCTAAATTTAAGGCAGATATTAGTATTATGGTAGTGTTTGTTTTTTAAAGTGTATTTTATTTAAAAATATTTAAAAATAATATATTTTTTTAATTTTTTAAAATTTATTTTTGATATCAGCATATCAAAATAATAATAAAAATTAATTTTAAATAAAAAACATTTATAATTTTATAAACACGGTTTCTACCAAAAAAAATAAAAAACACTTTTAGTATGGAAGGAGATGAAATTGACACTAATTTTGCTTTACAGGCATATAAAATCCGCACAGAAAATAAATATAAATATTAGAAATTATGATATTATATGTTAGTCACTACCAAGGATGGAGCCATGAATTTTTCCTTCCTTTAACTATTAAATAAATATATAATTTTTTTAAAAGATTTATTATTAATTCATGTATATGAATTTTTAAAGTTAACAATAAAGTTTTATATTAAAAAAAAAATTTAAAAATACATAAAATTGAAGTAAAAGTAAAAATAAATCCACTATTAAAGTTACATCCTTTGATATTTCGTGGAATATAATTCATCTATAATCGAATCTGAATCGATATTGTAACAACTCCTCAACAGGGATAAAATAACAATCTCATGTCAACTGGAAAACAAAGTAATTAAATTTTTTCTCTCTCTCGATTCCTCTTTCCTTCACTTGATTCTTCCTTAGAGTAGTGTTTTATAATTTGAACTTTGTAAATGTTATTCTCTCACTTTTCTTTTCTTTTTTCCTTAGATTTTTTTAATGTTTTTCCCTTACTTTTTTCTCTCTCTCTCGCCATTTTTTTTTCTTTTCCTATTCTACTTTTGCTCAGTCGGCAATATATAAAAGGAAGGAAGAGCTAATTTGTTTTATTTTTTAATAGCAAATAATCATTTTACTCTTAATGAGTCATTTTGTTTTTATTTGATGATCCTTTTTTTAGCACTACCAAGCTTTGTTCATTCTAAAATTTTAATCAAATTTTATTCAATATATTTTTCGATCACTCATAAAATTTCAATTCAATCTAATGGTCAGATTGAAAATTACATCTGATAACATAAAACTGGTTAAATTGTGATTTTTCATCAAATTTCTGAATTTCTCAAAACATTCTGAAATTTTAAACCAAACTAAAGCATTATATTAGAAGGTTTCACGTAAATTTTCAAAAAAATTTATAACTCAATCAAAAATTATAAATTATTTTTATATAAAACTAATTAAAAAATATTAATAAAATCTTGAGCTGTACTCTGACACACCGAAGCCTTTAACATCCTCCGTTCTTATCACTAGAAACTCCTGTTCTAATCGATATTTACTATAAACAATGCCTGACACTCTCAGATGTTATTGCGTGAGAGTGACTTGGAAATAGACGAAACCCAGGATAGCAAAACCTGACCATAACGTCTTCTTCTCTTTGAAATTTTTTTTTTTTTTTTTTAGTGGGTGAAATATCAAGCCACCTTAGCTTAGTGACCAAGACAGGAAAAGCTTTCGTTTGAAGCTGGTTACCCAAGTGAAGGACACGTGGCACCTATTCCATCACTGTGGCTACATCAGTATCTATCTCCAGAACTATAAAGAAATAAAATATCTTTCCTAGTTTTTACAACCAATCAAGGACAGTGAAACATGTAGATGTCTTAATTCAAAATTAACCCAAAAATATCTATGTTATTGGAAGAGCCGGTGAGTTACTTTTTATATTTTTTAATTAATATGGATATTAAAACCAGTTTATATATATCTTAATTAATTTTATAAGTTTTAAAATTAATAATTATATAAATTTTTAATAACTGTAACATTTGTAGGACGCGATAAGTTACAATTTTAATTTAAAAAATTATTATTAAATGATCCAACTCATTAAAAATATGGTCGAATTAAACAAGTTTCTTCTTAATCTAAAAAAATATTTAAGTTATTGAAGTAACTTGTGAATTATAATTATAATTTGATGGATTAATGCTAATAATAAATTTTATGAGATTGTCTAAACCATTAAAAATTCAACGAATTATTATTGTACCGGCCGGTTCTCACGTCCATGCAAGAACATGGAGACAATTTCAAGGTCTCTTTCTTTGACCATCCAACATGCAATCACACCAAATTTATCTTATGTGTAGCTCTTTCTACACAAATCGTGGGGCATATGCATGAATATGTCACGGAGTTTGTGAGAGAACCCTTTGACATTTGGTAAGAAATTGAAGCATGTGAGTATATCTCACAAATTATTGGACTCCTTTCGCATACATAATTCCATGGATCCATCATACTTTGGCTGACAAGGAGGCAGCCATGCTTCCAGTGATCATTTCAAAACATGGTAATTAATTGATTTAAATTTCATCCATGTCAATTCATGCAAGTAGCTGTCAAAGGCCTATTCGTGGTTAATTATTTGTAATTAGTAAATTCGTAGTTATCACCAAGAATCACGATGCATAAAGAAGATAACCAATGCTATTATTTGTATTATAGTACTAATTATATATTTTGTTAATGAAATATAAGTAAAGAATAATGAAATAGTAGATACATAGTAAGAACTACGTGCTATATGGCTAAATACTTGATTAGTTGGTTCTCCACTAATTTAATTAATTTTTCAAGAACTAATTTTTATTTCATGTGGTCAACACATTTTCATTGGTTCCTGCCACCCTCTTTCTTAGTGAGCTTGAATTCCCGATTCAAAAGAAAATCTTGGTCCTTACTAGAAAGGGACTGCACTAGACTACAAATTAACCCTAAATTGTTGAAAAATTAGACACCATTACATGACATGATATATATATCACAACAAAATCAATTTTCACGTGCAATTAGCCTATAGATTTAAAATATCTATTAAAGTGTTCAATAATTATATAAAGCTAAGGTGTGAGTAAACTGATACAAACCCTTATATTATTTTAAAAAAATATTAATATGTGGCGTTTCTATTATCAAGAGATTGCATTTCAGCAGCCTCTTCCATATATGTTTTTTTTTTAAATAAAATAAAAATAAAAAACTTAAGTAAACTTCTATTGCCATTCTGAAAAGAACATAAAAAATCAAAACTCCTACTATTTTTTTATTATCCATTGTAGTGCTCGGAGAATACTTCACATAATATATAATGGTAATGGGATTATCTAAGATCATTTCTAATATTAGCTATGAACTTGAATTCAAATGCGAAGTGGATATTAACATATAGTCCTAATCGTGACTGTACGCACCCCACTATCATATATATATATAGGTCTTAAAATAGTCGAGTGCTGAAGTCATTGGCTTGCAACTAATTAGTACTATGCAATGACTTTTCGAGTGGCCATTGGTTGCCCACAACATATTTTTCCTCGAAATGGATTAACTTAGGAATCTATTATTAATATATGTGAGAAAGTCAACTCCAATTTCGTTGAGAATACAGAGAGTGGGTCTAATGGAAATAATGCTATCATACACTTCCTTATTGGCCCGTTTTTGTAATGGTTGAAAAAAAAACAAAGGCATTCCACTCTCTCCATTTCTATGTATAGTACGAGCAGAAAATGGTGGACCATGCCAGCTTCTCCGTAAGAGTTTCAGAGCGCACGAAACCTCTGAAAATGGAGGTTCTGTAAACAGTCCTTGTCACTAAATTTGAAAACCTTTCTCTTTTCTTTTTTTTCATCTAAATTCGCATGTCAAATGTGTTAAAGCTCTGAAACTGGTGAAAAGAGTTGACTTGAAATATAGTTTTGTCAGAGTGTTAAATTAAACTGGATGATAGTTACCTTGTTAAAATTAGAATAATAATGAAAGTTAATTCATGAGTTGATTAAAATTTAATTTAATTTTTTATATATATATAAAAAAATAACCGGATACCCATTCGGTTGATAATTAAACTATAAACGGACCAATCTAGTTACCATTATTTAATATAGAGTATAAACATTTGAGTACCTTATCCAGCCAAATAATGCCCGCAAGTTGGAAGAATGCAAGATCAATAAACTAATGGGACCATTTGCCTTGTTCTTTTTATGCCGCCAAAGACCGAGAGGTGAGCAACTGCTTTCCACCATTAGAAAGATTTGATGAACATAAATGCCGAACAGATGCTATGTATACACTGCCACGTCAAGATCATTGTATCAACATCTAGAATATACGCCGCCGTGTGAGGACTGGTGCTCGTTGATGTTCATACATTTGTTTCTTGGTTTATAAGCAGATTCGAACCAGAGTCTAAAGGAGGATGAGAATGACCTTTGCTAAAAAATAAAATAACCAACCTAACCCGATAGCTCTAGCTTATACTTCAAAGTAAGGAAACATTTCTTTTGCGACAAAAGAGTGCTAAATAAGCCAATAAGGAACGTGCATTTGCATGTAGAAATGGCACTTGTACTACTAAATAAATTATGAGTAATATCACAGAATTATTGATTTTTCTATTAAAAAATTCTTGGTTTTTTTAAATTTAATTTTTAATTTATGATGGCTAATCAATGATTGATTATAGTTAGAATTAATTATTCAATCTTTTAACTTTCAAAATTCACTATAAAAAAGGTGAATGAAGAGTTTCTAACTTTAATTTTTCATATTTTTCTGTATTATTTCTAAACTCATTTTTAGTGTTTTCATTCTCTTTTATACTTTAGTTTTCATTCAAAATTTAGAATTTAGATTCATAGATATTTAAGTTTCATAATTTTTTTGTTTAAAAACGTTGTTTAAAATACATTTAAATCAAGGTAGTATTGTTGAAATCTTAAGAGTTATTGCAAACGTTTTATTTGCACAAATGAGAAGTAATAAAGTTTTAAATATAAAGTACTAATAATTTGTATCCAAATCCTATCTTTAAAAAAAAAAAAAAAACTTGTCTGGGCTTTGTTACTTTCATGTAAACTATACTTTCCTAAAATATTTTCGAATCAAGGAAAACTTAGTCAATGTGAAATGTTTTACCATAAAAAAACCTTAAAACAATGAAAACTAACTTATGGTTCTCAAGATATTTTATGAGACTAGTAATAAACCACATGCTCCACCACCAATTATTTCTTATTATTTTTTAAACATATTATTTTTCTTACATATCAAACACCAAACAAATATTTTAAAACAATTTTATTAACATAAAAAATAATGAAAATAAAATATTTTTCATACAAAACATTTTCCAAAATAGAGACAGGTGAAGGCAAAAAGCAACCCTAATATGCAGAGGGACTCAGCCCAAGAGCAAAATAAATTGGACATGTGGTCGAGCCGAAAGTCAATAAAAGACATACTAGCTCAAAATATTTTCTTGATCCCTGAGATTAACTGAAGTAATTATCTTATCGATGTTTTATTAGAATTTTGATTTATGTAATCTCTGCTTTTCTACAATATTTCTTTAGCTGGTATAGCAGAATGGGGGTATCGATAGGGCCTTACTCTCTCTTTACAGAATTCCATGGCTGGTTCCACAAAACGAGTAAATTTTTTTTTTCGGCAATCAAAAGCAAGGCTCAAAAACTTGACCTAGACATCAACATACATGACTCCTTCCACCAAACCTGCATCTTTGGTAGTCTTAAGTTTCTATTATAGTTGTTGTTAAACTCAAACTAACTTAACGAGTTGACTTGAGAAACCACCTGAATTAAGTTTTTAGTTGAAGAAAAATAAAAACTGACCTAGCAAAATTTGATTGATTTGATTGGATCAAACCAAATCCAAACCTGATTAAGTTAATATCAAAAAGTAAAACAAAATGATACAACGTGACTCTAATAAAAATCCTTTCTTATAAAGGATTTTTATTTTAATTAGAATTCTTTTCTATAAAGGGGTTTTAGGTGTAGAATTAATATAAATAAGGATATCTAGTTTATTTTAAAAACATTTAAATTCAAACTATTCATATTTTTAATAAAATATCAAAGACTTTTCTCCACAACTTAGGTATATAATCTTAGGGCTTAAGAATCCTAGTTTTTATCCATGCTATATGTCACGTCAATTAGTATCAAAACAAGTTGGCCTCTTTGATGGATGCAGATGGTAGTAATTCACTTCACAATGCAGGAGTGATGGCCCTCTAGAACAACATACGGGTTCAAAAGGAGAAATTAGATAGTTTTGTGCTATCTTAGGAACAAAGAATTGATTGTTTAGAGTAAGCCATAACATATCTAACTCAGCTATTGGGTAACACAAACAAGGTTTGTGAAAAGAAGATGAACTTCCCTGGATACTTACCTTGAGGCAAGCCATAACCTAAATCTTTTTATGAATTTGATGAGATTCATTTCTATGATGAAAGATATTTGAAGAAAAAAATTATTAACTAGTTGATAGAATTAGAAGCTTATTTGTATTTCAACAAGATTTTTTATCATTAAAAAGTAGGATTTGTGATACACAAACTTTCTTGTAGTGCTAGAAAATTGTAGTTTGAATTTATAGACTTTAGAACTTGTATTGGTATGTCTTTAATACCATCATAGCAAGATTTGAGACAATAATTAATTATGGAGTTTATATAAGATGATTATGACGATATTTTATACTAGGTAGATAAACAAATAAATTATTATTATTTGTCTTCTATTCACCTTTCTTATATAACAAGAAAGAAAAATATGGACAAAGTTTTATCTTTTCAAAGTAGACAGTTTCAACATCACCTCAATGATAAAAATACTACTACAAATACTATTCTTGTTAATATTTCATCTACTAATTATAAAGGATAAATCAAAGCTCATAAATTAGTATTATATAGCACTTTTCAAATTCTTGAAACACTAAAAAAAAAGCTAAAATAAGTTATTGGAATTGTTTAGGAGGCTAAAATTGACATAAAAAAGGATTGAAATGTTGAGGTGTCATCCAAACCAAGCTTATCCATGTTGCATCAATATTATAAAATTATCAAATTTGTTGGTGGTTAAGACATTGATGTGAGAGGATAACCAAACATGTTAACTAAAATTACCATCAACTCAAAAGGCAGTTCAACATCAGGTTGATTTTTTTGGGTCTTAAAGAAGTTTTGCCAAGATTTAAAAATTCTACATGAACATATCTTTGTTGAAATTGAATTTAAGATGTTTGGAGCAAGTTACCTCGTGCATAAATTAATGACAATGCTATATTCAAAGTATCTATGCTTTTGATATGGTTAAGTTTAATTTTTGATAGTTAACTCGAGGGCAAGATTTTTTGCAAGTTGAGGGGACTGACATGGTACGCTATTTTTTTAATTTTATGGATTAATTATTTTTATTGTAATATTTATTTAGTTTTTGAGATTTACAAGAATTTGTTTAATTTAGAAATCGGATGGATTCTATTAGCCATGTTAGTTTAAATTAGGAATCCTATTTTATAAAAGAGTTTAGATTTATAAATAGATTTATTTATTTTATTTTGAGAATATTAGATTCAAACTCTTAATAAAATATCAAAATATCATAAAGTTTTATCTAAATTTCTTTATAGCTTATGTTTGTATTATTAGGGCTTAAAACCCTAACTTTAATTCATGTTATACACCACATTAAGTTAACCAGATGACCCAGTGACCCCAACTTTTTTTGAGTCGGTACTTAAATCAAATCTTAACAGCTACGAATTTTATACTATTGGCAGACTTAATATTGAAGCTATTAGAAATTTGGGGTGCTAATTTATATTCAATTCACCGAGCAATGGCGTATTATGTTGGAGTTGTGTGCTTCTGGTTTGGTTGGTGAGCTAAAAATAAAATAGAACTTATTTGTACGTGAAAATGTATCTACTTTCCTTTGATACAGAACCAGGACAAACAAATTTCTGTATTCCAATCAATTGCAGAAGCACCAAATTCACCGCTTTTTCTCCTCGAACGCCGCGGGAAGACATGCCATTCCATTTCTGTATCTGATTCTCCAATTTTAGGACATTGGCAATGGTGAATAACAGTGAGGAATCTCTTTTGATTCCAAGGTGGAAACCCATGAGCAACTCTGCCATCATCAATGCAGAATTAACATGGGCGGTTCGATCAGCAGTGGTTGGAATAGTGAGAATGTTTCTGTCTCACTATTTCTTCACTTTTTCCTGTTGCAGTCTTCTTGTGATGATTACTGGGAAGATGCGATCTGTGCTTCTGATCAGTTGCATGGTTTGTCGTAATAAATCACGTATCCGATATCCATAACACTTGAATGTTCTCGATCGAGATAATGATCTCCTTGATCTTCTAACAGTTTCATCCGCTCTAGATCTCGAGTTACTTGAACTAGACTTCTCACTCTCTGTTTCATACTGATCCATAGGTTTTACGTCACAACTGCCTTCTACGTTTTCTTTTCCAGGCAAGGCTGGAGATGATTTGAACTTGAAAATTCTCTTGTCCTGGCAGCTTCCTTGTTTTGTAATGGATTGAACCTCCTCTACGTAATCAAGATAGATTATCATCTCCTCTGGAAACTGACGTCCACTTTCTGAAGAAGGCGCTGCCATCTTTCTTTCTCCTTTGTGTTCTGGAGCAGTAGAATCATAGCTACTAGCCACCACTTCATATTTTGACTGTGAATTAAGTCTAGAGAAATTGTACTCTTTCTCTGCTTTGTTGTGCATTGGATATACCAGCACATCCGGTGAAGATTGCTGAGATATAGAAGAATTCATGGAACTACTACTTGTATGACTATTCTGACAAGAGTGAGTTGATATTGAAGAGCTTCGGCTTGTTGACATTGAATCAACGTATAGAGTTTTCCCTTTTAGATTGTTGTCAATTAAAACCGCAATCTGAGATTCTTCTATTTTGCTACCATAATTTTGAACGTCTGTATCCAGGACCTGATGTTCTCTATGTTCCTCTCCCTGTAGAAACATGAAACAAAGAACTTCAATATTTCTTATATGAATAGCCAAAACATTAGCTTATACATATTAACAGAAGTATCAATACCTGTTGCTGCTGCTCGGAAACGTATACAAGTGCCAAAATGTCTGGTCGGAAGCGGTAATCTTTAGCAATCTCATCCGCCAATCTTTTCTTCACAACATCAGGAACTGACATAATAGAGAGTTTCTCTATTACACGAGGTTACAATTTTCCGGTGCATAAACATATTTACTGACTGAATTGTATGAACTATGAACTATAGCAGAAACTTTTAAAAGATATTTGTTATAACTTATAAGCAAAGATAAAACCTGAAGATTAATAAAGTTCAAGAGCTGTCTTCTCAAATCTTTGTCCATGATGCTGTCCAAAGAGCTTCCAGACAGCACGAAGCTTCGGTATATCCCCACATCTTGCAGATGCAAATATAAGACTTGAAACTGCTTCATTGACATCGTTAGGACAAACCCTGAAATTAACCACAAGATTCCGAAAATGGAATGGTTTTAGAAACACACACCATGGGGTCAGAAGAAAGAAAGAAGCAATATTTATGATCCACATGTGACTAGAAACTTCATTTCGAAAGTTCTCTACATACTTGTGCCAGCAGATGTATGACAGGTTGGTAATGATGAATTCGCAGAAACTATCCAATAATTCATAAATCGCCACAATGTTTTCATCTTTAAAAAGAATCTCAGCCTGGAAATCAGAATCATAATCACCTGTTAAATCACTAAAATAAGTATTCTGAGTCTCAATTCCCCTTGTGATCACACCATCAAAGCAATAGGGGGGATAAAAAAAACCACAAAATCTTTGTGCAAATTCTCATGCTACCATATCTTCTGTTCCATCAAATTTCAATGGCATGCTGATAAGACTAAACAATTAAGCTTAGATGATCATTTCTATCAACCTTAACACTCTATCATTGCACATATCATGTTGATAAGGAAAAAAAAAACTATCAACCTTGTAATTGGTTTTTGGTTGTAAAGGAGAGCAACCAGTTCGTTTCTCTTCAACATTTGGTCTTTCTTTCTTCATGCAATGGCTATAATTTCTACAGCTCCTCGAAAATCATGTCTACAACACATTTTAAGCATTTTAAGAGTTCATTAATGAAAAAAATGATACACAACACATGATCCAAGATTTTATCAACACAAATCAAAATAGTATTAATGAATGGAAATCAGTATGAATAAAGTAGATTAGTCCATCACAGTTGTAATGCTATGCTTTATAAACTCGATATTTTCCCAAACATTTATACTTGATAATAATAGTATTAATGATTCCGGTGATAAGTCAATAGAGATGATTACTTTAATTTGGGATTTGGCCAATTTCTATTTAGTATCTAATCTTTGATTTTTTTTAGTTCCACCTGTAATTACCTTCCAACTTTGAATTTCATGCAATTTTATCTCTGTCAAACTTAATTATCAACCCCAAAGTTTAGCACCCTTTCCAATTCGGTCCTCGGTTTTTTATTTATAAAACTTAATCCTTCATTAACCATCAAACTTTTAATTTTCTTCAAATTTGCCCTTGTTTTTGTTGATTTCAGTCTCTCAAGTCTTGCGCCTTTTATAGTCCGGTCCTTGGTTTTGAATTTGTTCATTGAAGTCTCTAATTGCCTTTCAAACTTTACTATTTATGCAATTGAGTCCCTGATTTGACCACATTAACTTTTTAAAATTATAATTCAACCCCCAGACTTTAATTCTTTTCAATTAAAGCACAAATTAAACTCAAAAATCAATTTTTCTTGCAATTAAACCCTTAATAAATTCAATTAAACCCTGAAAAAAAATCCAATTGAGTTCTTAAACATCAAATCTTGAATTTCTCTTCTCAAATTGAATTTTTCCTACCAATAGAGCCTTCATTAGTTAAAATTGAATTATTAATTTTTCAACTTTTGATATTTTGATCATCCCCTACCAGTATTTGAAAAAATTTTAGGCATTCTTCATGACCTACCTACTGGTATATATATTTTATTTTCCCAACTTTTTCAATTTTTTTTTGTATTATGCATTTTTTTTTTCTGATTTCTTTGTATAGCAGTCCCAAAATAAATAACAACAATATAATTAAAAAGATCTCAAACATAAATTTTAACAGAACCGAAAACTAGATTAGAGATATTACTCTAATACCAAATATTAGCAATGTCATAATGAAATTTAAATAAATTAAAAGCAGAAGCACAATAGAACATATCTAAAACAAAAATACCAAACTATAGAAAAGAAAATTGATAGATCTTATCTAGTCTTTGCAAACTTTAATCCATGCACTTGACGAGGAAATATGTGATTTTAAAATTATGAAACTTTTAAAATCTAAAACTTTTAAATTTATAAATTCCCTTTTATAATGCAATAAAAGAGATCTCAAACACAAATTTTAACGTACGGAACCCAAAACTAGACAAGAGATATTGCTCTGATAACAAATATTAACAATATCATCACAAAGTTTCAATAAATTAAAAGCAGAAACCCAAGAGAACATAAGAAAGCACAAATAGAAACCGTGGGAGAGAAAAATGATAGATCTTTATTAAATGAACCAAAACACTTTGAACACATTTCATGACAGAGAATGTCAAGGCCAGCCAGAGAAATAAATGGTGCCTTATTATAGGCAAGGCTTATGTATAAATACAGCCGATTAGCTCTCAATATTTCTTCAATCCCTGCCTCCTGTTAACACAAGCAGCACTCATTGGCCCGTCGATCGATCACCTTTCGGAACAATGTCGAAAACGTTGATGGTTATCGGGCTCGCCGTGATGGTGGGATGTGCATGTTTTGCAGAAGCGGCCGGTGTACCACCTGTTGCTGACACCAAAACTCCCTCTCCTGCGGTTGGCTATGGAGCTATTGGTCAAGCAGGCAATCATGAATGCAGTCCAAAAACTCCCAAACCATGTAACTTTGCACCGGCAAATCCATATTACAGAGGTTGTGAAAAAGAGGATCACTGCCACCATGTAGGGAGAAAGTTACTTGGAGAAGAAATTCAAGTGAATGCTCCCGTCCATTTTATACAATGAACGGGGCACCTTTTTTTCTCTGCTGCATAATTTATCGGTATTTGATCGCAAGCTCAAACTTAAGCTTGCCTTATTCTGACAGGATTTCCGGTTGCAGACCACTATAGTCGGTGGTGATTGCGGTATTCGACTACATATATTTCAAGATGCATTTATAACCATAAAATAGAAATCAGGGAATATCTATGGACTTGTTAATCTCATCATGCTTCAAGAATTTCTTTCGGATGTACTTGTATAAACTAAAATTTTCTACCAATCAAATTTCATCATGCGTTATTTTTATATTTTTTTTACAAGAAAAAATAAAATTAAATTAAAATAAATGACACGAAAAATAAATAAACCTTCATAAATATCATCCATAAAATTATGTCATGATGACATTGAAAAAAAAACTTGAAAGCCCCTACAGACCTCTATAAATAGAGGGCCTCAACCTAGAAAGAAAGGATTGTGGGAGATAAAAATTTCTCTCAAGACAAACTATTTAAGGAAGCTCTCTCAAAAGTTTTTAAGCTTCTTTTATCTACACAGAAGTCTACAAAAAATAAAATTATGTTGGATCAAGCATAAACGTTCCATAAGAGTTTTTTAACAACACTTTGAAAACAAATCAAAGGTTTTCTTCAAAGCATCAAATCTCGCTATGCAATACATGTTCAAATTCGTGTTCTTGCAAAGCATAAATTTTGGCTTCATTTTTCAAATAAATCAAGTTATCATACATCAAATCCAAGAAAAAAATCAGAGGATGGTCTTATTCTTTTAAAAGAATACTTCAGATAGAAATTGTAACAGGTTATATATTTAATAAAATTATATATATATATATATATATATATATATATATATGCGCTTATTTAATTTCAGATGCTTGAAATTGTGTCTACTGTATTATTATTTTTTTTAACTATAGCGTAGATGCAATCCTGACTGCATGCTTGGAACTTGATTAATATATATTGCATAGAGCATGGAACATGGAACATAAGCTTTGTTGTCATATTTGCCATATTTATGATTAATCTAACGTAGAAAATAAATCAAAAGAAAATGAATCAAGGACTTGAAAATTATTTCTAATGGTTAAAAGTTGGAATTTTTATTCTGAGGTCTCAGAATTTTGGGCTATTCGGCCTCCCATTGAATAAAAAAACCTGAAAAAATTATTCATTACTAAAAAAATAATTCGTTCAGATGATGGTTAGTAGAATGTACAGAGCAAACGTTGGAGGAAAACAACAACCACATATTATCAAGGAGCCGGATAAAGCTGAAATATATGTTGTAAATTGCTTTTACGTTTTGGGTATGTTCTGTATGAAAAACAGATTTCTACAATCTACAGCTAACAAAAACAGGACCATAACATACTACATAATGCATCATTAGTCAATTTCAACAAGATATAATAAGGATCTTGATGGATCTTAATTCACCTCTTATTATGCCATTGAAACACAAACAGAGAGAAAAGGAGAGAACAATTTAATTTGAAATTTATCTGCAGAAAATTAGCAGTTGTGAATTGAGGCGCAATCAAAATATAGTTTCAGGGATGGAATTTCTTGCATCAACTTGCAGGATTTATCATTTTTTTTTTTCATCTTTCCCCTAGCTGAAGGTGATGGATTACCTCTTGATTTACTAGAAGCTGAAAATGAATTAGTAGCAGGTTATTAAACCCAATATTCATGTATTAAATTTGGTTTATTTTATGTTGGTGAAAAGCGAGGTGCTAAAACCTTCTCATAAATGTGAGCTCTTGGGCAAGATCAACCTATTATCTAACCCTGGAGTAACTTTTATTCATCGAACGATGACCCTTCCACTCGTTATTGTCGGGTCACTAAAATCAACTTCAGTCCTTCTCATCAATACTGAGGCTCTAACATTGAACCCCTCGCCTTGGTATTCTATCGTAAAAATATGAACTTACCATACTCAACTTCTCCAGATTTTCTAATTCTTGTGGGTTTTTCAACAATTAGATCCATATTGACAAGTACTGGTAGAGTAGGCTGAACAGCTGAGATATGAACAGTAAGCTATGATTCTAACACTTAGATATATTCCTTCTCTAGATTTGGACTCGGTGCTTGTCCGAGTAAATTTGTGAGCCTCGAAACTTCACCCATGGTGTTCTCAATCTCTTTTTAATGACAAGCTTCTGTCCGAGCCCTTTATTTGTTTTTTATTTTCTTTCGGGGTCGAGAGTGGTGGATTATGAGAGGTTGGTCTTTAGAAGGATCTATATTTGAACATTTGAACATGCATGCTAAAATTATCTATTGTCCTTTCTAGATAGATAAGTTATCTTGTAGCTAAGTTCCCTTCTGCCATTGCACTAGAAGGTCAATCTCAATCTAGCGTGTAATTGATTCAATCTAAAAAATAGCCTATGTTTTAGGGGTTTTTTATAATCATAAATAGGTTTGAATTTAATCATTAGTATTTAAAAAAAAAAAAAAAGCATTGAAAGCCATTTGCCTCTCAGGCTCTAGCTCACCACGCACCAATGTATTTTACAATAGTAAAGTAGTTATTTTGTCATTCTTAAAAAAAATATAAAAAAAACCCTACTAACCTTGCTATTAGGGGTAAGAAGATAGTTTTTTTCACATAATGTATTAGTAATTTCTAAATATATTTGGACAAATTGGTATTATTATATTTTTTTTTTATCCCAATAAAATGACTTGATTACTTTTAAAAACAAAAAATAAATGTGAAGAAGCGTTTTTTCAATTTTTAAATGCAATTAAATAACTGAAATACCCTTTAAAATAAAATAAAAATATCAAGATGGCATCCAGAGGCATTTTCTTCTTTCCACTATGAGTTTGTTTTTTTTTTTTTTTTGTTATAATCAAGTTCACTTAAGGATTATTTGGTAATTTAATAAATATAAATATTATTAAAAAATAATTAATGTTGTGTTGCACGGGTCAGAACGTGTACAGTCCTCATGCCCTGCGAACGATGTTTATGGTGTTATCTAATAATTAAACAATGCCTTTCACGGTGGTGTTTGGATTGTATCAGTAGCCCCTTCATGATGCTACCATGTCACCAACAAGCCTATGATTTGGTGCCCGTGATATTTTCTTTTTTATCCTTCTTCTCTCTCCTTTTCAATTATCATGCTTGACCCTTTTCATTTATAAAATTGATAAATAAGAAGCCTGTTGCACGTACATGATGATCCACAAGACATTCTTGCTTGATTTGAACTTCATATTTACAAGCAGTAGAGATATCTCCAGTACTGCTTGGAACTAGCCGAGCCAAGACTTAGCCACTTTTGTGAACCCTTTGGGATTAGATTCGGCTGATTCTACCAGAGGTTTTTGGACAACAATATTTAGCAAGTCTTCCATCATTCTACACTTGCAGCATGTGATTGGTTGCAGGGAAAATGGAAAGGAAAAATAACAATATCTGGGATTATGTTTCAATAAAATCAGTGCTTGGATTTAACAAGTGATGAGCTGAACATGGATTAAGCTTTCTAAATTTGTGCAAACAATAACAAGTTCAGGGTGAAATATACATTACAGAATTACAATACTGCTACATAAAGTTATGTATAAATTCCAACAGAAGCCTATACAACACAAGCTAAAGCTGCATAACATACACTTGCTTCATAATCAGCAATCTACACAATATAGCCTGCAGAACAAACTCTTCTGATTTCATCTCTGAAAGAGGAAGCAAATGGCTTGGATGCTATTAGCCAACTCTGCTTCTCCTTTCCCTTCCATCCGGAATTGATGATGCTAATGAAGAAGAGGAAAATAAAAATACAAGGATCATATTTTGAACGTAATACCTTCGAAGGCATAGGTATATGTACTTGACAGAATCCGAACCCTCTTGTTGGGTGCCAAGTTATCAACAACCAAAGAACAGTTGACATTAACCATAACCTGTCTCAATGCAAGACTTTTAACCATCACAGAAATAGGTGCCTTTACGATTACAAGTAAAGGGATCCTTCCTGTTTCCCTGTTGTCCATTAGAGCTTCTTGAAGTCCTGAACCGAACTCGCTTTTTCCTGTCAAAACAACACGGATCATCGTTGTGTTGTCGAACGGTTGGTGGAAGGCAGGAATCTTGCCAGAACAAAGAGTTGAATCTGAATAGTCTACAACGACCGAGCTGTCCTTGCCATAGGTGAAAGCAATCTCTTTATTAGGATTGTTAGCTTTCACGACGACAACAAATTCGGTATAGAGGCTAAAATCCGGAGCCATGTTGAAAGCATTGACCTCGAAACTTTCGATATTATATTGAGGCATTTTGGGGTCTAGTGTTACGTAAAGAACGGCAAGAAGGCTAGCAAGAACGATAATCACAACAATCGAGAAGCAAAAGCAACAGCACACACATTTTAAACAACAATGTCCACGAGAATGATGATTGTTTGAATGGTACCTAGGAATGTTACGCCTTTGAGGAGGAGGCCTTACGCTTGAAGAATTATTATTGTTGAGCATAACATATTTTGATGGGTATGCAGGGGCAGTTTCCATTGCTGCCTCAACATCAGATGGATGCACCCTGCGCTGAGCATAGTCCATACAAGAAAGAAGAAGAAGAAGAAAGAAAAGCCCTTTCCCTTCTCGTCTAAGAATCTTGAACTTGGAGGTAGAGAGGAGACAGGGGACCTTTTTGGAGAATTTTGCTCCACTGGTTTAGGTTAATGTTATATAATGTGAGGACATGGATTGGAGGATGATAGTAATTGGCATGGTTGTTACACAACTCTCTATTTCTCTATTTTTAGCACCAACTATCTGTGGTTGCAGCTGATATTTCTTAAGACCATCCAAGGAGGAGCCAATTTAGGAAAATCTAGCAATTCTTTGCCATATCGTTGTCTTAAAAGATTGGCTTACATAGTCAAAATCAGTTACTCATAACAAATGGTAACTGCCAAAGACAAATTGCAGTCTGTCAATACAGTCCTAAATGGTAAATGATCATCCTATATATAACTATAGCCAACACTTATGATTGTCAAACCACCCAAAAGAAATGACACTTTGGAAAGTCCACCTCCAATCTATATAGCGAAAAACATTCTCTTGGTGTTGCAGATTACTCCAGGAATTTTGCACACTTGACCTACACAGAACCAGTTGGAGCCATAGGAACTATGTATGAGAACCACATTAAATTATGAACCAAAAGCCTAGGATGCAATGAAATTAATGAGGGAAGTTATAGGAAGCGTTTGGTACGTGAGACTGAATAAGAGTAAACAGAGCGAGAACCAGAAGCATAGGGTGCAATGAAATTAATAAAGAAAATTGGTACTTGAGACTGAAGAGGACTGAACATGACAAGTACATAAACAGAAGCTTTTGTTTCATCCGATGCATATGTATCTGTCTAATCTCCTTCCATAGGGCAGAGGAAGAGAAAAGTGTCAAGGAATTTAGCAGACAAGCAATAAGCCTTTCTATTATATACAATTGTGATATTTCTTGGGTTGTGTTTGGTTAGTGTCCCAAACAAAAAATTAACAAGAATATATTTGGTTAGAAAGACATAGAGAGAAATATAAAATAAATTTGTGTATGAGATGTTTTTGGAGTGAACTCTGTGTTTTCAAAATAGAAAGGAAAAGAGAACATGTATCGTCTGTTCTCACTGTGTTTGCTCTTCTGAGATGGTATCCAAAAGTTAACTTGGAGACTAGAGTGTCAAATCTTTGCCAGTGTATCTACCTAAAAACAGATACAGAAACATAATCATAGAATTGCAGCAGCAAAAGATGCTTTATTAAGAAGGAAATCAGTTCAAGAAATTGGAAAAAAGATTAAAAACCTAACAAGACTTGCTGAGTTGCATAGGAGAGGAAGCAGAGATTGATGATTTAGAATTACAAGATTTTAAAGCATTTCCCCTCATAAACGAAACAGCTGATAACACAGCCATCCTAACCTTAACCACCACCTTCTTCAGCTTCAACGATCTTGACCTTCTTCTTCTCAATTCGGTTCTTGATGCTAACCTGTAAGACTTCAGAAAAACCTGTCTTTTCTTAGCCCTTGCACTTCTATACCCCCTGTCATGAAGATCATCGCCATGCAGAGCATCATAACGATCCAATGGCTGATAACCCTTTAATCCACTGCTAAAAGTTTTTGTTATGGTGTCATGGACAAGGGTGGTGGTGGTGTTCATGCCTGTATAAACAGAGGAAACAGTAGACAAGATCTTGATTCTTGGGGGTAAGTGTACTAATATATAGACCTAGAAAAAGGGTTTACGTTTGAAAATTTATTACCAGTTTTCGTTTTCTTGGCAGCCGTACATGAATTACTATATTTACTGGAACTCAGAACCTAGTCTTCGATGTTAAATAGGCAATGAATTTGTGCATTAAGCTTCCTATTTTGACCGTTGACAAACAAGGTACCATGTATATTCAGAGTATAGTAAACATGAATTTGAAACTATCTCTGGGGTAAAATGTAAATACATGGATTGATCTTTATGTTTTTTTTTAATCAAAATCTTAATATTAATACCAAACTAAAACCGAAACCATTGAAAAATAACATGTCCAAAACACAAAATTATAAGACAAACATGATAAATAATTGAAAATATAAAGATAGTTTGTTAGATTGTGGTTGCGGTTGCGGTTTAAAATGTTTTTTATTTAGAAATATATTAAAATAATATTTTTTTTATTTTTTAAAAATTATTTTTGACATCAGTACATCAAAACAATACGAAAATATAAAAACATATATTTTTTAGTAAAGCATAAAAAACATTAATTTTTTAAAAAATACATATTAAACCTCATTTCCAAACTATCCCTATCAAAAATTATAAAAGCAAATATAACCAAAAAAAAATCCTAACCTCAAGAACCAACCAAGTATTTTGCCGACTTTTCAAATAAATCAATACTGCTAGATTAGAAAATATAATTTTTTTAACTCTTCTAGTTTGAAAAATTATTTTTTTATTGTGCTAATGTTGACTATGCTAGATTAAAAAATATTTTTTAATAGTACTAGTTTGAAAAATGTATTTTTTAATAGCGCTAACGTGGAGAAAATTAGGCAAATTCCGATCATAACTGGCGTGAACTGGCTATGGTAAAATGTGCAATCTACAACTTGTCAATCCCCAAAGCCATCTCATGAAGCTTCACAATGTTTTATAATATTTTTATATCTTAATTTATTATAATTTGGATTTTATCCTATAAGGATTTCAACCATGCTAAGCACGAACTGCAACGTCACAGCAATATCATATGATACATCAAGTTCCACATTCTTTGACTTCCCACCTCTCACAAAATATACATTAAAAAAAATCTAAATTTTTCACTTTTTTTTTTCGTTGAAAAATCACAATTTTCCGAACATGTACATGGATTTTTTAAAATCCGGGATTAAAAAATTAAATAGAACTTAATTTAGTCAAATATCACAATTTTTTGAACATATTATACTCAAGTCTATGTCGAAACCTCACCATACTAGAATCTAGCTCGAGTGGGGATTAAAAAAAATAAATGGAATTTGATTCATTCAAACCCATGTGACTTAAACTTAATCAACTAAAATTCAATTTGGTTTTTTTTTAAAAAAATACAATATAATATTATTTTAACTTTAAAAAAATTAAAACATTATCATTCTATATTGACTTTCACTAACTTGTTGTAATCATGAACCTGTTTGAAAATTCAGAGATGGGCTAGCAATAAATTAAAAAAAAAAAAAAGGCGAATCTCTAACATGCAGCAATTTGGGCTCTGCAGCAGAAATCATCTCCCTAAAACGATCTCAGTCCCGGACTTGAACCGATTCGTGGAGTGAATTCGCTCTTTTCCTTTAAAGTTATCTAGTTCTTTTTAAGAATCTTTCCAAAGGGTAACACGTGAACAATTGCATTTGCTTTGTTTATTTACAAGAAGAAAATAGTGATGCTCACAGGAATAATAACTTATGGTCTTCAACTTTATTTTGTTTTGACCATATCAATTAACCATGCTTTGGGTTTTCTTGGAAAAAAAGAAGAAAAGGAGGAGTAACAACAAGAATGGAAGGAAAAAATAAATAGATCAATTCACGGTATGACTATCACCACTTCACCAGTAAAACTCACCACTGGCAAATCAAAAACCAAGAGAACGAAAACTCAACCTTGTATATCTGATACAATTTGTCGCAAAGCCAGTTGCTCGTGACGTAAAGTTGTTGTTGCTGTAGTTCCATGGCCATCAAGATGGAATGATAAAAAGGATTACAGGAGGTGCCTAGGATATGGCAGCAGCTTCTTTAGCACTTTCTTTCACCATTGTCTTGACAAAGAGTTCCCCTGCTCTGTAAGAGGATCGAACCTGGAAAATAAAATCGAAAGCTCTTGTTGGTAAATTTAAAAAGGTCGATAGAGTGTGTCTTGGAAACAACTAGAGGAACTCAAGCTCAGCTAGTAAAACATTGAATTTGAAGCAAAACCATGCGTAAGTTTGCAAAGCTTTTATTATAGAAGCAGACTGAAATTTAGACCCAACAGCATTTTAATGAACACAAATGGATTTGAACAGGGCTGCATTTACAAATTATAACACTAACAATTAGCCTGTCTTCCCATTTGTTGTTCGTGTAAGAACACAAATGCTGACATCTATAACCTCCAACGTAAATAGTTATCAAAGAACTTACCAGAGGTCCACTAGCCACATAACGGAATCCAATAGACTCTCCATATTCCTTCCAATAAGCAAACTTCTCTGGTGAAACATACTCCTTAACCGTTAAATGTAATGGAGTGGGCTGCAAAAGAGAAGCAGTTTCATATTGAGAGCTAAGGCTGCAAGAGTCAAATAAATATAGCACCACCATATAACACGACAACGCAGCAAATGCCTTGGCAGTGTTGAACTGAAACCATCTTTTGGCAATATGAGAATCATTCAGGCAGTAAAACACTAGACTATGGCAAGCTTTAAGAGTTTAACATAATTAAGAAAGCAGAGGCCCAATTCTAGGCATAAGATGTAAATTACTCGAGCTAAATAGCATAAGAGCATAGTGGCACATAATTTTACCTGTAAGTACTGTCCAAATGTTAGAATATCAACATCTATAGCCCTTAAGTCAGTCATGGCTTCCTTCACCTCATCATCAGTTTCTCCCAGACCCAACATTATAGAAGTTTTTGTTATCATTCCCTTCTTACTGACTTTTGCATGTTTCAAAACTGATAAACTCTGTTCATACCTGCATTTCCCATTCTTAAAATAAGAATCAAAATTAGCATTCACGACAAGTGTTCTTGAAAGAAAGACCAGTTTGCATAAGATTTCTTGCTATAAGTACACCAAGCCTGGATTTGGTTTATTCATGTAAATTTTGTCCCGTTCTCAACAAAAAATAGAATACCTTTATGTATCATCTATATAAATACGGGAGACAGTATTTATTTGTTTAGGAATTTTAATGTTTTATGATTATTCTAGATTATTTTATTTAAAATGGGAATTGGTATTTTATTATTTGATAGTTTAATTAGGATTTTAGTTTCATTATAGAATTAAGACACTTATTGGTTTTCCTAAATAATAAAAAATAGTATAATCATAAAATATTAAAATTCCTAAACAAATAAATACCAACTCCCAATGTTGCCCTTAATTCTCCATCAGCTTTACTTGGCGATAATCGTGAATGTTATATAATACTAAATACTGCTTATATTTTGCATCATGTGTAAAAGTCAGAAATCGCCTAGAACAAACCACCAGAAATTTTCGATTTGTTTCAGCTTTTGTCTTTTGTATTCAAATACTATAAACTGATCATCAAATACAACCATGGCTGGTAAGCCTCAAAACACAAAACAACTGATATGATGCAGACAGATCCATGTTTTGTGCTTGTACAGAAGCAATAACAAGCCACTCACCCAGCTCGGGGATCTCTAACAATTCGTTGGAGGCGTTTAACAGTCTCAACATTGTGGGCAAACACATCCAATCCTGAATGTACCAGAGTATCTACAGCCTTTAGGTCACCACGGAAATCAGAAGTTAAGCATTCAACCATGATCTCTGGCTTCAGTTCCTGCAGAAAAGGTGTATAGAATCCAATATGTGATTCATAAACTCTGCAACAGTAAATAGGAGCATGGCATCCATAAAGTAAGACTGATAACATACAAACCTTCATAGCTCGAACAGTTCGGGCAAAATGGCCACTTCCCCCATCCAGTAGATCATCACGATCTACACTTGTTATAACAATGTAATCCACACTAAATTGGGAAAGAAGAAACATACTAGATTAGTTCGATGCTTAAAGCAAGTTGAACACTACAGTATGAACTACTGTCTATCTTTACATTTCTTCTTACATATTGAAGGAAATGGTATTTTGAGATGAAAAAAAAAAAAAGCCTTTCATTTGATAATCCAAAACATACTTGCAAACAGTACAGAAACAATATTTCCATAGTTATTCTAAGAAACAAACTCACCCCCAACTTGCAATAGCCAAAGCAGTGTTAAGTGGCTCCATGGGGTCAGGAGGAGGAGGGGTTCTGCTGGTTTTAACAGCACAAAATCTACATCCACGGGTACAAGTATCACCCAAAACCATAATAGTTGCTGTTGCAATACCATCCCCGCCTCCATTCCAACACTCTCCAATATTGGGGCATTGAGCTTCTTGGCAAACAGTGTTGAGATTCAAGCGAGAGATAGATTCTTTTACCTCTTCAAATCGTTCTCCTTGAGGAGCTCTCTGCCTCAACCACGCTGGCTTCTTCTCATTGGGATCCCTCCCAGTGTATGGCCCCAACTTTCCACCTCCTGGGTATGGGTATGGGCCCTTCTCCTGGTTCTTCAAATCCACAGACGCTGATGATGAAGAGCCATTATTGATAGTGGTAGATTTTTGTGGGTGTTTTGCATCAATTTTTGTCAAAGAGGGATAATCAACAGATTCACATCGAATTTTTGAATGGGAGCAAAAAAAGGAGGATTTGGATTTAGGGGCTTTAGGAATGGGAATTGACAATGAGAATGAAGGTTTTGAAAGAGATTGCTCTATCATTTTTATTTTTTCTGGGTTATTCTTTGATTCAAATAAGGAGGGGAAAAAAAGGACTCTTTTCTCTTTTGGTTTATTTTCCTGAGTAGCAGCTGCTGTAATATATCTAAATGATGTCAACCAACAGTGCCTGTGTCCACTTGGATGACATTGTATGGATCAGAATTCCATCCAGTTGTTTTGCTACAGAAAATTTACAAAGTCCATTCAACTTTCAGGAAAATTGACCCACTATAACAAATTTAACTCAACCTGCCAACAAGCACATCATCTATCAAGACAATGAAAGACGCAACGCTCACTTGCAGACAAACAAAACATGAATTTAAGGAAATGGATAAGAAAACGCCATCATAAATGCAAACATGAAAGCAATAAGAAAATGAACAGAAGATAAACATTTAGAAACACACACATCCCACAGCTCAACTGCATTAATCCACCACAACTCTGCATTGCAGAATTATGGAACAAGCGGTTCTAGCACAAGACCATGAGGTTTTACTGGCTGCACTAGTGGAAATCTGTGAAGGTTCTATGCTGTCTGTTGATTTTCTTTCATATTAGTCCTTAGTATTTCTTAAACATCCCAACATAGAAAGACCATAACTTTTTTTTATAGAAATGAAACAAGTGCCACTAATGCATCATCAAATCCAAAGATACAGTATATCAAGCTTTTTCAAACTTTAACATTTCCAAGGATCTTACGTTTTGGCTACAAGAATTTCCAGGCATCGCCAAAATGCATAACTACATATCTAATGCAAAAAACGCAGTGATTTACAATCAAACAGCAAATAAATCACCAAATTATTCAAAACCCATCTCCACACTCAAACTATACTGCACATTTTCCAACAATCTACAAGCATCAAAGACTAAAACCCAAAAAAAGTTATCATCTTGCAAGTTCACATAGGCATTTTAACAAACACCAAAATCCCATACCATCATTCATTTCACACACATGTACGAACAACAAAATACAAGCAGGATTAAAAGAGAGAAAGGCAAGCACAAACCCACCTGTGATAAGAGAAATCTGTGATGAAAAATACAGGCTTTGTGTTTGATGAAATGATATGATGCTGGGATTTGAAAGAGAGGGCTTTTGCTTTGGGTCTTCGAGTTCTACGTCCAAACAATAGAAAGACCATTTGTTTGTCATTGGTAGTTGCAACTGTAATAGAGCAGTTGCAGCGATCACGCAGACGACATGTCTTTTAAGAGAAACAAGATAGTAACAACTAACAAGACTATATGAAGATAAATGTCTTAAGGACTCCCACTAAATTATTAGAATCTATCATAATAAATTTTTGTATGATTTCTTGTGGAAATCACTGATATTTGAATATAATATGGTTTTTATACAAGTATGAGATAAATACATTGTGGCTATTTAATAATTTGTTAGTTATATTTTTTAATATATAAAGTTAATTATAGGTAGGAGGCCAATATAACGCAAATATAAAAGGTATTTATTAATATATCTAAAAAAATATTTTATAATTCTAAGATTTCTTTTCAAGTTTCCAAAATTATTTATAAAAAACAAATTGATAATATAATAGAAAATTTTATAGTATTTAAAAAATAATTAATGATATTATATTAGTTATTCTATGCATCCCCGAGACAAAAACAAAACAAATAGGAAAGGATATATAACTCACAAATAGTTATAAAAGTATTTTTACTTTAAATTTCTCTTTTTATTTTAATATTTATATCCCTGATTTTTTTTAATTTTGTTTAGTTGAACTAGTCCGATTTGGTTCTGTTTATTTTTTTGAAATCAAAACCAAACTAAAATAAATTCTTTTAAAAATTTTCAATTTTTTTTAATGGTTTAATTTTCTTAAATATATTTTTCTTGGTTTAATTAATTTTTGATTTTTTCTCACCCACCAAACTTGGGTTTGCTAAACGGGCTGAGTATTGCAATTGAATTGGGCCTCAATGGCCCATTTAGCTTAGACGGGTCTACTGGTTTCGGCCATTACCGTGCCAGGATTCGGCCTTTGTAGCTGGATATTGGCTTTATTTCTGACTTCTTAAGTGGGCCTGCGTCTAAGTTAACGTGCTCTTCAGTTTGGTCGTGCTCATCTTTTGTGAGCTCAGTTTGTATTTGGGTGTGGGAAAGAATAATAAAATTTATAAAATCACTCTGGAAATTTTCCAGTACGGTAACATTTTTATACCAAACGTGCATGCATGCTGGGTATGAAGAAAAAAGAGAAGGCAAAGACTCCACAGCTTATACGGTGATCCACTGACCCTCTAGGCATCCCTACAGCAAGGATGGTGTACTTTAAGGTTACAGCCGTTTATTTATGATCCATTAAGAATTTGATAGGCTGAACATGCAGAGGATAACTTCTCTAGCAAACAAAACAACTGGATTAATTCTTTCTGTACGACTAATAGATAGCGGTAATGCATGCATAATTTACACGATAGTATTTGATTATTTTACAAAGAAATGGAGGTGATGAGAAATAAAATATATTTGATCGATTGGTATCAAAGAAATTAATTTTTAAGAATGTTGATAAAAGAAAAAATTAACTAGCGATTGCTTCTTTTTTTCAAGAGTCTGTATACTCTAGGACAAAAATCATATCCGTTTATAGATGGAACTTCAATAATAACTAGGTCTAGAGGGAAATTATAAGCAATAAATTCATTTTTAAAATTATTTTGAAGTAAATTTATATATTTTTAAAATAAAAAATATATAAAAACATGTCTTTTGTATTACACGATACTTACATTCATTTATTGCTAAAAATAAGGAGAGTCAACTTCCATGCACAACATTGTTTTTGTCTTCCTCTTCACTTTCGACCATCTAGCTTAGTTATTTGTGTAGTTGGGGGTCAGCCCACAGAATAGTTTCGTGCAGAAAATGGAAAATAAATGAGTTTTATTGGTCCCATTTAATAGTAAGCAACCATGTACAAATCAAATTAATCGGAGAAATTGGGCCATCAATCACAAATCTATGGTAATTAATTAACCATATATTGATTTTGTTATGTTTGTTTTTATGTTTTTAAAATGTTTTTAAAAAAATTTAAAATTTTTTATTTTTTTATTAACTTCAAATTAATATATTTTTAGTGTTTTCAAATTATTTTGATGTGCTGATATTAAAAATAATTTTTAAAAAATAAAAAAAATATCATGTATTTTAATACAAAAAGTTATTTAAAAAATAACAACAATTACATTGCCAAACAATCTATAGGATGCATGTTGAACATGTTCTCTTGAGTAATTTGTACACACTCTAATATAGATAGATAAGACAATATTTGAATAGAACAAGGTATCGAATTTTCTTGGAATTAAATAGCTTCGGGGCGGAGTGGTCCAAACTCAAGCACATACCACATCTACAACATGTAGAAGCAAAAAAAAAAAGAGCATTAATGGCAGTCACATTACATCCACAGTGTCTAATTTATTAGCTCCTACAATATGGCGTTAAGCTATTCAGAGATTCAATAAAATTTGAAAATCCCTCGAAGCATTTATGGCTATGTAAGCAATGCCCTAAGTACATTCTACATATATCACCTTAATTTTTTTTTCCATGGAACCACACACACATGCCAAGGCTTGAGTCCTGTGACTGTTGTTAGAAAACCTGCGTCGTGCATCCCTTTTCATGTGACCCTCTCTCGAACCACTGCTTCGACACACACTCTTGCCTGTGACTTGCTTCAATACTATCCTTTTGCTCACCTCTTTATATATTCCTGTGCTCCCACACTTCCACTCTCACACCTTCGTCTCCAATTTTCTTGGAATAATTAGCTAGCTTGCTCAAAGAAAAGAGTAACACGACGCCGTTAAAGCTTACCAAAGCCATGAAGATTTTTGTTGCAGCGTTAGTCATTGCTCTCATTTGTCTTCCGACGGCCATTTCCGCGAGGCACATAGGCAGGCCACGAACACGTATGAACCTCTCCTTTTGCTTCATTTCTTTTTAGATATAAGGGAGCGGTTCAAACTTATGTGTGAAATTTATGTTGTTAGTTCTTGAAACATTTTGGAACTGAGGCTTCGATCGATTCTTTTCCCTTTTTGCTAGGGTTTCTATTGATACTGATATTGTTCCTTTAATGCTGAACAGACCATGGGCACCACCACTCGACACAGCCTCGAATTAAAGATGGGACGGTGGCGCAACCCAATTTCTACAGGGAGAGATGGCCAGCAAAGAGAAGGGGTGATACTGTCCAAATTGCTGGATCAAGCTTGCCTGATTGTTCCCATGCATGTGGGTCATGCTCACCATGTAGACTAGTAATGGTCAGCTTTATTTGTGCTTCACTTGAAGAGGCTGAGACTTGTCCCATGGCTTATAAATGCATGTGTCATAACAAGTCTTATCCTGTCCCATGAGCCATGGCTCCTTTTTTTCTATTTTTTTGTTAAAATGTACCCTCTCCCATGACCTAACTTACCAAATGTTTAACTTTGTCTAACTGGTAGATTTAGGTACTCATGTTTTTGTTTTTGTTTATTTTTTTCTCTCATTTTCCCCAATTTTACCTTTCTATTGTAGACATGCCTTTATTTATGTAATCAGAGAGTTAATCAGCTTCCTTTATCATTACGAGATCATTGATATTATTATTTGCTAGCTTTCAGTTTATTATTTTCTAATATAGTACTTGTTTATTTGCTAGAAACTGCTTAATTTCCTGAAAAACATTTCCCTGAATTTTTCATATTCGGCTACATTGTAGAAATCTGACCAACAAAATTCATTGTTCCATGAAGTTATACATTAGATAGATAATAAATGGCCTATTGATTATGGGAAAATTGTATAATAACTTTTGATTCAACTGCATTTCTTTTCTATTCTAAATAAAAAATACAGTTTTTCCTTTATTTACAAGAATAAATTGATGACAACTTGAACTAGTGTATGTTTGAGCTTTTGTTGGTTGTAACATATCCCTCCAACATATTAAGTTCCCATTTCAAAATTCGAAATAACAACAACCTTAATTTGAATGTTTAAGTTTCAAGACAACATTGGAATAGAAAATCTGTGAGGATAAAGAAATTTGTGATATATTTGAACAAAGAATGAGAGATGCTAAGAGTAGAAAATCTTATTGTTTTCTCAAGGAACGGAAACAATATCATGTTTTTGCCAAATGAAAAACACTTTTGTCATCAAATTATGGTACTGTTTTCTCAAAGAACATTGAAAAAAAAAAAAAACAGAGCCCAATGTTAAAAAGGCACGAAAAACTTCATTTAATCCCTACAAACTTCATTTAAATCCTACATTTTTAATTTACACATTATTTGATCGTTGAAGTTATATAATTTTATATTTTCATCCTAAACTTTGTTTTTTCTAATGAAATACAAAAGATTTATTAATCAATTGTTAAAGCCAATAAGAGCATGGCTTAAACAAAGAGAAGAATACAACATAATAGATTGTTTAAAAAATATAATTACAAAGTAAATAACCTTAAAGCAAATCCATACTAAAATAATAGACTATGGATAAAAGCTATAACTATGCAATGATCCGTAACATGATTTTTCTTTTTAAAAACATGCTAAAAAATTAGAAGAAAATATATTACATGCATTGAAGATATCATTAAATTTATCTTGCAAATGTCACATAATATTTTCATTTTTAATTCAAATAATAGCATTGTAAGAATTAGATTCCACAATCCATTGATTTGAAGCAGCATAGTTGCAATCAGTACAAAAAAGTAGTGATTTTTGAATTGCAAGAACATCGGCCTCATTAGAGTTTATGTTACCTGTAGAGCAAGAGAAATATAAAGAAATTTCCATTCATTATTTCTTAGAACTTTACCAATTCTTGATGGACCTAGACTAATAATAAGACTATTGGAAGAATGTATTAAATCAGACTTGATGCCTCACAAAAACTATTGAAACAATAACAAATTACATCAATTTCAGTTCAAAAACAAATCGTGTCATGTATTTCATTAAATTTAATAAAAAAAATTTAAAAAAATTTTAATTATATTATAAGAATATATGGTCACATCTTAAAAATAAAAAATCACTTACAAATCTAATTTAATGTTTTCTTAAATAAAAATTATTTTAAAAAACACTTTCAAATGTATTGAAACATAATAACAAATGATGCCTTTAAGAGGATTTTTTTTTTTCTTAAAAAGATACGAGATAAAATTATAGTATTACTTGAACTTCAAGAAATAGGTAGGCTGAAAACTCAAAATTAATTCTTGGTTTAACTACATTTTAGTATTCACCACGAGATCAGAGAAAGCAATAAAATTGTTGAGAGCTAGCTATATATCCCATTTGGTCCACTAGCTTTCTGTTCGCCCTCATTTCCCTTCCTGCATTGCAAGAATTTTATCCAAGGTATTTAACATTCCATGCTTTGTAACGATACATTCTCAACACGAAGACCAATCTCCCACACACCAAGTAGTAGAGATAAGTAAAAAATATTAAAAAATTGATTAAACTGAAAAAATAAAAAAATAAAATAAAAAAATAATAACTAAAAAAATTAAATTATAAAAAAACTGATATAAATTTTAAAAAAACTAACCGATTCGATTTCATAAACTACTCACACCAAGTATGCACGTGGTTATAGCTTCATCACCTTTGCATGTACAAAAGAGAGTTGTGAAAATTTTATTTCTCGTACCTAACAGAAGATAATTAAAGAGATTTTTTTTGTTTATTTAATGAGATTGGCATCTAAAAAAGTTAGTTTTCTTTAAATTAACCAGAATGATGTTAATGGTGTGTTTTTAAGTTCATTAAAAGAAATTAGTCTCAATCAATGTATTGCTATGAAGATATTCTTTACCAACAAATTAAATATTTCTTACAAAGAAACTAGAGATTATATCTCTTATCTCAATGAAGAAGTATATAGCCCACTACCATTCTATTAATTACTCTCTAAAATTCACGTTGAAGAAAGAGACTACATAAATATAAAAGAGAAAATATATAAAATTTAGAACTCATTAAAAATAATAAAAATAGTTTTACCTAAAATCTCACTATTTCTTGTATCTATTAAAATCTTTTTAAAATAATAGGATAGAAAATATTTTAAAATTCCATAGAATAGACAATGTAATTCCATTAATCAGATAATACTAAAAAAAGGTCTTGAAATTTTAGTTGTGGCTTTTTTTGGTTAGTCAAAACTTTATTTGAACCTAGTTTTAGCTAGTAATTATAAATTTTTTTATTATTTTAGATAAAATAAAGTTAATGGGATTTTATCGTGTAAAACAAATTGGATTAAAAAAAATAATTCTAGTAAAGTGAAGAAAAAAATAGATAATTACTCCTCTTGTTAAAAATAAATGAAAAATGGGCCGTGGTTAACCTCTGCATTATGAGCAGTGGGTTTAAAGTCTAAACGCCTAAGGTAGGGTAATGGCCAATGGGCCTTATGAGATCATGACCGACTTGTCATTCAAAAACCAAAAAGGAATTTTCCGACCTGCCGGATTCGAACCAGCGACCTAAGGATGGCTATTTGGATTTCACCAACTACAGTCCTCCGCTCTACCAACTGAGCTAAGGTCGGATGTTATTCACTCTGGTTGGCTAGCGTTATAAAGAATTTTCATATAAATTATTTCTTGTATCTAATAAATCTTTTTAAAATAATAGGATAAAAAATATTTTAAAATTCCATAGAATGGATAATTCGATTCCATAAATTGGATATTACGAAAAAAGGGTTTGAAATTTCTCTTGCATCTATTTTTGGCTAGTCAAAGCTTTATTTGAACCTAGTTTTAGCTAATTAATTATAACTTTTTATAATTATTATTTTAGATTAAAAAAAAAAATTGGGATTTGATCGTGTAAAACAAATAAAGCTTAAATACTCCACAAATGAAAAATGGGCCGTGGTTAACCTTGCATTATGAGCAGTGGGTTTAAAGTCTAAACACCTAAGGTTAAGGTAATGGCCAATGGGCCTTATCAGATCATGACCGACTTGTCATTCAAAAATCAAAAGGGAAGTTTTCCGACCTGCCGGATTCGAACCAGCGACCTAAGGATGGCTATTTGGATTTCACCAACTACAGTCCTCCGCTCTACCAACTGAGCTAAGGTCGGAAGCTATCAATGCAGGGTGGCTAGACTTATATAATATAATACAATATAAAATGAATTTGTTACACAATTTACGTCACATCTGAAGATTCTGAACTTGCGTATGATCGTTTGGATCAACCTATAGTGTTTTAACTTAATTCGTACATTAGGTTAATTGAATCTTTAATTTGCATTAAAAATAAATAAACTAAAACATTACAATTCAATTCTATTTTATTAAAAAAATTACTACATATATAAAATATGGTTCGTTATTATTTAATACTATACAATTTCTCCTCTAAGTTATGTCTTCTCATGTTATTATTAATGTGATTTTCTATCATAAATAAATTGGGTGAAGTCTCAAGTTTTAATCTCATTTTATTTAAAATTTCAATAAAGTTAAAATATAACTATATATACACGCACACTTATGAAATCCAATCATTATTAAAATTTGGTCACGTTAGATATGTCGAACTCTCAATCAAACTATTTCAGGAAATAATACATTGTTTTGAAGAATTATGAACTACTTAATATCATTTATCTATATACATAAATTGTGAGGCTAGAAATAGTAAGACAAATGCAAAGTCATCTACCCTTTTTCTGTTTTCTTTTCCCCTTAATCTGAGATAGCAAATCTTAAATCATGTCACTTTGTCATTATTTTTTATTTGATATCATATAACCTTTCCCAAAATCATACTTGACGTAGCGATATGACCTTCGTTATAAAAAAAAACATTAATTATACTGCAAAGATCATTATGAGGGCAGTCGTATCCCATTATAAAGGTGGTTCTGATGATGTTGAGACGGTGGTGGATGTTGGAGGTGGTACAGGAGGAAATTTAGCTGAGATTGTCAAAGCCTATCCTCACATCAAATGCATAAACTTTGATGGCCGCAGCACCAGCATATAATGGGGTGTCGCATGTTGGAGGCAATTTTTTTGAGGCCATACCTAATGCTGATTCAATTTTTATTAAGGTAATTATGCGTCCCTTTATTGCAATTTCCATGTTGCTGTCTTGTCTAACATCTTTTTTCTTGTTTCTTCTCTTAATTCAGTGGGTATTGCATGATTTGGGAGATGAATATTGTGTAAAGATATTAAAAAACTGTCGGAAAGCAATGCCTGAGAAGACAAGAAAGCTGATTTTAGTGGAGATTGTTCTGCAACCAGAAGAAAATGGCGTGAAAGAACCATTTCAATCTAAAAATTTAAATTTTTAGTTAAGGTTTTAGGATATGATTTATATTATTTTTTAATATACCTTTTTAAATGAAAGTTTTTTATGCTTGAAATTTGCATAGGTCCATATTATTTTGTATTTAATTTTTATCAAATAAATAGAGATAATAAGATTTGAATTCGTGATCGCTTGGTCATCAAGACTCTGATACCATGTTAAAGAACTATCTCAACTCAAAAACTTAAATTTTTAAATAAAATCTCATAATATAATTTATATTATTCTAACATGAGATGAGAATAGAGTCTGATCCAGCACAAATGAAAAAGAAAGGACTGAACTTGAATGGAAGAAACTATTAGAGGAAGGAGGTTTCCTCTCTACAAAATCATCAATATTCCTGCTTTACCATCAATTATTGAGGCCTATCTGCAGTAATATGAATTTGATTTCTATGGTCATATGCTGTACTGAATAAACTTCAAGGTTCGAGCTTTCAGGAAATTTGGCGAGTGATATGTGCTTAATGGCCACAAAATTTTGGAGCAAAAACATCATTACACTAAAGTAATTCACGATCTAATAAGTATTGGTCCCCCTAGTTATTTTTTTAATAATAATGATATTATCCGTCTTAAATATGATAAGTGATAAAAAACCATAATTAATTCCAAGTGGACCTTCAAAACGCAAGTCAAATAGTGTGTATAGATAATTTAACTGTTTAAGGGAAACAAGAAAACTCACATACACACCACACAGAAATACTCTCTTGAGAATTTTAACCTTGGTTGGTAGAATCAGCAAGATACCCATCCAAAAAAATAATTTATCAACTTGATCAATTATTTTTATTAATACAATATCTTTTCATCCTTTAAAAGATAATTATTGTATTTACCTATTGAATATGAATCAATCTATCATCCAATTGAATCAGCTGATTCTTTTCAATTTAATTATTAGATAAATTAAATCAATAAATTAGGTTGATTTAGTCATGAATCAACCCAATTGAATCAAATCAACAAGGTTCTATGAAATCAACATCTCTTTCAATTTAAATGATAAACTGGATCAATTATTTTTTAAATTAATGAATTGGGTTTGACTAGTTTTAACAATTATGTTAAAAAAACTACTTATAGAATGTAACTTAATTGATTAGGTTCTAAATTTGCTTTCTAGCGGTCACTGGTTTGAATTCCACAAATTTTAGGACTATTAGAGGCTTGTATGGTCATTAATTTCAGAGCCTATAGAATTATTCGAGATACACTCAAGCTAAGCCGGATACCCATATTAATAATAATAAAAAATGTTAAAATACTTAACAAGCGATGACAGCCCCATTTGCCACAAGTAAAGTGCTGGTAGAAGAGAGAGATGGTTCTTTCGACAGGTTCTAGACTTCTAGTTGTTAATTAGGCCTGGGCTCTTTTTGGTCTTGGTAATTAAGTGGGCCCTTTGAATTATCTTGATGGGCCTACGATCTAATATAAATGTCCTTAAGGTTGGATATTTTTTTATCTGGGCTTAGCATGTGTGTGTGTATGTTTATATATATATATATATATAATAGGGGCTGATAAACATGGATCAGATCATGGTTTATATAATGATTAAAAAAATTAATAAATTTTAATTGAAGATAATTTTTTATGTTGAAGAACACTGATTGACCCATAAAATTTAATTATTTTTATGTGATGTATATAATTTTCTTACATCTATTTTTTTTTTTTTTTGCATTCTTTCCCTAATTAGTAAAGACGAATTTTGGATAGGGTTTCGGCTCGCACTTCCTTCTCCTAACGGTCTCCAACCAGTCACAAAGAAGGACGGTAATGGGCTGGGTAAAAAGCAGGTGTCCGTCCATTTTGGTCCAGTATGTTCCAATTAAGGACTTATTTGTATGAAATGTTAAATATAAATACCAAAAAAACTTCCTACAAATGGTGTAGGGATTAAAATGTAAAATACTAAAATACTATTTTTAAAATTTACGGGCCGGGAATGATCTACTAGCCTAACCTAAGCGTGATGCTCGTGCATGACTTTATCTCTATTTGTTCAGCCCATCAACTATGCTTTCAATGGGCCTTTAGCCCATGTTTTAATTTTTTACTTCAAAAATAGAGAGGTAAAAAAAAGAAGATAAATTGCTATTGCCATTAAAAATCACTTGCAGCAAGGATGTCAACGAGTACTACCGGATTAAAATTTTTAATATTTATTATTTATTGGGTAAAAAAAATCTAGATTGTAGTCATTTAAATCATATTAAATTGTAGTCATTCGATTTAAAAATATTTTAAAGTTAATTTAATTTGACCTACTTAATTCAACTTACTGCCTAGTAAATCTCATTGAAATTAATTTGATATTTAAAAAAAAAAAAACAATGCAATTTTATTTTTAAAAAAATAATTAAAATATCATTTTAATCGGTTAGAATTAACTTCAACAACACACACGCGGACTGGATTTTAAGGATAAGATCCAACAAAGAAAAAAGATATGGGTCAATTCTGTAAAACATGGAAGTAAATTTGGTTAGCCTTATCTAATGGGACTTTTCAAAATTATATATCTACTTATAGTTTAATCCAATATTTTATAGCTTGAAATGCAGCCTACAAAGACGTGTAAGAGAGCGTTACACTTGTGTGGGAACCAGGGATTGCGAACGGATATATATTAAGCTAAAGTGGGATTGTGACATTTCTGTATGATGTATCTTTGATGGTATTATATATATATATATGGACAAGGACTTCATTTTCCAAGTATAATATAAGTGGCATCCAGCCATTCTATCCACGTGCCACCTTTTGACTTTAAAAACAAAAGGGTCCAAGAAACCCATGTGTATAGCTAGTGACTAGATAGGTAAATTACGCTTTACCGTGTGTATTGTATCGATTTATTTTTTTGTTAACGTAAAAAAATATTTAAATATTATTAATATATTTTTAAAAAAACAAAAAAATCTTTGTTGAGTTATAGATTCTATTGGTCCAATAAAATAATTTTATAATTAAAAAAACTACAGTAAATGGATTGAAATTAAAAAAACAATTGTGATAATAATAACTTGTTGAAAAATAAAACTTGCTAAAAAATATATTAAAATTAATATTAAGGGATGAAATTAAAAAAAAAATAAAAAAAAATTTAAATTAACATAAAAAATTTACAACTCGGGCGTGAAATTAAGTAACCTCACAACAAAACAAACAAAAAAAAATTAACGATATTTAAGTCTCAACGATTCAAATATAATAGGAAGAAATGAAAAAAACTAATAAACAAAAATGAACCCTCAAAAAAATAAAACACCTACACCCGGGTGGGAGTGGCATGTCAGGTGTGCAAGCGTCATGCCACGTTCTTCCTAGTGATGCCACGCATATAGAAATTCATTTCGGACAATTGAAACTTCTCCAATTGATTATAGTAATGATGAGTCCTTCCACCTTACTCTATTGTATGCTTACTTGTCTTTTACACGTTCATTGTTAACATCTTTTTTTTTTTTATTCGTTTTCCTCACTCTCTATATTTACTTTTGTGGTCTCATAACACTTAAATGTTATATATCGGTCAAATTTTATTTTACTTTTCAAAATCAAGTGTCAAGTAAGCACCAATTTTTTTCCTTAACATCATGAAATCTCCATATGTAGCCAATAAAAAAAAACTATTAATTATAACCCCAAATAAATTAAATGTAGAAGGATTATATTGAAAAAATAAAACGAGAAATATAAAAGAGAAAAGGGCTTAATCTTTCCCCTACCCTTGGAACACATAACTTGAAAAAGGGTCTGAATATTTATCAATTATTCAGTTTTGGTTCTCATGGCTTTACTTGTTTTATATTAACAAAACTGTAAAAAAAATTTAATTTTATATACATTAACTGTTAATGTTAGAAAACAAGAAAATTCGGGTTTAATATCCATTATGAATATTAATTTAACACACATCTAAGATAAAATTATTTTTTTACCACTTTTGTATTAGTTAACATTTATTAAGAATTGAATTTATGATATTTGATAAATATCATAACATCATAGCTATAAAATACGGTCAAATTGCCAATTCATTACCTAGCTAGCTTAAGTTGAATGTCAAAAAAAAAAAATCTAGAATCAGCGCAGTTTGACTTATTTAACTTAATTAGATCATAAATAAGATATGGATAAAACCGGGATTAATTTCTATGTAATTAGTTGAATATTTGGTATTGCGAAAGGTGGCGTTTCAGGTACCTAAAACCCCTATTATTTTTATTTTCTTTTATATATATATATATATATATATATATATATTAATATGGATGTTCGGACCAATTTATTCATATTTTGACTAATTTTACATATTTTAAAATTAATGATTATATATATATATATATATATATATATATATATATTAAGAGACTTGATGGTTGCACTTTTGAGATTAACTTGTGTTTGATTTATAAATAAGCTGTGAAATATTTTTTTTAAAAAGTATGTTTAAATTTTTTTTATTTAAAAATATATTGAATTGATATTTTTTAAGTATTTTTAGATTATTTTGATATATTAATGTTAAAAATAAAAATAAAATCTAGAAAATTATTATTTTAATATATTTTAAATTGAAAGATTCTTTAAAATAATGTTACGATTCAAAACTCTTTGAATAGTTTCAAAAACAAAAACAAAAAACTAATCACAAGTGGATGGCACTTGAAAATTTAGAAGCTATCTAGCTAGTATTTACGTCAATGAAATGCTTTTGTTTTCTTACAAACCACTAGCACGTCAATCAAATGCATTTGTTTTTTATAATCCACTGGCAAGAGCATGAGCTACAATCCATAGTTATGAAATTCGGTTTGGTATGGTAGGTTGATTAAGATTTTAATTATGATTTATTTAAATAAAACTCAGATTTTTAATTGATGTAGTTAAATTTGAATAACTTGTTAATCTAAAGCCCATTGATCTAATATAATTATGGTGAAATTCATTTTTTTTTACATTTCATTTTAATAAAATATAAAAATAATTTATGAATACTTGGCTTCAAATATTTATTTGTAATCTATATTCATGTAAATTAGTTTTTAATTTTTTATATGAGATAAATATATATAGTCTATTTTCATATTGATTGTTTTTTAACTTTTTAATATGAAATAATTGTACTACACTTCATATTTTTTATATATATTTTATAGGACATGAATTTTTTCTTAACTTTTTAACATAGAATAATTATATTAAACTTCATACCTCATATTTTTTTTTATAGTTCATATCCATGCACATTGCTTTTTAATTTTTAGATGTTGGATAACTATATTACTGCTCTAGTCAGAGGAATTGACATTCTCGTTTCATCTTTAATGTGTTACAATCTATAATATGTGTTTGATCTAGAGTATTCATGCTACCATTAATAAAATTGATTTTTTTTTAATTTTTGCATGGTTATAGCATAAAGATGTCAAATCACACTGAATATATTTTAAATCTGAATGAATATTTTAAAAATAATTATACTATAACAAGCATACACAAAAACCAAGAATTTATTCGGATTCAAAACATATTTGATGTTTTTTTCAATGTTATTTTACATCTTTATATCCAAATCGTTGAAAAAAAGAATTTATTTATTTTTTTTAAATTTCAAGTGTGACTTTTTACCATATTTTTAATGTCAAATGCACTTTTGATATAAAAATATCACCCTATACCAATCATACACAAAAGGCAAGAATTCCACAGCACAAGCACCATATCTATGATGTCCTTTACCAATAATTATTGGTCCCTAGGAATCTGGGTTGCGTGCCCTGAAGGACACAAAGAGGCCGTTTGGAATTGAGGTGTAACTGTTTTTCGAAAAAATTTAAATTGTTTTTTTTTTTTTATTAAAATTAAGTTCGGTTTGTATTTTCTGGATCGTTTTGATGTGCTGATGTCAAAAATAATTTTTTAAAAAATAAAAAAGCATTATTAGCATGTTTTTCGACACGAAAAACTATTTAAAAAACAACCGGTACCACACTCTCAAACACCCTCAAAGGCTACAATATGGCAGCCATTCATATCAAGTGTAAGTGTTCATGCCTTGAAAAGAATGACAAGCCCATGGTTACCATTATTACATGGTGGAAAGTATAATAATAATTATTTTTTAAAAATATTTTTTATTTTAAAATATATTAAAATAATATTTTTTTTATTTTAAAAAAATATTTTTAAATCATTACATTAAAAAAATATAAAAATATTAAAAATATATTAATTTAAAATAAAATAACTAATAAATTATTTTTAAAAACATTTTTTAACTGCAATGCCAAACAACTGCTTATGTTTTGACACAAGATATTTAGCCTCTTAACCATAGTTTATAAAATATTTGGTATTACGGTAGGTTTTGTTTTTCACCCAGCTGCAGAAAAAAATTGCCGATTACTCTAATATTTTTAATTTTTTTTGGCAATGATCTCATCCATAATTGTGTTTCAAACATTTATAAGAGCTAAAGTAATTTATTTTTTATTTATAAAGATATGTTTTAAATTTATTCTGTGTGAAGAATGAATCTCAAAATAGTTTCTACAAAATATATATTTTTTAAACCTAAACTCGTTTTTTTCTTTTTTTCTTTTCCCGAAACCAGCAGAATGCATAACCACGAACAACTAAAGTGCTTGGTGTGGACCGACATGAGCATAAATGCCAGCACAGTAGAGCATGCACCCCAAGTCACTGGCACAAGAATGTGTTAATGGGCAACAGGTGTTTAATGGTTTTGGAAATTGCAACCAAAGAAGTCAAAAACAGATTTATAGTGGGATTTTTCAGCATCTGCATCAAGGACCCCCCTGTGCTTTCGTTTCAGATTATCCTCCGACCTTCATCATTATTGTACGGGGATATTTTATTATTATTTTTCAAATAATATTTTATTATTTTTTACAAATTATTTTTAATATCATAATATCAAAATAATAAAAATTATTAATTTAAAATAAAAAAATTAAATATTTTTAAAACACAAAAATAAGTGGTATTTTTTTTTAAGATTACATATTAAAGAAGTTAGTCATGATTAATCTAAATCAATTAATTAAATTGAATTATGGAAAGTAATTTTTTTTAGAAATATATTAAAATAATATATTTTTTATATTTTATAAATTATTTTTAAAATTAGTATATTAAAATAATTTAAAAATATTAAAAAATATTAATTTAAAATAAAAAATAAAAAAATAAACAATAACTTAAACTTTATTTGATAGTGTTGTAATAATTGTTTTTAAATAATTTTTTGTATTAAAATATATGTTAATAATTTTTTAATTTTTTAAAAAAATTATTTTTGATATTAGTAAATTAAAATGATTTAAAAATATATTAATTTAAAATTAATTTTTTAAAAAATATATTTTTTTTAAAAAATATATATATTAGTAGTCCGGGGCCAGGTGTATCATGAGGCGTGTAATGGCTGTGCTATCTAGTCCAATCAATCTGACAGGGATGGAGGGGAACATGCCGCTGAAATGTATATGAAATTTTCTATAGATTCTTGGTTTGATTTTTTCCCAGAGGCCAAATTCACAAGTATCAGAGTCCGACTCGAAGGTGAACGTATGGCTGTCATCAAACATATAGAGTAAGCCACTATCTGGTGATTCATGATGCAAGAAAACAATAGATTTATAGTAATCATCAAGAGAGAGTGCTGAGTGCTGTGGCTTCAGAGACATGGCGGAAGCTTGCAAAAGCATCAGCAATCTCCTCAGTTTCAACGATTTCATGGTGGTCAAGAAAAAGTGTGTTGCACAATAAAAAAAAGTTCAAAGTTCAAGAGCCTCTAATCCTACTGTCTCTCACGGACCTCGACCATCACTCTACACACAACGAGGCCCCCTTTACCTCTTAAACAGCAGCCAAAAGAGGAGGCGCAACCCCATCAATACTGGCTGTGGCTAGAAATTGAGCTTGGCTAGAGTCCTCAGACACAAAGTCCACGCCGGAGATCCAACAAAAAAAAAGGAGGATTTTAGTGATCAACCCCCCTGTTAAGGGGACGTTTCAAAAGTGAAATCTTTTAAGTTATGGTATTGGCCACGCCTAGTCCCCGTGAAGTAATTGAAGTCATGGTGCTCGACCCATAGTTGCTTTAGCCATGAATCTGCCACGCTTAAAAGTGACACTAGCCTATCTTGGTCCCGACCGCAATTGCCTGAGACCCACACGTTCCCTTGCATCTTGTAAGTGGCCAGACCAAATGGAGGGAGAGTGATGTTTTCCCCTTCCTTTCGCTTCTTCTCCGGACTCTCAATGTCATCTTCTACGTCCATATCTGAAGGCATAAACATACATTAAACGCGTACTAAACAAGCTAATCGATCAGCCTATTTGAAGCTCTCCAGGTAAAGATCAGAGAATTGGGCTAGAAAAGATACCTTGAAAAGATGATGAGAGGGTGTGGTAAGTGAGGAAGCATGTGGACAAGTCCTTTATGGTTCTTCCCATTGGAATGTGATAGATAGGGTACCTGCGTATAGTTGAACACAAATGCTTCGATGTTATTAATATAAACATGCAGATGGGTGTGAAGAATAACGATTCATTGAAGCTTATCAGGGAACTCTTATGAATTGAATAACAGGATAAACAATTAGGCACCATGTTAAATGTGGAAACCATGCCTTTGAGTATGCTTTAGTTAACTTAATTATTTTGATTGCTTGTCGTGCGAGTTTCTGTAAGAGAGAGATTGAGAAACCAACCAGGCAATTGCCATCCAGCTAGCCGGTGAAAGATCTACACTTCTCAATGACATTAAACCCGGAAATCGTCGAGCAAATTCATTAATCTGTAAGCAAAAGGCCAAGAAGGTGTCATACAATCCAAGCTTTTAAACAAAGCGAAGGAATTAGTACATTTAAATGGTCAAAATCAACCCCAGTTTTAAGAACTCATTTTGTTGATGGTCTCATGGATTCTTCTTCCAGAGAACAGTATAAAGTAAAAGAGACAACACCGATAGAACGTGCGAATATATGCTCAGGAAACACCATGATGAACTAAACAACGAAAGATATGAATCTCTTAGCTTAAGACATTGCAGTTCTTTCTTTTCTAGTACAAAAGTCAAAAGTTGCAATTCCTCTTTACAAGATGCCTATCATGAAAAGGATGCGGAATGATTCTCAGCAAATCAATATAGTTTTGCTTTGTCTTGATCATTCATAAATCTTTGAAAACTAAAGCTGAAAAACGCTAATCAAAGTAGATTGAAAAAAGCTACAAGCCGTAAGATTTGCGCAAGAGCGAAAAAAACACCAACCTTGTCCATCAAAGGAACTCTTCCATAAGGAGTTGATCTCTCAAAGTATTGAAAATATAGGCGCCCCAATCTATCATTTCTAGGACAAGGGTTGTCTTGCTCGGACCCTCCTTCTGATGAGCATCCATCGCACCTGCATTTCTTGTCACTCTCACTATCATCACTCCACGAATCGCTGAAAGAGTCTCTCGTTTCGCCATCACCAGACTCGGTGTCTTCCCTACAAACACCAAATCAAAAACATTTCAAACATTACTTTCTCGGCCCGTCTGCTTAAGAGGAACACTCAAAATTCACATATTTCACCCTCCCAATTAGTATGTTACAGACTCCCAACAATCATAATTTAAAAAACTTGAACAAATGAAAGGACTAATTGCAACAGTATTGGTCACAAAATCGATAAGTTGTTAGCTAATGCATCTGGGATTTTGAAACATTTCTTTGATCTTCTTTCATCAATTAACATGATAACTTACATAGTTCATTAATTTCAAAAGGAATATTAAAAGTGCATAAACCCAAGAAAACAAAGGGATACCTGAAACTGTTGACTGGAGAATTGCTTGTGAAAATTTGGATTGCAGAGAGGTAAGGCACATAGTATTGAACCAAGGTTTCACCATTGTCCAAAGCAATAGGAACTCCAGCCCCATAAGCACTCCATTCATCATAACAATTCCATAGATCACCCAGAGTAAAATACTCCACCGTGTCTCTCTCCCATGGGTGCCATAGTCTGTTTAGATTCCTAATCTCCCTCTAAAACACAAATAAAACAATCGGCCAACAATCACACACAACTCAATTTGCAGATAACGTCATCAGAAGCAAGACAAGAAAACACAAACCTTGGGGAGGGATTGAGATGGGACCAGCGGAGTTGTGCAATGAAGGAAGCAATCGAGGTTTGATTGCATTGACCCTTTGTCAAAAAACATGATTTTAGATTAAAAAAGACAGGAAATCTCGAGTCAAAGAGTCTTCCTCTTGTCCCTGTGAAAACAGAGCAGAAACAGAGGAGGGACAACGGAGAGATAGGAAGAAAGAGCTGAGAGAATGAGAGATTATAGGGATATGATTTCCCTATTCAAAGAAAGAAGCAGGAATGTTAGAGAATTCTATTTTTTGACGTTTGGACATCTAAATATAAGGGGAAAAAAATTCTCACTTCTTTTACTTTATCTTTATCAAACAGAAACTAAAATAAATAAGTTTTTGTTGGCAACAAGAAGGAAAAAATGACAATGTTGTCTAAAGATCAAATCTTTTCCCTGTCACCGGAGACTGAAAATTCAGGCAAGATTTTTTCTTCAAATTGGAACACTAAAACCTTCTGTCGAGTGGGAATTACTCCTTTGTTTTCTATTTTGTTTTTTACTTGAAGGAAACTCAACCGTTACACTACAAAACAGAGACTCTGCTTTGATCAATATTGAAGAAACCAAATTACTTGTCTTGGTAATGAAACAAAACAAACTCAACGTTAATTCTTCAAGTTAAATCAAGACCCGGATACAAAAACACGTTAAATCAACAGAAACAGCAAGAAACCACTCTGGATTTTGAAGGAAGGAAAGGCAGAGTAAATACAAGAAAGTGAGAATTTAAATACTCCTCTACTTCTTTTTCTTTTGTAGCTCTAAGATCAAGAATGTATTTCTCTTTATAACTGAAAATGATAAAAAGGAATCAACTTTAAGTGAAAAGAACAGCAGAGGGCGAGAGCTTGGAAAATCAAGAAACAAACCACTATCCAAAACAGAGTATGTTGATGTCTTGATGTTTTGAGAGGGATACTAAAGCAGAGTGTAGTCAATTAGAATTATCCAAGTGGATGAGAAGCATTGAGCTATTGATTTCTTGAGAGAGAGAGAGAGTAAAAATAAGGGATACTCGGCAAAGGGGTCATTTATGGTTCTCACTCTCTCTTCAGGGTACAAATTCTTTGTTTTAAATTTTTTATGTGGGGAGGGAGGGTTTTTATGGTTTTGTAGTGGGACTTGGTCCGTTGGAATTTTTAGCAGGTAGCATAGGATCTTACTTTTCTCATTTTATATTTAGAATTATTAAACAAAAAGCTTGGTTAAAAAATTCAAGTATTCTTTTTATGACGAGGAATTTTTTTCAACAGTTTTATGTATTTGGATTAAATTTATTAAACATTAGATAATATATATTAAAAATTAAGTTAAAAAGATGAAGTTGACCGCCTCAACTTTAAATAATACTGGTTAATAGTGACAATCTATCACATATTAGATCGAATTTCTGCATTCAAATAATGATAATAAAAAATCTTACTGACTTCTAAGTTTTGTACTATATATTTATTTCTTTTTTTTGTTTATCTTTCGGGGACATATTATTTTAGAATGGTGTGACAACACATTTCTTCCAACTCTAATTACGGTTAACCTTAAAAAATATTGATAACTATCACATTCCTAAGACCATGTCCAAGTAAAATTAATGGGAGTTGTTGGAAATTTGAATTGAAAAATAAAAATATATAATAATATATAAAATATATTTTTTCAATATTAAATATCATTTATAATAACAACACGGTATACGGGACACAGATAAAATATACCACAAAAGTTCTAATCACAATTGTTTTAGCCTTAAATTAAAGTTTAATGCTTTACTATTATTTTTTAACCTTTAATGGAAGTCTAATATTTTATTATTATTTCTTAACCGTGAATTAAAGTTTAATCTCTTACTATTATTTTGTTTTAATTATCAGAAAGAGTAGGAAAGGAAACCGCGTGAACGCAAACAGTATTTAAAAACTATTACAAAATAATTTTCAACTGCGTACGCAGGATGTCTGTTAGCTGTAACTGATTGACCGACTCCTCCACTGCTTCCGTTCTCGTCACTCTTGTCATAAGCCGACAGAGGCAGAGGATTTATTTTGTTTCTTGGAGAAACCTAGATTTAGTCTTTAATGTATTGTCTTATTATCAATTCAGTCATCGTTATTTTGATTTTATAGATTTTGGCAATGTTTGGGAAAATTTGAAACAAAATTTTGTTTAAAATTAATGTTTTCATGTACTGATGTTAAAAATAATTTTTTAAAAAATATATATTATTTTAATATATTTTCGAGTAAAAAATACTTTAAAAACAACCATTAGAACATTTTCAAACACTTTTTTTTATCTAGAATGTAGTCGATATTAGACAATATCACCCTATTCTCGTATTAGAAATACTCTTGTTAGCTTGTTCTCGAAAATGTTACTAAAATAGTTTTCATGACACGTGAAGGCTTTCTAAAATGTTTTAAATAGAAATACTCAATAAGTATATACAAATTGAATGAAATATCTTAACAAGATATGATATTGGGTGTGTTTGGAAGTGCAGTTGAATAACGCTTTTGTTAATTTTTTTTTACTTTAAATTAATTATTTTGGGTATTTTTGGATCGTTTTAATGCGATAGTATTAAAAATAAATTTTTAAAAATAAAAATATATAGTAATTTAATGTATTTTCAAGAAAAAAATATTTTAAAAAACAATCTTTACTGCACTACAAAACAGGTCTATTATCTAAAATTGATTGCGTTTGGAGAAAAAATGATAAAATAAAAAAATTTCGAAACTCAATTAGTACTAGAGTAATATCTTGGGGACGAAATTGAAGTTTGACGCTGTTGCTTTTTGTCACATAACTAAACAAGAAGGAAAAAAGGTCATTCATGGAGAAAGCAACACGTGGATATCCAGCACGGCATGGGGCAATTTATAGTGACAGGTAGAGGGACAGAAGGGTAATCTGAACAGAATAATGGGGTGGAGCCCTTTTTCTGACTATTTGTTTGTTTCTCAATGGGTTGATAGATGGATTTACGGTTGGGCGTGCATTTTCATTCATAGCCACAAGTAGAAATAGAAATTGAGAAAAATATGCAGTGTACAATTTTTTTTTTTTTGAAAAGATAGGTGGAGGATGATTTTAGTTTTCTGAAATATATATATATCATGTAAAAGAAAAAAAAACAAAACGGAGTGATTTAAAATGATAAAAAAATAATTAATAATCGGTGAGAAAAGTTTAAAAATACAGGAATTATATGTATAAATATAAATGAACAAGAATGTACTTGTGTTACTGGACCATAATTTTAAAATACATATATTTTTAAAGTTTTTTTATTATGTTTTTTTTATATTTAGCATTATTTAAAAATATATAATCAACATCAATTGAGAGATATTGATGACACTACATTAATTCAACAGCTAAAAAGGAATTAATCTTATTAATCAAGTGCTCTAAGTCAAACTAGAAGTAAATTATTTCCATCAATTAGTTAAATGGTATGATCAATTAAGAAGATACAAGCATGTAATGCCATGTTTTTTACAATGATTTGTTCTCTATTTTAATTTCATGTGAAAGGGGAAAACATAATTGAAGTCATTCAATGCAAAAAATCTTATTTTTGACAATGATTTGTTCATGTTTTGTTGTCGTAAGAATTTTGTTAGGTGCATGTGTGGATTTGAGAAGGGATACTAATTACTTGATATATTACTTTAAAATTTATATAATTTATATTTCTCTTTCCATATGATATTCTTATTTTCATAAAATCATATAAAAAAATTTAATAAAAATAACTTACATCAACTAAAGGATATTATTATTGATTTCATATGTAATTAAACTTGTGGGTGATGTTTATTAAAGGATTTTAATGGATGTGTGTTGTATTTTACAGGTCTTTTTTTAATTTAGGAACCAATTAATATGTTTATTAATCTTAAACCACAAAAAACTATTAAATTTACAAGAAATTAAAACTTCAATTACAAAAACATATGTAGCCCATCACTCATGATTAAGTAACCTAACTAGTATTAAATATCTTGATTTAATGTATATATTTCGAGATTTTTAACTCGATTCTATTCAAAATACAACACATATATGGAAAAAATAAGCATAAATCTCTTATTTTAATCATTTTCTTCTATTTTGTTTCCAAATCGAGAACATATATCCAAGAACCGAGCATGAAGGAAACGACATAGACTTCCTTCAATGTGAACATCCTAAAATCAGGAGACTTTCAAGGCCACAAATAAAAATCTAACAAAAAAATGCAGAAAAGAAGGGTGAAAATGACACTCACATGCAAATAAGCGAAGCCAAATCACATGTTCAGTTTTTGTGTTTAAATTGCATCGATCTTCTATGAGGGGTCCTCTGGGACTTTTCTCTTTATTTTTCTTTCCCTGTCTCTAATCTTAATCAGGTAGGGACTGATGTATCCTTCTTTTTCTCAAGAAATTAGATTAATAAGATGGAAAAGAAGAAATTAAGAACTAAATAAAACCACAAATTAGATTACCAAATCGATTTTGTGTCTCTGTCCCCTCTATCTTGATAAAAAAACAATTTATTTTTGTGTTTTAAAAATTTGAATTTTATTTTATTTTTTTCTTTGATTTAAATTAATATTTTAGAGTTTTTAGATCATTCTAATGCGATGATGTTAAAAATAATTTTTAAAAAATAAAAAAAAAAATATTATTTTAATATATTTTCAAGTAAAAATACTTTAAAAAATAATTACAACTATATTTCTAAACACATTTTAAAATGAGGTCGATTAAGATTTGGGTCGTGGATTAGACTCCTTAAATTAATTGATGAGATAGTTGAAGAAAAAAAGAAAAGGAGAGTATAAGCAACTAATTTTACACAAAAAAATTGATAGCAAAATGTGCCCCACCTCATGTGGATTTTAGAATGTAAACAAGTTACATGACACGTGTGATGTTGCGGGTTAATTTTTTTAAAAAACAAATACCAAGAAAAAGCTAAAATTTAAAAGTATTAGGTTTTTCTGTAAAGCTATATTCAAGAATTTTGGGTTTGGCTATAACGCCTGACCCAAAAGTAATATTTATAATATTAATAATAACATTAAACTTGCATGACTCAATAGGTCTCGCTCTAATACCAGATCAAATAACCTCGGATGCCGATCTGGCTGCAAGGTCGTGTCATAAAAATGTGATAAATAAATTAATTAATTAAAAAAACCAATAGAAGAAAAAAAACTAATGAAGAAAAAGAAAAAAAAATGAATTAACTGGGTTAACCCGTTAAACCTTGGATTCATGTCGTGAAAGTTTGATAACTAAATAGTAAAAAAAAAATTGACAGGTTATCCTAGAATTAACTAGGTTAACTCACTAAACACGGGATCCGTGTCATGAAAGTCTGATAACTAAATAGAAAAAAAATTAAACATTAACAACCTAAACTAAACGAAAAAAATTAATTCAAAACAAAAATTCAAAAACAAAAACAAACAAAAGACATAAGCTTGTTACTAATGAGAAAAAAGAAAAAAAATCTGAATCAATTAAGATAATCCATCAAATCGGGTTTACTCGTCAAACCTCAGATTCAAGTCATGATAGTTTGATAACTAATTAGAAAAAAAAAATCGATGGGTTAAAAAAAAATTAACAAACTAAATTAAATGATAAATAAAAAAAACAAAAAAACAAATTGGGTGATGTGGCTGAGTATAAGCAACTAATTTTACACAAAAATTGAAAGCAAAATGTGCCCCACCTCATGTGGATTTTAGAATGTAAATGAAGTCGAATCCTTTGAAAATTGTTCCAAAAATTCAAAGCTCATCCACCTCTCTGTCCCATGCACATGCAAATAAAATCCGATAGACTAACGAGTCATCAATAATTAGGAAAAAAGAATGGGATTCGCCTTACAAAATTTAATATGAAACAACCAATTTTGAGCACAGTTATTAAACTTGTTCTATCGGCTAAATTCTTAATCTGATAAACTTAAAATCTAATCTAATTTAAATTTATTATTAAAATGTTTAGTCAAATCAAGTTACTAGACAATTATGATACGTTACTAATAATTTTTTTAATATTTAAAGAATTATGATAAGTTACTAGATGATACATCTTATATTTAAATATAACTTAATTAATTGGTGAATTTATAATAAATTAAATTTTTTAATTTATATAATTAGAATTAAAAATTTTATTTGGATTAATATATTAGAAACCTAATAGTCACACACATTAGGAATTATTAGTCAAAAATTAAATTGGGATCATTTAATTAAGTATTACTTGATTAAAAATATATTTTAGAACTTAAGGACTATAATATAATTAATACATGAATTATATCTCTAGACCTAAAAAAATCAAATAAGGACTTGATTGAGTTAATTTCTAAAATTATCTTGAATTAATATATGAATATTATTCAGAGGATAAATTGGTATTTTTGCCAAGTTATAAGGTTTTTTAAATTTCTCTATAAATAATAAATTATACCTCTTATTTTAACAGAAAAATAGTGGTTGTCTGTTAAACAAAAAAAACTACGTAAACACGATATTGCGTAAACACTCTAGGCGTATCAATCCTTTTCTCCTAGATAGGGATTTAAGAGAATTTTTATAGATGGTTTGTGTGAATTATTATTGAAGGCCAAACAATTGGACAGTTTGTGGTTTGCAATAACTCAATCTTTAAGGAATTATTCAAAATTGAAAAAGATCAAATATTCAGGTAATAAATATTTAAATAACTTTAGATCTATCTAACGAGATCTTAAAAACTCCTGAATAATTTTGTTTTATAATTTATGTTGAATGTATGATATTTATGATATTTTTTACATTAATACATTAAAATTATTGAAAAAACTAAAACAACTATTAATTTAATATTTTTTTATATTAAATATATTTTTAAAACACATCCAAACACATAATAAAACACAATGCTAAAAAGCCTAACCAATTCTATGTCCCTTACTCTCCGATTGTAAGAATCTTTAAACATTTTTTTTTATTTTAAAAAGGCTGTAGACTTTCAATTTGGCATCAATTCACCCACCATTCATGTGTTTTACGTGCAAAAATGCACCAAGTTCTCTACCTTCCACGAATGAGTGACATTTTTGCTTTACCATTCAGAGTTGATAGCCTTCATCGTTATCATATAGAATTTGTGACGCGGAATGTTTAGCAAATATATTCTTGAATTCATGGAATAAGTTGATAATGTTAACGTACTATAAGAAAAGGTTGATAAAATTTACTATAATTTCTTATCTGATTACTTAGATATAATTTTATCAAAGTATTCTACAAGCATTGTCCCTTGTAAGATTGTTTAATTTTATGTCTAAATTAGGTTTAGAAAATGTTGTTTTGGTTTAATTTTTCCTTTGTAGACTAGGCCAGTTTAGCTATTAAAAAATAGTTAGTGTGCTATTTTCTCAATCAGTTTTATAAATTATTAAATTTATATTTGAGTTATTTTCTATAATTTAATATTGTAATCTTAGAACTTGGTTTCACTATACAATATGTCAATTTAAATCTTTGAATTGAAGTCAAAATAAAATATTTTCTAATAAATATATTTGTTTGGATATGAAAATTTGTTTGGTTTTGTTAAATAGAAAATTCAGAACTAGAAAGATAATATTAGAAGATTTTATATTATTTTCTTCTTGATTGGGGATTTCTAATTGAAAAATTTTGTGGTCAAAATTAACTATTATATATATATATATATAATTGTGTAGAATATCTTCCATTTAATTTTTTAATTTTATTTGATTCTCTTATTTATTTATTTTTTCTTATTTATATGATCTTTCATTATTATTATTTTAGTCCTAGATCATTTTATTAAAAAATAATATAAATTATATCTTAAAATTTCATCTAAAAATTTAAGTTGAGATTCCAATATATAATTTATATTATTCTTTAACACATTTTAGTACTTTTTTTCTTCTCATTTCACTCCCTAAACTTTTGTTTTTATTTTTTCATTCTTTAATTTTTTTTATTTTTTTATCTATAAAATTGATTTCACAAAATAATATAAATCAATGAAAGCGCCGACGACAAATAAAGAAATGACATAAATTGATTGAAATGATATTTTTGATATTTTTGTGTTTTCGGAAAGACTGAAAATTTGGGGGGGAGGGAGGGGGGATACAAGTTATGACATATTTTACGGTTTGATACCTAACATTTTGAAAAAAGAAAAAAAACCAAAATCATAAAATGTTAAACAAGATGGAAAATTAACCAAACAAAACAAATTCAATGAATCTGACCCATGCCCAAGCGAGAGATGAGTGCACGTCGGCGGTTTTAAGCAAAACCCATGCTGCATAGATTTTTTCTCTCTCTAAAAGTTTTGGTTACCTAAAAAATTCATTTTACTTTCCATCCGAGACAAGACTACATAAGATATTAAAAAAGCTTGTGATCTTTCAAGATAAGATAAACAATTGGATTTGAGATTTTTTTATCAACTAATAATTTTTTAAGATCAATCTTTGCTCGCTTACAATTAATTTTAATTATATGTGTTAACAATCCATTTTAAAGAAATTACATTGCATAAAATGTTTTAATAAAATCTTAACCTCAAATATGAGCAGATTTTGCTTTTAATTTTACCTTATGTTCATGTGAATATTCATAATTAGATCTCTCATCTATAAAATATTATCCAATTAATCTTACCATTAAACAAAAATGGACATGTTTTAAGAAATTCAGGCTCTCCTTTTTATGATGTTAGAGGCAAAGATATTAAGACAATGAATCCATGGATAATGTTCGATTGAAATATTTTCCTATAAAGATGTAATTGAGAATGGGATGATAAACGAGAATAAGAATCTCCTTTTCACAAAAAAGTATATCCAAGCTTTCTAGTGGCTTTCATTTTGACTACGTTGCCTAATTAGCTTCCATCCTTAATAAATAAATAAATCGTTTTCTCTAAAAATTTCTAAATGCCTCATAAGTTCCCATCAAACGATGGGCAAGTCAAAGCGAATCATCGATGGTCCATCGGCATGGGGGTTCATATTCTTTTGATAGATGGAGATTTTCATGTATTCTTTAATTTCACATTTAATTATTTTTTAGAATTTAAATCAATAAATTTAAAATTAATGGCAATGATCTAAGATCCCTTTTGTTTTTGCATAAAAAAAATATTTTTTTAAAAAATAAAAAATATAATTTTTTCTTTACTTCAAATTAATTTTTTATATATTTTTTCATATTATTCTGAAGTATTGATTTTAAAAAATAATAAAAAGAATTATTTTAATATATTTTTATAATAAATAATTATTACCACACTTCAAATAGTCGTGAATATTAAAAATAGTGATGGCTGAAGAATTGATTTTATTTTAAATATACATCATGTAATTCAAAAGTGATGATAAAGCTTGAAACATGATTGGTTTCTTTTCGAAAACAAGAGGATCTAAAATTATTTTCAGATGTTACGATTTTTCTCGTCACCCAATGACAAGAACAAAGGAACAACTTGATCTTGACATAGCATTGAAACCAGTGTTTGACACTGTAGTTTGTGGAAAATAAAGGCTAGCAAGTTGAGTTACGAAGCTTAGTGCATGGCTACCCTCCTTCGATGGCTGCCCGTAAACAGGCCAAAAATGTCAACTAGACTTTTGAAGACTATTTTTCCTTCGCACTCGATTATGGAGCTATGGAAGTCGGTCACGAGCCATGCAGATCATGACCATAATATATTTTGGACATTTTTTAAAGCTAAACGGGTGGTCTTTTTTATATTATATTCCTGATTTTTGTCGGTTCAAATGTATAATAAAAAACCACTGAATAAAAAAAAATCCACAGATTAAAATATCAAACTTGGATCTATTGGGTGCCAATGGCCATCAGTTTTAATAACTTCAAGTACTTTGTTTTCTTTTGAAGTTTATGGCACTCGGTCAATATTTCTTTATATCACCGCTAGTCAAGGGTAGAAATTTTGATAGGAATAAACAAGCACCAATATAAAATTCATTGTATATGTCCATTGGATTTATTACAAGAATAAGAGTCAAGAAGACTGAAGAGATATTTAACGAGCCTATTCATGGTATTTGTGAACTTTGAGAATTTCTTGTGAGATGATTTCAAGTGTGAAGTCGAGTTTAAAAAAAGATTATGTCTTAAATTGGTGTAATTCAAACTAGAAATGAGGTTAATTAACAAAAGATATACTTGATTACACAATTTTATATTAATATATAGTAATAACTTTTTATTTGATAGTTGGATCCAATTGAGATTTTGCTAAATTATATATTTTAAAAGCCTTTTTTTTTATAAAATTAAAAATTTATAGTAATATGATATATATTGAGAAGGTCTTTAAATAAACTCTAGAAGTTAGTATTCAGGAATATATATATAAATTATGCCTCATTGAATACAAGCGTGGACTTTGTAATATATTCTTAATAAATAACTTTAAAATTTGAACTCAATAATTATCATAATGTATATATCAATACCGTTACCAAGCTTCTATATCCATTTTTTCCCTCGAGATACGAATTTTCCAACCAAACACAGCACAAGAGAGAAGACTTTCATTTAATAATAAAATCCATAATTAATTTCAGATTAAACTGGACTTCATAAGCAGAATGATTCGACCGTCCACCAAAAAGTGATCAGTTCATTGAAAAAGTATGAGTTATACTTAAGAATTAAATAAATAGAAACTTTATTCTTGAGACAAAATCAACGGCCAAAATTATGGATCACATAAAAAATTGTTATATAGTCAATTACTTTACCCTACGAATTCCATCCATGGAAAAGTTAGAAAATAAAAAAAAAAAAACAAAAAACAAGGAGAGAAGGAGAGAGGAAAAAAGAAAGAAAAATTCTAATTTTAACAAGTGCCATCTAATTTAGTTAGCAAGCACACAGTTAATCGCTTGAATTGAGTTTTTTTTTTTAATAAATAAATAAATGAAGTTGGTCTAGTTGAATTTGAGATACCGGATATCTAACCTAATTAAAACTCAGTTTATTTTTTTTTAATAATATTAAAAAGCTTAAATTAATATTAATTTAAATTAATTTACTCCATTTATGACTTATGTTTTTTATTGGTTATGATCAAATTAGATTTAATTTTTTTATTTTAAATTAATATTTTTTAATGTTTTTAAATTATTTAGATATGCTGAAATTAAAAATAATGTTTTAAAAATTAAAAAAATATTATTTTAATATATTTTAAAAAAAATCACTACTATATTCTCAAATAAATACATAACCTCCAACCGACGGAGAAAAGAAGGAATTAAAAAAAAAAAATTACTATTTGATCTGAGTCGCCGTTTGTAGAAAAGAAAGGCAAGAAAGTGGAGGTGCAAGGCTAGTGGCTCCACTGGTTTGATGGCTGCCCACCAAGAAAGGCAATAAATTAATGACCTTCGAAGACTTGTTTTCCTTCGGCAGGCATTGAATGGATTCCGCAAGTAAGGGCCTTACAGTGGGACCAATCGTGGAAATTGTAGCCGATGGTAAACGGTCGGAAATTTGCTCTGAAAGCTGATGAGGTGGTCGTCACTTGTACATTAGTCAAGACACTTGCTGTTTTGGGAGAGAATATAAAAGACATAAATAGAAATACTATTTGGTGGTTTTGGAACCGGAGATAAAAATAATTTTTTATCTTTGTTTTAAGAATCATTTTCAGTCCATTTGTTAATCCAAACTTAATTTTCATTATCAGAATTGAAAACTAGAAAATATAAAAAAAAATCATAAAAAAATTAGAAATATAAACAAAAAAGTAAGGGAGAAAAGAAAGAAAGTGCCAATTAAATGAAATTCGGTCGAATAAACAAATAAACAAATAAAAACTCTCATCATAAATAGCTTATACAAACCTAATTTAAATATTTTTTATTATTAAAATGGGTGTTCGAGTCAGCTTGCGCGCATCTCGTTTAATCTAACAAATCCTGAAATTAACGATTATGTAAGCCTTCAACAGTTCTAAGGTTTGTGAAATTCAAACTGATGACCTCTAGAGAACAAATATAGAACCTGACCAGTTGAGTTATACCCCTCATAGTTCTAATTTAAACAATTTTATTATTGAATTGCGAAAATATGTGGATTTAAATTTCTGGTTCTTAAAATGTTTACAATTAATTAAATATGTGTGTTTATTGATTGTTTAAAAATGATTTTTAATGTTAAATTTGTGTTTATAATATTCAATTGAGTGTATTCGTTTTTATTTTTTTATAAAAATATTTATCTAGATGGTTATCTATTTGACCACAGTTCAATAATAAAACCAAACTAATGACAGATTGGAGAAGACAATAACGAATAATTTAATCTATTAATTTTTTTAACTAAGTCATTTGGGCTCGATTCCAAGCTCAGTAGTGATTGAGCTTTGTTCAAAGTCTATATATATATATTTTTTAGTTTTGAATGGTAATGCAATCCATGTCCATGAAAACACCAAAAAGTGAGATTTAAGATCAGATTATTGCACGGTAGATTCGCACGTCTAGGACCATATCCTAACAACCGAATCCTCAAATATCAAAATAATTAATTAGATAGCCGATACACGATGCGCCACGGGTTCAGTTAGTTTCTTTTTAAAAAAAATGTTTGCATCATGCTAGTATTTAAAAAATAAATAAATTAAAACTCCATCATTACTTAATTAAATTCAATAAACTAAATTAATTTAATAATGTTATTAAAAGTGAAGCATCAACAACAAATGAAATGAGCAAAATTTCTTTCACAATAATTAATTATAAAAAATAATTAACTCGTGTAATTTTTTAAATCATTAAAAATACAATATAATACAAAATATATATAACATAATCCAATCTCTAATTAAATATCTAATTAAATAGATGTTGAGAAATGAAACTTGAAAAATATAAGTTATTAAAAAAAAAAAAACAAAAGCATACCTGGACAAATATCATAAACAAGGGTTAATATTCTAAGCTCGCAACCCATTAAATCCCAGATCCGAGCTTAATCAAGATGCTCAATTCTCATGCTTATATCTAATTAATTAATTTAATTTAATTTAATTTAATTCAAAATAAAATAATTTTTCATTTAAAAAAGCTAAACAAAAAACACCATATAAAAAAACATGAGATAACCCAGGTCATTCTCAAATTCAATAAGAAATCCTATATGAAATAAATAAAAAAATAGCGTAGTTAAATCTTCGATTAAATAAATATTAAATGATGAAGCTAAATAAAAAAAAACATGAGTTTAAAATAATACAAAAAAAAATAGCTAAATTGGATGAATATCTTAAATCTTGGTTAATCTCTTAAATCTGCAACTCGTGAAATTTTAGACTCAAGCTAAATCAAAAAGATTAATTTTTAACTAATTTAATGTTGAAGAATAAAATTTAAAAATATATGAATTTAAAAAATTCTCCAAAGTAAAAAACAAATATCAATCAAAATAATAAGAATAATTTTTTATAGAAAAAAAATGAATGAGAATTAAATCATAATAAAATTTAATTTTAAAAATTATATAAAATAAAATAAAAAAATTAAAAGAACAGGAACTAAATTTGACAAATAAAAAAATTCGAGAATGAAATTAAAAAATAAAAATTTATAAATTATTTCAAATAAAATAAATAGTAATTATTTGAATAAATTTGAAGGAGAATAAAAAATTCCCTGGAAATCAATTTAATAAGTTTTACTTTTAAAGATAATTTAGTTATTTCATATATTGATAAGGTTTAAAAGACTAAGAAACTTTTGTACACTAATTTAAATCTGTATGCTTTTAAAAATAATTAAATCACTTTATTATACTAAAAAATATAAGATTATTAATTTATCCTTAGTAAATATGATAATGACCAATGGTCTTACAACAAATATTGTTTTACTCCCAATGGCTAATTCATTATTTTTGTTTATTAATGCTAAAATAGTTATTTTATTTCATTATTTCATAATAATATATATTTTGAGCGACAGTGAATGGCGATGATTTTTAGTTTAATTTTAATTTTAATGTAGCAGGAAATAGTGGCTACTAGCTAGGTGATGTCGAGGATAGAGTTGCCTTTTCCAATAATTGTCATGGTGCAACAACTCCCCGTTAATTTTCCGAGTTTTTTTATGCAGTCAGAACACCAAAAAGTTTGTGGATTCATGGGAATTTTGATTATCTTACAATCTTATAAATCGTAGCTCTTGATTATAAGTTATAACAGCCCTTTCTTTATGCCAGATGATTCTATGAACCGTAAATTGATCTATCCGTACATGCAAAATCAAAGATGGGAAACTTATTTCATAATTAGCATATTGAAGTATTTTTGTTCGCGGGCATCTTCTTAAAGATCACAAGGCCAAAAGATAAGTATTAAAGGATTGTTTGTTTTTATATTTTAAAAATATTTTTAAATAAATTTGAAAATTTTTAAATTTTTTATTAACTTTAAATTAATATATTTTTAGTATTTTCAAATTATTTTGATTTGTTTATGTTAAAATAATTTTTTAAAAATAAAAAATATTATTAATATATTTTTAATACGAAAAATTATTTGAAAAATAATTATAAGTATATAATTTCAATAATCACTGTGGCTAAGACCTAGCTAGAACTAAATTAAATGGTGATTAATGCAGAGGCCAAAACAGGATGGGCATATTTGCACAAACTAGCTAGGAAGAGAAAAATATTTAAAAATTTGCAACCGCTTGTTCATCCCTTTGGAAGACTAGCCAAGTGGGAACTCCATATATAAATTTTGTGCCCACAATTACAATTTCAACTCGATGAAACAATGGAAGATTTGACCACCAGAAATTAAGGAGTGGTATGTGTTGTATGGATAAGGATACGAATATTCAAGATAAAAATTAGAATATACCAAGTCATTTTGGTCAAGCTACAAGAAGATGGTTCGTAGGAAATCTCTTAATTTCAATGTAAAAAAAATCAATTTTGGTCACAAGAGGATAGATTTAATATCTCAATTCATGCAAGATTTGACCTAACTACTCAGAGTACAAAGCTATATTATTTTAGCTCTTAGTTTTGTACCTTCAACTAGCATTGGTTTTGGGACCAATTAATTGCCTTGTGTAGGAAGTCAAAACTTTGTTACAGGTGTTGGATAATGTTGTTTTTTAAAATATTTATTATTTAAAAATATATTAAAATAATATTTTTTTATTTTTTAAATTTATTTTTGATATTAATAAATTATTAAAATAATATTAATTTAAAATAAATAAAAAATTTAGGCTTCTAGATATAGCACGGTCCATTAGTGTACAAGTAAACTATTTCAGTCATGTGATAAAACTTTCTATGGATAGAAATCTTGGTCATCTTGTACACATGGGTTTTGGTGGCTATAGGTGTGTTTCATGTAAATAGAGACGGTGCATTTTATAAATAAATATTTGTTATTTATATATAGATAAACTAGAGATGAAGATGGTTTACCAACTTTGAATTAATTGGTGGTATCACATGTGCCTAAAATTAATTTATTCCGTATTATTTGCCTAAAATTCAGTTCAGAATTGCATTTATGTTACCATTGTTCATCTTTGGACAATTTTGCCAACTTTCTAGGCATAAAGGCTACACTTGAAAAAATGTTGAGTTTTTTTTTTAAAAAAAAAAGAAAAAAAAAAGAGGCATGATTTGGTTCTTTCCTAATGCCTTTAGGAGGTTTGTTTCTTCTTTTATTATTTTAGCATCTAAAGGAATATAATTCTCTCGATGTGCTAAGTTAAAACGGATGGATACAAATTTATTTGGAGAAAAAATAATCTCTATTGTTGTACAAATTCATTTAAAAATACCTGTAAACATCAAATAATAATAATAGTTTATTAGTGTTCTTAATTGGTGGTATCACATGTGAATTTTACTTTTTTTGTTTATAACAAGGGAGAGCTAGAATGGAGGTCTTCACGGAGTTCATTCCAAGTTTTTTTTTTTAAATTAAAATTACATTGTTTAGAAGAAAATAAGAAGACAAACTGATTTTTTATGAGATTACAGATTGACCCATCGTATTAACTAGATTAATTTTTATATAATTTAATTTAAAACTCATTGTAGTCGTAGTGCAGGGTTTTCTTGAAATAAATCGGGTCGGGTCGGAGAGGGTTGGGTTAAATAATAATGAGAAGGGGAGAAATAGTAAAACTAATTTGAAAGCATGGGCTAACACTGAGTTTTGTTGGGCTAATTGAATACCGTTGCCATTATGTGGCCTGAACATGCTTACCAATTTGCAATTACATCAAGAAATATCATGTGGAAGGTTTTGGTTAACCAAAAAAAAAAAAAGACGACTATTTTATTTAAAATCAACATGTCATGTGGCCTTTTTATCAAATGGACATAAAATCTGGCCGACGTCAATTCACTGGTATGACTTTGTCGATCATAATTATCCTCAAAATTGGCTGAGAAAATAAGATAATGGCAGATAAATTGATAAGAGCAATACTTTTCTTCCCTGTCTCTCACTCTTTCCTGCCATGATTATCGGCAAGCAATTGAGACCGGCAGCATCTCTTACCAGGACTAAGGTTGTCTGGTCTCCATGTCAAACCATGTTTATCTGCAATAACTTAGGGTTGAATACGTTGCTGTAAGCTAAATGACACGCATCCATGACCAAGATGTGGACGGAACATCTCTCGCCTCTCATGGAGTTCCCATTATCCTTTGTGTTATCTTTCAAAATTTGGATTCAATCCTCCCATTCTTTAAAAAAAAAAAAAAAAACATGTTGTTACCTCTTTTTAAATCGAAGCCTAGAACAATGATATGAGATACAAACCCATTTGTTGCATGAATATATAAAACTTGAAAGGTAATGCAATTCCTAAACTAAAATGCTTCTATTATTATTGGATACGATATCATTAGTTTTGCAGTTCAATTATATTTTTAAAAAATTTTAATTTTTTTTTCTTAAATATATGAATGGAGTAATCACTCCTGACTCTCACTCTATGGATAATTTATTTGGGCCATTTCTCACAGGCTAAAGACTTTGTTTGTCGGAGCTGATGGCCTACCAACCTTCATAATTCTGATTCTTGTGACACAATAATAGCTCAGCTGAAACCCACCATGATAAAGAAACTGTTTGTGAACGCCATACAAATCAAAATCATGTTTTTAAAAAAATTAATTTTTTATTATTAAAATTTAATATAATTTATATGTTTTGGATCGTTTTGATATGCTAATGTTAAAAATAATTTTTTTAAAAAAATAAAAAAACATCATTAATATGTATTTTGACATGAAAAATTATTTAAAAAATAACCGTTATCACACTGACAAACATACTCAAATTATATATATACACGTGTGTGTGTTTGAGTCTGATAGCTCAATGCACATAATCATCTCTTTTAAAAAAAAAAAAATGGAACTCCACCCATATGAGATTTTTATTTTGTTTTAATTTATTTTCATAAATGAAATGAGATTTAATTTGAGTTGATATAGAAGGTGGTTTGAATTACACTTTTATCATCTATTTTTTAAAAAAATATTTACACAACTTTTAGTATTAATATTAATTATTCTCGAATGGATTTTAAGCAATTTATTTAAATTTAAGTTTTTTTTTCTAATATTTTAAGATGATAATATTTCAAATAAGAAATGTCAAATTCCCAAGAGAAAAGTACAGATTTTTTTTTATCGAGGATAAAATATTTTATTAGTGTTTCAGGATATAAAAAATAAATATAAAAAAATAAAAATATATTTGAATGCAGCGATGAATATAGATGATGACAAAAAAATTTCTACCCTAGAAACAAATTTATGAACCTTAAAAAAAAAAAAAAAAAAGGATAAGAGGACACGAGGAGACTATATAGAATTATGATTATTTTTTTTTCCAAAAAAGACTTCACAAACTTGTCATATTTTCTGGTCATGACCCCGCATTTGAATCTAGACCCTTCATGTTCTATACATAAATATACATATGAGCGGTCGTCGACAATGTTAGTTGGATTCCGACGAGTCTGCCCAAAAAATGATGAGATGGTTATAGAGGAAGAAGCGCGTTGTTTGATCCTTTGCTTGAAGCTTGGGCTGCATCATAGCGTAGGCTGGTCTGGGCTTCATTCCAAGCCCATTAGTGTCTATAATTTGGCACAGGTCCAAGCTTATTATATTTCTTATTTTTTAGCCAGATCCCTTCCTTTGTTACATTTATTTTCTAAAAAATATATATGTGACATATATTATTCATTGAAACATTGTTGTATCACAGAGATTTATTTATCATTTTATTAAATGAGAAATAGATGAAAAATAATTAATCAAAATATAATATAGATTTTTAATATATTTACGCTACATTTATTTATGTTTTTATCAGAATTTATATTAGTTTGTGTTTTTATATATAACTCTAGATTTAACATATTAAACTTGGAATATTAATAACTTAGTAGATATAATCTATAATATTCAATTGAAAATAAAATATTGTATGCTTACTACTAGATTTTATAACTTGATTTTAATTAAGGAAGAAATTATCATTTCAAATTATTAAACAAAAAAAACCGACAGTTAAAAAGATATTCAAATAAGTTAGTTTTAATAATAATATAAATCAAGGGTGAAATATAACAATTATTATATCTTGTATATCACCGTCAGACACAATCTTATCTTGTTTGTATCTTCGATACATTACATTACCTCAAATCTTGTATTGTCTTTGTTAGAAAATAATATAAATTATATTTTGAGATTTTATTTAATAACTTAAGTTTTTTTGGTTAAATTTATTTTTTGACATGGTATAAAAAACGCGGTTATGATTTTAAATCTTACTATTTTTATTTATTTTATAAAAATTAAATATAAAATAATATGAGTCTGTACAAATTTTAAATTTAAAGAACTTTATTTAAATTATATACTAAAACATTACTTAAGAACTTAAAGTTTTAGATTAAATTAATTCAAAGATAATTTTAACCTCTAAGCATTACCTAATCGTGATTGATGATAGCACATTGGTTTTGAAACAAAGTTTAGCCAAGATTTACTTTTCATAGAAATGGGGGGGAAATAATGAGCGAGGACCCCAATCTCCATTGACTACAACTTGGATCCATTAAACTTTGTGTAATTTATGGAAGCCACCATGTATTGCCCATGCTTTAAGGAGATTTCGATTTAAAATATTTGAAGATAAAGTGCTCGTTGCTTCGTAAAGAAGACAAGGTTAGAGTTTTGTCATCCCCTTTTTAATCATTTTATTTTGTACCGTTTCACTTAGTTCTATGTCATTGCGCATTATCCTTCCTTTCTTACCTGAAAAAGCTGAAGCTTTTTCTTCTGCTAGCTGCCTAGAAGGCATATAATTAATTAGGGCTAAGTGTATCATTCAAACATCATCACCAAGTCAAGCATATTACTATAAGTATAGTTTAATCAGATGGAATTAAAAAAAAAAAGAAAAAAAAAATCTAAGTTGACAAGATAAAATTCAATTACAATTCGTTAATTTTTATTTTTTATTAAAATAATAATATATATATATATATTTTTTAAAAATTGACTCAGCGACCTGATAATCCAATTAGAACATAATAACCTGTCAAAATTCAAAACCTGATTTTAGGTCAAACCAGGTTAAAAACTATACATGGGAGAACCAACGGAGCTATGAAACTAGCAGGAGGAGAAGCATTCTTGGACAACAAAAGAATTAAGTTGTCATTTTATTTTTTCCAGAGAAAAGAAAGAAAATATTATGATTCATTAAAAAAAGAAGAAGAGAATTTTAATATTACTTGAGAGGGGAAGGAAGTAAAATAGAAATAGAAATACCCGGGTGTCATTAATTGATTTTTGTGAAGCTAAATTAAAATAAATGATCGGAATTCTCTTGACGTTTTGTCATATTTTTAAAATTTAAATATGAATACGGTCTAGTGCCTCCGCAATTCAACTTCTTATTAATTTATTTTTTAGAGTTTATTTGGTATTGTAATAATTATTATGTTTTATTTGGAAATGTATTAAAATAAATTTATTTTTGATATTGATATATTAGAATATTTAAAAATATAAAAAATAATAATTTTAAATAATTTTTTTATTAAATTTCATTTGGACCCTTTTCAAACAATTCCATTTCAATCCAAACATTACAGTTAGAACACGACAAAAAAAAAGAAGAGAAAACCCATATAAGAAATATAACTAGAATTTAAGTAATAATAAATTGTTATGCAACTATATATAATTAAACACGCACACAAATATAGCTTCGCCAAAAAATCCTTTTCTTGTTTCTCAAGTGCGTCTTGCAATTTTACATTACTAAAATAATTAGTGATAATATTGAAATAATAATATATGAAAAACTTAATAAAAAGAAACAGAATGTAATTAAAGATCGAGATTTAGAGAGTATTGGAAACGTGGTTATACCTATTTTTTTAAAAAAATAACTTTTTTTGTTAAAAAATATTTTTTTATATATATTTTGAATCGTTTTAATATACTGATTTAAAAAATATTTTTAAAAAATAAAACATTATCATTTGATGCATTTGAAAAATACTTTAAATGTATTCATAACCATATCTTTAAATGTATTCATAAAAAAAAAAAAAAAAAGGTGTGGAGAGAACATGAATGGTGGGTTGTTGTAAAAAGAAAACGATAATCATGAAGGCACTAAATAATGATTTGTGATACAAGAAATTGACATGAAGAAATGCATGTACAAAGAGAAAAAGAGGGCCTACATTCTTAGACTATGTTGTAAAGGCAAAGAGCATTAGAGAAACCATCCCAAAAGGTTGTGGAAAAGATAGCATATCTTTTGATCGATCGCCAACACCAAAAGAATAAACAAAAGAATTAAATAGTGAAATAAATTAAAAAAACTATGAAAAAGTTTATAAATATCTTTGAAAATTCAGTGTGTGGGAATAGAAATAATGAATATGCAGTCTTTTTAAAATTCTAAAGGGATGTTTATAAAATCTAAAGATTTTCTTTAAAAGCTTCTCAAAGACTAGATTTTTTTTTTATTAATGTGGGTGTTTGAATTAGTTTGCGTGTAGCTTGATTAATTTCACGAGTTCTAAAGTTAACGATCATGTAAACCTCTATCGACCTTGAAGTTTGTGGGACTCAAACTAGTAATTTTTATGAAGCAAACTTAAAACCTGACAAGTTGAGCTATATCCTCCAAAGTTAAAATTAAAAATTTTAAAATATAGAATGTAGTTTAAATTTGGAATTATACTTATAACAAAATATATTTATTCTATCAAGATTTTAGTAAATTACCTTCTTCTTTTTTTTACAACTTCAAGACTAGTTTAAAATTGTATTTGACTATTATTTTAGATAAAAAAAAATAAATATAAAAAAACAAAAACATGTTTTGATTACATGAATGAGATGAATTTAGAATTAATTCATGCCCTTAATCTCTTTTCAAATAGATAGGTCAAGGCAACATGTCTTTTTGTAATAATTGTCTCTGTTTTTTTTTTTTTTGAGATAATAACCTATCGCTATTTAAGTAACCACAATAAATATTTAGGATTACTGAAAAGAAAAGAAAAAAAGAAAAAAGAAATTTTTTGCATTTATATTCCTCAACTAAATTTGGTTTGTTCATTAATTGTTATCAACTTTTTTTTCAGGTCAACACGCTTCCAAGTCATTGTCTGATTCGAGTTGGAGATGGTTGAATCAATTTTTCATTATCATAATTCTAGAAATAAAGAATGAGGACCAGTTGACAAACCAGGTGGGTGGTGTTTAATATTGTAATAATTATTATTATTTATTTAGAAATGTATTAAAATATATTTTTTATATATTTTCACAATGATTTTATTATTATTATTATTACCATGTTAGATAATGAGAAATTTAATGTTTGAATAAATATAAAAAATAAAAAGAACAGTAAAACATCAAAATAACTTAAAAACTAATAAATTAAAACTAGCATTAAAATATTTTTTTTGTATTTTTATAATAATTATTTTTCGTTATCATCACATCACCTAACAATAATTTGGTATTTGAATAAATAAATAAATATATATGCACTATACATAACATTGAATATCCATCTTATATATTTATATATGCATTCATTTTCAAAACCAACAACACTCCATGCCAGCAATAATAACACAGCTGCTAGCCCACACAGGCTGCGTATATACTCTAGAATGTTTTTTCCCCTCCTTCATCAGCCTTGAACTCTAGAGTTATTGCATAATTAATGTCAATGATACATCATGATCCATTATGCAAGACTTTTATAACTTTAAAATTATTTGATTTTTCATTCCTTAAACTTATTTTTCATTTAGAATGATTGTGATGATTTATAATTTTATTAATTTTTTTTTCAAACAATAATTTTAAAAGTTATCGCAACATCAAATAGATTAAAAATATTCAACTAAAAACTTGCATATATAAAACTTGAATTATAATTTAAGAGTTATCGGAACGACAAATACACTAAAAATATTTTAGGAAAAACTTGCATGTATAAAACTTAGCAAAAAGTAGGGCAATCACGGAGGGGATATTCATGTATAATTATGAACGAATAGACAACAATTGATTAACCCCAAGCCTCTCTCGTATCTCATAAGATATCAACATTAATGCTTTGTATGGTTGAGAAGTTAGAACATTTAATATTTTTGGTTGACTTTCACGTTGTTATGCCCTAGCTAAATATTCAACTTGTACTAAAGTTTCTTTGACATTTTTTATTTTGTTCCGTTTTATTCACTCATCATTAACATAGGAAGCAAGTCATCTCTAATTATTTTAAAGAAAACATTAGTATATAAGCAACGAGGGCTCAAAATTATAAAATTAAAGAAGATAGATGGTGTCATTGCAAGAGTATAAAACTAGCAAGCACACTTGTGCATGGGCAACAATGATTTAAAGGCATATAGATAGGTTAGTCATGTTATTGAGATTGTAATAAATATTATATTATTTATAAGAGGTGTAGTTTAATTTATTAGATTTTAAATTTATTTTTTAAAGATTATAAATTTAAATATTATAAATATCAGAACCATTAAAAACTTATATAATCGTTAACTTTAAAATCTATATAATTAATTGAAGTATACGCAAGTTAGATTAGATATTTATATTAATAATAATAATAAAATTATATTAAAAAAAAGCCGGATCAACTTTTCCCTCCATTCCATCTACAATAATTAAGGTGTTCTTACAAAAGAAAAGAAAAAAAGAAACTTAGTATTTATTTAAAAAGAAAAGGAGAAGAGAGGACAGCAGGGCTAACACGGAGGGTAAGTGACTGTGGGCCTGAATTCTACCACTAGCAAAAACCTTTTTCGTGGCCCATCATTTAATTCCCTTTTACCCTTATACTGCCACGTCACGTGACCCAAACTATGTGTCCGATTTTGGCCTGCCCCTTTTAACAGGAAATCTCCACTCTTCTGAACCTCGAATTCGTTCCCTTTCACGCTCCCCACTTCAAGTGTAAAACACACGCTACCAACAAGGGACCCATTGGCCATCACATGACTATCAAGTTTTGGTTGTAAAGTTCTAAAGATAATTCACAAGCACAATGTGTTTGATTTTGAGATATTTTTTTTGTTGTAGTTTAAAATAATAAATTTTTTAAAAATTATAAATTATAATATATTTTTAAAATTTTTCAATGAAATCCATATATATATATATATATATATATATATATATATATTGCTAAGCATTGATGACTAAGTCCATAGTTTTGAAACCCGACTCGACCGGGACCCGGTCGAACTAGGTCAGGTTGAAAAAAAAACAGAAAAAGAAAAAACTTGATGTGACTTGGTTTACCTAGCAAAACCCGATTAAAAATTCGGTTGCATCCCTTTGATTTTTTTTAAAAGAATTGACTCGGACGACCCGATCAAAATCCGAAACCTGAGCCTTGAGCCGTACCAAGTCTAAGAACAATAACTAGGTCTTATGGTTTTACCATTTCATTGCCCATATGTATTTCTAATCTATTATTATGTCATTTCTCTCTTGCCATGCTTATTATTTATATATCAAGTAATATTAGTGTGACATGAAAAAATTTGGTTAGATTTTATATTAAATTATTATAATTTAAAAACTCATAAAATTAAAGTATTGCTTGAATATTTTTAGTTCAAACACTATAGAAATCAACAAATTTAAATTATAACTAAATGATAATCATTGGAATTCCTCTCAAAAATCTATTCTTAAAGCTTGTCTAATAATGTGGTAGTTGTTACTTTTTAAAATATTTTTTTTATCTAGAAATATATTAAATTAATATTTTTTAAAAAACTATTTTTTATACTAACATATTAAAATAATGTAAAAATATATAAAAATTAATTATTTTTTTAAAATTTTTTCTTCAAAAACCATTTGAAATGCAAATTTAAAAGCAAATCTTAGATGTCTTAACTCCATCCTCCTTTCATAGTAACCTCTCTTCATTTTTGCAATCAACATTTGGCATGAATTAATGCATCAGTAACCAACGCGCTTAACAAATGCGAGTGTTATTTTCCTTAACAACAAGAAAAATCATGATTTAGTCTCTGAGCCCACACCCTTAACACATCAGTTACTTCCGGCCAACGTCCCTCCCTCTCGCCTGCTTTGCTTGCTTTTACAATTAATGCATCCACACACAAACAAGTTCACCTCTCTCTCTCTCTCTCGTTTTTTATTTAAACATATTTTGTTTCTCTATGGGTTTTGCCCTGTTCTTCTTATCCTTAACTCTGAACTTGTTTTGTTTCACTTCTCGACAAAATATTAAAGGTGCTGTCTTTGTTCCAGTTTTGAATGGCCCATTTCATGAACTTTGCTTGTCTTTCGATGATAAATATGTTTTCTTTGCAGTCTTTGTTTGTTTAAGATAATGTTAACACTTAATGCAAGAAGGCTTAAAGATCTGACACATTTAACTTAAAGTGTTCATTAGCTAGCTCTAACTGTTTACAGAGGCAACTGAGGAAACCAAAGGATAAAAGAAAGATGCATGCTTTATGGATCATGGAGTGTTTTTGCTTTTAAAAATTGAGAATATCTGTTCTCCGCTATGGTATACCAAATGGGGCTCTTGAAAAATGGAAAATTTTGAATTTATATTCTATGTTTTTTGCATTCTAAGTGACCAAAGAGGGAAACGGAGTTTGAGTTGGGTTGAATTGAGTTGGTTGGCCATACAAGTTAACAGAGTTGGTTGGCCAAACAAGTTTTCAGTCGTTGTAAATTTTTGTTTTGTAGTGTGTGTTTTGCTCCTCTCGCTTTGTTAATGATAATTATGTAATAGTCGATATCTTTGTTATATTCTCTTTTTAAGGCCATCTTTTGATTCTGTTTTGACAAATCATACCTTTGTTTCGTCCTTTTCTACTTTTCTGTTTCTGCTTTATTATCTTGGTTTTCTCTCTAGTGGGAATTCAAAGTTCTACGTTTCCTCTCTCTCTCTCCCCCCCCCCCCCCCCCCTCCCTCCCTCCCCCTCCTCTTTACTTTGAAATAATGGTCTCGTCTTAATTTTGAATTTGCTTTGATGGGTTTCTTTTTTTAAGTGGAAACTAATTAAAATGCATACTTTGTTCTATCTTTAAGTCTTTTATGGACAACCCACCAGAAATCTGAGGGTTTTAATTGAGATTGTGCCAACTATTATACTACTTGTCAACTCTTTGTTTTGATCTCTTCTTTGGTTCTCTACTCAAGCATAAAAGGTAAGAATTCAAGAATCATGAAAATACGTTTATATTATTCTTATGATTATATTGTTTTTTTGATGCATTTTACTTGGCAGGACAAACAGGTTTCTTGTTTTCTGATTTGTTCTTGAATTTTAAGCTTCTCTCTTTGTTGGCTTCAGTTTTTTAATTATTTGTTTGTGGATTCTTAAGCGACATGATTTTAACTCTCCAAGTAGTGTGACAATAATGTGAATCCTTATGAAGGACAAGATATTAGGACAGCCTTTTTAAGCATATCCTATTCCAAGGTCACATGGAAGATTATTAAATTTGGTTTTGTTTGATGTGTTGAGAGTTTAGTTACTTGCAGTCATCTCTGGTTTCTAGCGAGGTATTTAATTAACAATCATTAACTGTTGTCCTCTTGTTTGTGTTCAGCCAGTTTAATCGTTGATTTGCGCAATCACTTATGGATTGTATTTGACCAAGATTAAAAGGTCATGGTTTTCTACATTGGGGTGTACAGTGACTAGTGTGGGAATCTTTGATGTTTTGGATAGTCTTTTTCTTGGTTGACTAGCTAGAGAAATTCGGAATTTTATGCGAGATCTGTTCTGGAAATAAGAGGAAACTTGTGTATTAATTAAACCATAGATGTCTTTGTTCTGGGATTGAGCAAATGGGAGCTTGTGTTTCAACTAGTCGGAGTACTTGCAGCAGTAAGAGCAATGGAGAGCCAGTTCCTCTGCCTTGCTTGGGGATTGGTCTTTGCCGGCAAAAGAGAACTAAAAGAACATTCTCTGATCATGTGGTCACACTACAACATCTACCATCCATACCTAACAGGGTTTTCACCAATGGAAAGAGCCGAACTTCTTGTATATTCACACAGCAGGGTCGCAAGGGCATAAACCAGGATGCAATGATTGTGTGGGAAGTAAGTTTCATTTTCCATTGAGATTAGCTTTTAATAACATTTGGAGTTAAATGCTTAGTATCACTTTGGATCTATGTAGGATTTCATGTCAGAAGATGTGACCTTCTGTGGTGTTTTTGACGGTCATGGTCCTCATGGCCATCTAGTTGCCCGCAAGGTTAGGGATGCCCTGCCTGTAAAATTACAATCATTCTTGAACTCTTGTCAGTCAAGGCAAAATGGGTCAGATCAAACTTGTTTCAAGGGGAATTCGATGAAATCAGATGTTGGGGATTTGGACAAGGATGGCTCTATCGAGGATAAATTGAATTCTTTATGGAGAGAAGCATTCCTGAAGTCATATAAGGCCATGGATAAAGAGTTGAAATCCCATCCGAATTTGGACTGCTTCTGCAGTGGGAGCACAGCTATCACTATTGTGAAACAGGTATTGTAGGGTGGACAGCTCAGTGTTGATATTCCATTCATTTAGCTTGTAGGAAGTATAGATCGCTCTTCATGTCCCATTTGTTTAACTTCAGCCTTATTGTATACATTTATTTGTGATTTTAAAGGGCTCCAATCTATTCATGGGATATATTGGGGATTCCCGTGCAATCATGGGATCTAAGGACAACAATGATTCCTTGGTGGCAGTCCAGTTGACCGTTGATCTGAAGCCTGATTTGCCAAGTAGGTCATATGCATTACAATTAGCTATGAATTTTGGTGGTATACCCATCTTTGCATACCCATGAGTTGACATGAAATGCAATTGTTGCAGGGGAAGCTGAAAGAATTAAGCGGTGTAAAGGTAGAGTGTTTGCATTGCAAGACGAGCCTGAAGTGCCAAGAGTTTGGTTACCATTTGATGATGCCCCTGGCTTAGCAATGGCTCGGGCATTTGGTGATTTCTGTTTGAAGGAATATGGAGTGATCTCCATACCTGAGTTTTCACATCGGACCCTTACAGAGAGGGATCAATTCATCGTTCTTGCCTCAGATGGGGTATGTTTTCACCTCTGATATATTTTTCAGAGCAGTTCATTTTCTATCTGTTGATATTGAATCCGAATTTATTTTATTTTGAGATACTCAGCTGATGAGACTTTTCAATTTGATATTTCTAAGGTCCATATTACTGACTGAATGTTTAATGACTCTGGTTACCATGTGGATGCTTGGTGGAGAGGAAAGCTTGTAGAGGAGTGTCAAGTGTATATAAATACCAATCAGGCAATAACACTTTTTTTGAAAGGCATACAAGGGAAAAAAGAGAACTCAATGTGGTGGATCATAGATGGGCCATCTGACGGTGTGGATTTTGTATGCCTATAGATTGAATTGAGGGTTCTTCAAACCTAAGCTGCAAAAAGATTGACCCAGCTGTCAGCTGCCATTCCATGACAGCTATGTGACAATGGCCAGTCATGTTTTGCTTTGAATAGTGTTGCATTGTTCTATGCTTGAGCTTTTGAGTCAAAATGAGTTCCTGATGTTCCCAATCTATTCTGACTTCCGTATAATCCTGTCTTGTGCAAGCTTTTCCAAATGTTATTTTTTGATATATTGAGTTTCTGATTGTGATACATGTGCATCATCTTGATTGGATTGCCAAACCTTTTAGTCTAACCTATCCAAATTCATCAAGAATACGGAAATGCTAAACAGTGATGTAATATCAAAGCTAATTACACCTCAGCAATTTTGAAATACCAGAACTGTAGCCTCGATATGTTCTTTTTTTCTTTTTCCGAGACAATGCTTGGCAATATATATATATATATATATATTTTACTTATGTGCTAAATGTTAAGTTTGAATTGCACAGGTTTGGGATGTCTTGAGCAACGAAGAGGTGGTTGAGATTGTATCCTCAGCTCCAACACGGGCATCAGCTGCAAGAATTCTGGTGGACTCTGCTGCTCGTGAATGGAAGCTTAAATACCCAACTTCAAAGATGGATGACTGTGCTGTTGTTTGCTTATTTCTGGACGGGAAAATGGACTCAGAATCGGATTATGATGAACAAGGCTTTTCCTCGGCAACTCTTGATCAGAGCAATCATTCTGGCAATGCTGCTGAATCAGACGATGGGCAGAAATCTGAGCCATGTTTGCAAAGAAATTTTACAGTTAGATCAGCAGAAGAAACGGATACTTATGGAAGGCAAGCTGTTGAAGTTGATGGAGATGGCGAAGCAGTGAATAATGCTGAGGATCAGAGTTGGCTAGGTTTGGAAGGAGTCACTCGAGTGAATTCACTTGTTCAACTTCCAAGATTTTCTGAGGAAAGACCAGGCCCATAATTTTTGTGGTATCTACATGGATGAAATGGGGCTGCCATCATTGTAATATTTTGGCTCTTGAGCCTCATTATACTCAGAAAGTTCTCTTGTTCTGGTGGCACAATGTTTTGAAACTTTGTCCAGGTAAATTATTGCCCCGGCCCCTTTTGTTGTATGTTCACAGAAATGTAGAAAGACAGCTTTGTTCAGAGAATTGAACTAAACATAGCTTTGTTAATACCACTTCATCTACTGTCTAGATTCTGAATGTGCTTGTGTAAGGTCTTCATGGCTGCCATATCAAATTCTTGTCGACAGCAAGTTTCTTATCCCAGATGAGCTTTTTCTCCAAGAGCTACGATAGGAGTCCTGCCTGACGTTCAACCATGATTGCTTCGCTGCTGAAAAAAATGGAATTGATTCTGAGAAAGAGAGGAAATGCGAACGTAGTGTTATATGAGCAATCACTTCACCTGGCTTGTCTGTGATACATTTTCTTCGTTTTTGAATCCTGCTCCCTCTCAACCAGTTACTGCTACATCATCTTCACATATGCCTAGAGATTGGGGGCAAAATAGTCTATCAGGGGTCTTTGCTTTCTTGATGTCAAAATCAAGACTCCTGTGAATTCAATGGGCAGCTTATAGTTTTGAGAGCAGTCATTTCATACAAAACATGTTTCAAGTGATTTAATCCCATCAATATCATCTCGAAATTTGAATCAATGGGTGACTGCGACAGAATTTCTAGTTAACGCACCAACAAATCTGTATGCAACAAAGAATTTCTTCTTCTTCCTCCTCTTCTTCTGCTGCTGCTGAAGGGACAGCCATTAACATAACCACGATAATTTTGATATGTTATGTTAACCCTTGCAAACATGACACATTATTTAGCTGATACTATCCATGCACTCATTACTTCTCCAGTTACCATCTCAGCAGGAAATTATTCCATCTCTTGGTTTGTTGCATCCTCCTAACGTTTACGTGAGACACATTTGTAAAAATTATTAATGGACACGATCACAAAACCAAATCAAATTTACTAGAATCATATGAACAGGTATGGTTATGGACAGACATACCATTCATAGCATCTCTCATCTGGTCACAAGGACAAATATGTAGTTAGAGGGACGGAAGAGACCAATTTAATGGCCGCCAGGCTTGGTAATGAAAAATAGGACCCTAATGTTAGGGAAACAAGGTTAGCTCTGCATGTTTCAACTTGTCAATAAACAAGAAACCACCTTACCATGCACTTCTAAGAGCCCCCAAGCGATTTTTAGAGGGAGATTTCCAATTTCCATGGCCTTTAAGAGGGAAGCATCATTGGTTCATCCTTTATTGATCAAGACTACTTGGATTTGTGCATACCCATCGCTACCAATCGTCTGTATGATTTTGTTTTTCATTTTTTGAGGTTTTTTTTCAAAACCAAACTTAATGAATGTGGTTTCTAGTCACCATCAGCAACATTTAAATCAGTCTCTTCCAACCATGAGCTACCCATCTATTTTATCCTTAATGCAAGCATAGACAGTAACACATTTACACCTTGCTGGAAAACCATCTTTGATCACGAGCAAAACCAGACAAAATCTTCCAACAACCACCCAGAAGTTCAATCAACAAAAACAAATCACATTAGTAAATAACGGCAACACGTAGAAGATAAATAACAACACAAGATCTCAAATAGTTTTTCATTCAAAAGAGAATGCTAGGTTCTAACTTTCAAAACATGACAGGAAATGGCCAATAACCAACCATTCTGATTCTCTGTTCTATAAAAAGGGTTTTTTTTTTTTTTTTCTCATTTCAGAAGTACATATTTTCATACCATCAGGAAGATATGAAAACCTAGAAACCTTATCCAAAGGGGATAACCCCTGCGGATGCTCTCTTAATTTGGAATGTCCAGAATGGAGAGATGGATGTTTCACAAAGAATAATCTGCAGCGACGATTATAATATTTCCAGGTAAGAAAAAAGAAAACAGGTGGGGTAAAAATCTATCAGAGAGCAGCACACAAGAGGGACGGTATGTAGATCTTTCTGTTGGAGTATAACCTCTAGCATAATCTTATCATTGACTGAGGAGAAGATCAATGGAAAATGTAAAATAGCACTCAGTTCTCCAGATCGAGACGCAACACACAGTAATTTCTTAGTCACAGTGTGCACTTGTCTTCTCCAAAAATGAAGGCAAAAAAACATTTTGAGCTGCTTTTAAAGCATCATAGCTAATCACTTTTAGAGAAACTTTGCCAAAATCAGTATGTTGGAACTAATTAGCACGTGTATCCACCGAATATGGTGTGTACAAGACTTCATCACGAACAACCTTAATAACCAAATGAAATGTGTTTGCCAAAAAAAGATACAAAGAAAAACCATAAATCTAGGATCTGCCTGCTCGTAAAGGTTCCAAACATCAGTTCCGCTCCATCTTGTAACTATAAATGTGGGAATTATCTCATTTAGTGTCGTGTTTTGATTCAGTTCAAGATACATGATCCAAGAACCAAACAGCATTGCCGGTTTAAGAACATGAGGGTAATAACTTAACTAGTTAGATTTTAAGTTTGTTTTTTAAAGGTTATTAATTTGAATTCCATAAATTTTAAGGTTACTAAAAATTTAAATAGTTATTAATTTTAAGACCCATAAAATTAATCAAGAAGCATATAAACTAGTTCAAATATCCATGTTAATAATAATAAAAAAAAACTGTACTGAATGTTCAAATGTTGTCTCCGACCTTCGTAATAAATCACTATCATTTGAAATAACTAATCTTTGAAGTCATCGATGCCCAGGAACCACTCCTATTCATAGACCAAAATCAAACCTTTTATGCTTCCCCTTCCCTCTTATGCTACCAACTCACATACAATGCAACTAATTCAAGCATCCATGTCAAAACAATATGCAATCTTTATTACCTAGATTTTCTTTTTGTTTGCTACAAAATTTTCTTTTAATTTGGACTAAAATCTTTCTTGAACTCCAAAATGATCTTTTATTTGATTATTTTTTTTAAAAAAATAGATGCTCCATGGTATTGAAGGACATATCTTAATTTATAAAATTAATCTCTCACGATTTGTTAAGGAAGAAATGACAAAAAAAAGGATAAATTCTATAAATTGACACTACAAATTCCATCTCCCAATACATATTTTTTGATTGTGCCTCAACTATATTAATTATATACTTAGATTGATAAGTAATCATAATCAGTGATGACATCACTATTTCCATTGCTATTACATAATCATACATGATATTCTCACCTTATATTATTTCTCAAAAACCATAAATAAATTAGAAGGTTAAATCATATTATTTATCTTATAGATATGATCAAAATATATCTTTTGCCCTGGATTTCATAATTTTACCAATGTAATTTTGTTTATTATAATACTAAAAAAACACTTATATTTCAATGAATATTGATATAGGATAGAGGGACGAAAAATGATTTTTTTTTTTAATGTATTGTGATTATATTTTTTTCTCCTATTCTTCCTTCTGAAAGGAAAAAACAAAAAAACACAAAAAGGAAAGGATTAGCCCATTCACGATAGTCATTTGTTTAATCGATGGTTAGGAGCATATTTTGGATCACAATCATGAGTATTACCTGATCATTATTACTAATTTAAAGCCTTAGTTAATACATTTTATTGTAAATAATTCATTACAAATCTCTTATTAATCTACTCATATCGAAATAAAATACAAAAAAATAGAAATTTAATACATTTTAAAAAATTTATTTTAATATATTTTTAAATAAAAAAATTAAAAAAACAATCTCTATCATGTTCTCAAACAAGTTTAAAACTTCATTTATTTTTTATAGTAAAATACAAACTTTATTTATTTTTTATAGTAAAATACAATCTACATTTTACCTCAATCATGAATTTAAAAATACTTAATTAATCAATACATATCAAAATTTTATATAAATTATATTAAAAACTCTACTAAAATTTTAATTAAAAAACTATAATTTATAATTTTTTTAAATCACAAACTACAACAATACCATTCACACGCTACCCATGCTATGACTACTAAATAAAATTATTTTTTATTTAAAAATAAATTAAAATAATTTTTTTTATATTAACATGTCAAAATCTTTAAAACATAAAACACATTTTTAAAACACAGACGGAGGACAAAACACAGAGCCAAAGAGCCTCTTTAATGGCACGTTCTCCATCTAGAGTTTGCAGCCCGGGAGATCCGATTTGTTGTCCCTGTTTCATAATGGTCACTGGATAACATTCTTGAGGAGAGAAGGAAAATCATATGTTTCATTTACTTTTCTTCTATAGCTCCATGTTTCAATACAATGATTCTTGATTGATTGGTCCATGACCGAGTTTGAGGACCAGGTCCGTGTGATAATTTCTCCCAATGCAAGAACCTCCTTGAATTGCAAAGATCCTTTGAAGGGTCAGGTGTCACAACCTTGTTGCTATAATTGCAGGAAGCTGCTTCTGTATTTTGAAGCTCGTGCTCCAGGCAGCAAAGAAACAATCTGCTGTTGCAGCAGCCACCGAGCCTCACCCTAAAACAATATTAATATACAGTATACACATCAACAAAACAACAGGCAAATTACGGTAGAGGCTGTTCTTGCACAGCAAGTCTGTCCATGTTTGCCTGATGACAGCAAGGGCACCATCCTTCTTGTTGGGACATGATTTTCCAGTTCATTTATTTCTGCAAGGTGAGATAAAGGGAAGGGTATCAGCATATAGGAAACTAAAAATCAACTGCATCGCAACATGAACCTGTACAAAATTGTGGTTCATCTGACCTACAGTATAGGTTCTATTACTTGACGCAAAGCCTAGAGGAGCGGTGATTTTTGGTTACATAGTTCAGAGTCAATGGACTTTCCAATAATATAGTTTTATCCATAATGGGATTATTTGAAAGGAAAAGTTTAATTGTGATGTACCTCATCAGCACTGCCTGAAGAGCTTGAGTTTGCCTCCAAGGTTGTGTCAGAAATTCGAGCTTCTGATTTCTCATTCGAATAACTTGAAACAGAAAAGAAAACACAGTGTTAAATTGAAAATCAGCAAAGCATTTTACAAAGAAGAAAGGCTATAACACAATTTTAACACCAGGAAAAAAAACCCACCAAAACTATGATAATAGTAACAAGTTATCACCAGAAACAGAAATCGAAGAAAGATGCAATGCTACACAAACGGTAAGAATAAAAGACATGCTCCTTTTGAGTTCACAATGGTTTGTACCTGGGGTCCTAAGTGCTTCGGAATCCTTAATTGTCATATGTTAATTACACTACGCAACCAATTAGCCACCAAAAATGATAGGTCGTATGAATTGAACAAAGCAAAAAAAAAAAAAAGTAATTTTATAATTCAATCCTATATATCAAGTCATAAGATTCAGTAGTTGCAAATTAAACAAACTATAAAGAGACCAGCCATTCTAGCTGGTCTAATTGTTGAGACTGGTGTTACTCATTAGATGCTCTCGTTTTTAGCTGGTTAATGATCATGAATACTTACGTTGAGAGTATGGTCACCCAGATGAGCTCCACACAATCTACCCAAAGAAGCCTTTGTTCAAGAGGGATAACACCATAGGTAATCAAATGAGCAAATGGCCAAAGCTTCCATCCTGCCTATCAAGCAGATCAACAGAAACAGTTTACTATCACCAAGACACGATGTATAAATGAACAATTATCTATCAGTTGAATGTTATTTTACATGGACCTCAAAGCATAAATGAACCTCAAAAAATTGTCTTGGTGAAAATCATTCAACTACATCAGTGTATAAAGGCAAGAAAATGGACCTTTACCATTGTAATATTCTTTCTTGCTGCTAGTTCATGCTACTTTTAGCACCATTGGAGACAAATGAATGCAATTTAAATTACATTGAGCTGTTCAAGATTTTTTCTCTTTGCGATAAAAATGATTTCAAAGAAAATTCCTTTGTCAAGCTTTTAAGGGTTACAACAGGTAGGATTCTAGTGGCAGTCTATAGCCCTTCTATGTCATCTTCTAACCAAGGGCCTCAATGCAAGCACAAAAATCTTTCTTCTTCATATTCTCAATTGACATGGAGGACATTCTCAGTCAGGCTCTTAATTTGTCCCTTCACAATCCCAAGATCATATGTTCAGTAGAAGCCTCAATCCTGCAGTCTAAATTAGAAGAGACCTATTCTATCCTTTATTCGGTTTTTCTAGAGAAACATTTTAGCTGAATTTAAAAGCCAATAGCAAATTTCAAAATGCAATGAAAATGCTGATAAATAAGTTTGGTATAAAATCAAAATCAAAGCTGGTAAATCAATGACTTTTGTCCCAGACAACAATGTTAGTATCATGGACAAATTGAAATCAAGGGGAAAATGTGTCAATCAGGAGCATTTATTTATAGCATTTTCAACTTGCATATGGAAAAATTCGAGGAGCTTCTTACAGTCAACAGTAGCCAAAACGTTGCCTTCAGCTCCCTAAAAATATTGTCCGGGGACTCGAAACGCAACAAACCTAGCGCCACATAGTAGATGCTGTTCCAAATTGCTGCCCAAACTGTTTGGTCAAAGGCAACTTTGGCTGGGACCACCCACCAATCTTCAAAAGGAAAAAGAGCCTAGAAACCAATGTAAACGATTTCAGCCATCCAAATGACATCAACATGACAGCAAGTGAAGTGAAATGAACAAAACCCAAACAACAATAATCACCTCACAGAATTGATAGTAATAATGAGAGAGGGATCCATGTAGAGTAAACCCAACAAGCCCTGATCTAAAAGTGCGAGTCCTGTCAAACTCGAAAATTGGTTTTCCTTCATAGCACTGCATTTCAGAACAATATAAACACATGAATTGTGAAAAACAAGTTGATAACTCTGCTAAGCCACCTGGGAAAAATCCCATACAAGGGAAACAGAAAACTTACTTGAGCAATCCAATCTCCTATAGAGTAGACAATCCCACTAATTGCCATTTTGGACAAAACAGGGTTCGCTTTGAGAGCTTGTTCGTATGCAATCCAATTGTGCTCAGGCAAATACCTTAGAATCTCATAAAGGGTCCATCCCTGAACGATATTAAAAATTACGAAAAGTTTCCTGAAGGATAGAAATGCAATAACTAGAACAATAATTCTGTTCATTACTGATAAAAGGTAGCAAGGAAATTTATATTAAGCTTTCTTTAGAGCTTCTTTCATCACTGGATAAAACTTCTATTCTTTAAATTACGGAAAACATCAAATAATGCTGATCCCACAATTTGTGAACCAATTCAGGTGATGCTTAACCTCACAAAACATGATTCTGACAATCAAAGGGTATCAAACCTCAAAGATTAATATCAGATTTCTAAGAGCCAAATTACAAAAATTGAGCAATTAGTTTCGCACATGTAAGATCAATGAAAAAAGAAAAGTTCTTGTGCAAACCAAGAATGGACCAGTCCAAATTTTGCACAATACATCACAACTTAACATTACAAACCAAAAATTAAAAAAAAAAATCCCACCTGTTAATCATAAACAGAAGCAAACTACAAAGAGCACAACTTCCACCCCTGTTCACGGTCAGCATAAACAGAACTGGATTCATTTACTAACTACGAGAAAAAAGAACGGAATTTAAGGTAACAAAAGCATTACTTACATGCCAATAATCATGATCAATAGTAAGCAACCTAGAGACAGCAAGAGTACCAAACCCCAATACAATGGTAGCATTAATAGCTCTACTTGTCATTCTCTCTTCTTCATCATCACTCTCAACAGTAGAAGAAGAAGATGATGAGAGAAGGTCAGAATCTTTGGACCCATTAACAAGCAAAGGGTTACTTTTATCTTTCAAAGGTTTATCTTTGACTGGAACAACTTCTTTGTCTTCTGTGAGCGATCCAGTGATCAAAGTTCTAGTCTTTTTGGTTGAGAGGACTGTGTTCTTTGATGGCTTGGATTTGGTGAAGGGTTTTGTGGAGAGGAGAAGTGAAGGAGAAGAGGAATAGGGTTTGTGGGTTTTGGTGAGCGAAGAGAATTTGTTATGGGAAGGGAGCGTGTTAAGAGTGGCCATGGATCAGAAAGTGAGCTAAAACCAAAGTGCAAGAATGGCAATGAAGACAATTTTGATTGGAGCTTTGATTGTACTTAAGGTTATATATCTTCTTCTTCTATTAAGCTAAAATGCATATTTCTCGAGGAAAAAAGGGAAAATGAGTGGAGTTAATTCTGCACATACTTCTAGTTAAAGAAGTCGAATAGGAGATCTTACATTTGGACCTCAAAGAGACGAGCATGTGTAAGATAAAGGAGCCACATCATGTGTTCGATCTCCATATACAGTAAGTCAGCAGTTCAAACTTTGCCGACCTTTCCTGTGGAGGTTTTCTCGCCACATATCTTCACCTTCCCTTATGGGAAAACTTTTGATAAATTTTAGAGAACAAATCCCAAACAATGACCACCTTGTTAATGTCACTCAAAAATAGATTCATTGACATTTCTTCCTAAATTGGCTTGTAGTTAGACATTTATATCGGTTTAATTTTTAATTTTGAAACAATCATAAAGGAATTCCTTGTGATAAAACTTATGCAGAAGTAAGTGTGTGTAATTAAAATCTATAAGTTCTCTCGGTGACTCCTTAATTCGACTTTTTAGCCAAATTAGATTTTAAATCAAACTACACTAAGTTGATTTATTCAATAAAATATATTAATTTATAATCTGGTTGACATATTCAAAACCTGTTTTAACTTTTTTATTCTATTTTTTGAAAATAATATCATCTAATTTTTTTAAAAAAAATCTTAAAACAATATATTTTAGATTGATTTAAATTAATTAGCCCGAGCCTTAAATAAAACAAGTTGGGTTTAATGATTTTAATAATAAATATATTGACTGGAAATTAACTACTTTTGCAACTATAATTAGTTTGCAGGTTTGAGTTATGCTATGATTCAAAATAGTTTTTTTTTTTTAAAAAAAAAAAAACTAACAAAAAATATATAAATTGCATATATTTTTATTAAACTCGCTAATAGATTTAAAATTTCTTGATCCGATTCTTTACCTAGCTTGAATTTAAAATTAAATCACATAACAATTACCGTGATGTAACCCAGTTGACTTAACCTCTCAAAAGGCATTTCAATCAACTAGTAAAACAAGCAAAAGGATAAATTTGAGAATAAAAATGAAATCAACGTAAAAAAAACTCAACTTCTTACTTAGTCCGAGTTTGAAATCAAATCATATTAGAGTTGCCCTCACATGACTTGATCGATTTAAAAATAACTTGATCAATTGGTAAAAATAATTGAAGATATAAAAAAATAATAAAATTAAAAGAAAAAAAACTCTATATATGTTTTTTTGTTTAGCTCGAGTTTAAAATTAAACTATATAAGAGTTGCTCTAATATAATTCAGTTGATTTAGTTGGTTTAAGAACAATGTAAATAATTATTAAAAAAAAATTGAAAATGAAATTAAAAAAAAGGAGAGAAGACAGGGAGATGAATTAAAAAAAGAGAGAATATAACAATGAAGCTACATAATGTTCTCAAGTTTGCTTTTAGTATCAAGTAATATTTGGCAAGATAATCGTAATTCTTGCTCGATATCAATCCACTCTTAATTCTTAATTATTTTATATACTTTAGCAGTTATATATTATAAACACAATCTAATTTATATGGTAGTTTTAGGCGATCAAAATGGAATTTTCCCAAAGGGAAAATTTGGGAAAAGGATGTAAACATCCCCTTGGTTAAAAGTAATTTGTTTTTTTTTTTTGTTTGGGACAAGGTAGTGGTAAGAAGATATTATTTGTTATTATTAAAATTTTTTAAAAAAGATGGTTTTTTTAATGTTTATCACTTTACAAAAGTATGATTCATTGTATAGTATTTTTATATTTGCTTTTTTTTGTAATCTATATTTTTTCTCAAACTTATCATTTAATATTTGATTTATTAGAAATTAAATTTTATCATAGTTTTGATGGAATAACCTAATTGACTTGATTTTCTTGTCTTTTTTTTAGTTGAGTTTTTTTTAGTTTTATTTTTTTTTAATATTTTTAACATTAGGTTAATTAAAAATCAGATTTTATCATTTATTTCAGTTTATTTTCTATAAGGTTATCATGATCTCATGACCCGAGTCATAAGTTGTGCATGTTAACTCGGATGGACTTAAATTGTTTTATTATGTACTTTCTTATATTGATTTTCTTTTTCAATTTTATCCTTCAACAATGAATTTATTAAGCATTGAACCTCATAATTTATTCGATTTGATTTTTTTAGGGTTATTCGAGTCTCATAACCCAATTCATGAGTTTTGTAGATCAACTTGGGTTGACTCAAGTCATTTTATTTTTATTTTTTATTAGATTATCCTAGTCTCATGACTTGGGTTATAAGTTTGATGGGTTAATCTGACTTATTGTTTTTTTTTTTTTCAATTTCATTATTTAATATTGGGTTAATCAAGAATTAAGCTTCATAATTTATTTTAATTTACTCTCTATAAAATTATCCTAATCTTATGACTCAAGTCATGAATATAATAGGTTAACTCGGGTTAACTTTTATTTTTTTTGTTTCTTTTTAATTATTCCTTTTAATTTTATTTTTTAATGTTGGGTTGATTGAAAAGTATGCTTTAATTTGAATATATACGATTATCATGATCTCGAATCACGGATTTAAAATGTTAACCCGTGTCGATGTAATATATTATCATTTTAATATTAAAAAAAATATATCACCTTGAATCTTTTTTAGTTAAATTATGTTTTATCAGTTATTTAAGTTGTTTTTTGAACTCATCAAGTTGATGAAATTAATTGGAGGTTACATCGATCACTTTCTTCTATCGCGTAGCTTGATGATAATCTTTAGATTTTCATACTCATCTTCATTGAAGATCTATTAATTTTTTTAGATTAGGATATGAAAAACAAAATAAGTGTAAAATAAATTAAAATATTCCATGTTCATTAAATAAATATAAAGACTAGACTTCACTAGAAAAAAATGAGAAAAGATCGATTGTATAGGTTTTTTCTACATCAGACTGATCTCCAAAGAATCGAGTTCATAAACTAAATTTCAACAATATTTCATAATAAAATAATAAAATAATAAAATAATAAAATATAAAATATAAATCGAAATACCAAAATTCAGGTGGAGTTGGGAGGTTATTAAATGTGCCTCCACCATCAAAGAAATCTGTGAAAAATATAGTTAGAAAAAATGGAGGTCCCACCGAGATTTGAACTCGGGTTACTGGATTCAGAGTCCAATGTCCTCACCACTAGACCATGGGACCAATGGCGAGGAGTTCTCACTCAAAATATTATTTGGAAATGTTGCTCTGTCTTCAAAGCCTCTGCCATTTCTGTCGCTCAGTGTGTACACTCAACACCCAAAAACCCTGATGAGAAGAATAAACCTTTTGAGACCTCCTCCTTCCCTTCTCCCCGCAACAACCCTTCACTCCTTTACAACTCTCCTGCCCTACAACAATGGCGGGTCTTCATCAAAACCTCCAAAAAAGGGACCTACACTGACTTTCACTTCAAACTCTAGGTGGGTTTTCACAGACAACTATCTCCCTCCACCTGAATGGATAGAGCCCTTTAATGACCTCTCTGATATAGCCTCAAAAATCCCTCAAGACCTTAAACCCTCTCCTTGGGTTCACCAAATTATGAGTCTTTTGTTAGATGGCTCGGTGGACATGGAATCAAGATTGGATCTTTTTTGCAACAAGTTCTTGATCAAGTTATCGCCAAATTTTGTGTCTTTTGTTTTGAAATCTATGGAAGTTCAAAATAGACCTGATCTTGCTTTAAAGTTCTTTACTTGGGCCGGTAAGCAAAACAAATATACTCATAATCTTCAATGTTATGTTTCTTTGATTGATGTTTTAGCTATAAATGGTGATTTGGATAATGTAAAGTCAGTTTTTTGTAAGTTTAGAGGAATGGGGTTTTTGATGAATGTTTCTGCTGCGAATTCTTTGATTAAGAGCTTTGGTAGTTTAGGGATGGTAGAGGAGTTGTTGTGGGTGTGGCGTGGAATGAAGGAAAATGGGGTTGAACCAAGTTTATTTACCTATAATTTTTTGCTTAATGGTTTGGTTAATTCAGTGTTTATTGAATCCGCTGAGCGTGTTCTTGAGGTTATGGAGAACGGAAAAATTGGACCTGATGTTGTTACCTATAATACTATGATTAAAGGTTATTGTCAGGTCGGGAAGACCCAAAAAGCATTTGACAAGTTTAGAGATATGGAGTTGAGAAATGTGTCACCAGATAAGATTACGTATATGACTTTGATTCAGGCATGTTATGCGGAGGGGGATTTTGATTTGTGTTTAAGTTTATATCATGAAATGGATGAGAATGGATTGGAAATTCCGCCTCATGCTTATAGTCTAGTTATTGGGGGGCTTTGTAAGGAGGGGAAATGTGTGGAAGGATATGCTGTTTTCGAGAAGATGATTCAGAAAGGATGTAAAGTGAACGTGGCAATATATACAGCCTTGATTGACTCAAATGCAAAACGCGGTAACATGGGAGAGGCAATGTTGCTTTTTGAAAGGATGAAAAGGGAAGGACTTGAACCAGATGTGGTTACTTATGGGGTCGTTGTTAATTGTATGTGTAAGAGTGGGAGGTTGGATGAGGCTATGGAGTATTTGGAGTTTTGTAGAGTTAATGGAGTGGCAGTTAATGCCATGTTATATTCTAGTCTTATTGATGGCCTTGGCAAGGCCGGGAGGGTGCACGAAGCTGAGAAACTTTTTGAAGAGATGGTCAAGAAAGGATGCCCACCAGATTCATATTGCTATAATGCTCTTATTGATGCCCTTGCCAAATGTGGTAAGATTGATGAAGCATTAGCATTCTTTAAGAGAATGGAGGATGAAGGGTGCGATCAGACTGTATATACATACACCATAATGATAAATGGATTGTTCAGGGAGCATAGAAATGAAGAGGCATTGAAGATGTGGGATATGATGATAGATAAAGGTATCACACCAACTGCAGCTGCTTTTAGGGCACTATCTATTGGTCTCTGTTTATCAGGCAAGGTAGCCAGAGCTTGTAAAATTCTGGATGAACTAGCACCAATGGGTGTCATTCCCGAGACAGCTTTTGAGGATATGCTCAATGTGTTGTGCAAAGCAGGCCGTATAAAAGAGGCCTGTAAGTTGGCTGATGGCTTTGTCGACAGGGGCCGGGAAATTCCGGGGAGAGTTCGCACTGTTTTAATCAATGCTTTGAGGAAAGCTGGCAATGCAGATTTGGCTTTGAAGTTGATGCATAGCAAGATTGGGATTGGGTATGATAGAATGGGTAGTGTTAAGAGGCGAGTGAAATTTCGGATTCTTGTTGAAAGTTAATTCGTCTGCCTTATTTTTGCTTCTATACCTCTGGACAGTTTGCTTTTGACCATTAATTGGAGGATAGCGTGCCTGCAATGACTCTGCAGTTCATTCCTGTACATAATGCTATTCACTTTATGAAGAAGCTTTGCCACCAGATCTTCTGTCCAAGTGACATCTCTTGGATAGCATGTTCAAGATGCAAATGAACAGCTCTTATTCTTTGGAGTGGAAGGATTGAGGCCCAGCCAAAAAGAAACAATGGAAATAATGAAGCTTTTACACCGCCGTCCTTAAAACTCAGCCCTACAATTGTCTTCTTTGCATCCAAGCGATCCTTACTCTGAACTGACAATAATTCAAAGACCAATAACCCTCCTTATGTTAAGTTACCATACAGTTTAATTTTGGTCCCTTGGATGTTTCTTGCCCTCCTCACTTCTGCTGGTACTATAACTCACCATGCCTTGCTGGTCACTCTTTAAAGCCATGGCCTTCTTCTCTATGTTCTCCAACTGTCAAGGTTTATGTAATGTCATTAACACACTTCCATCTACAATATAGTATCCCAGTGTGATTTCTTGATATCTCTTCCAAGTAGCGGAGAAATCTTTTCTTTTCTTTTCCTTTTTTATTTTTTTTCTGTTCCTAAGTTTTCTCAATTTGGATATTTTTAGGCGGTTAAATCCAATAAAATGAATGGATTTCATTTATTTTAATCTGAAAAAAATCAAATTAGTTTTGGAATCAATTTAACACTAAGTTGGCTGAAATATAATTGAGCTGGAAAGTGAATCCTTTCTCCTTAAAACTTGCCAGATAAATGTGAATTTATGTGCAAAACAGATTCCTCATTACAGAAACATGCCCAGTGTAGCAGTGGGTCAAGCTTAAACTTCATAGTGATAGGAGCATTTCTCTCAATCAAAGACAGATCCATACAAAGGTATGTCTTCTTGTTTTTTGCTTGGGTATCCATGTAAAATTCTTACATTAGATAAACGACATTGTTCGCCCTTTTTGGCTCCATGTTACATCCCAAAATATAATGACTGTTTGTCCTTGAGCTCAATGCTCCATGCTCTATCCTTCAATACCATTAATTGTTGTTATTCTCCCTTGTTTGTCAGCTTATGAGTCTTTTCACCGATAAGCATTATCTCACTGCATTCTTGGCCATAATATTCCAAGTGTCTGAAATTTTGCTATATTTTTTGACCTTGTGGCTCTGCTGCAGATATTTTTGTTATGACCCAGCATGTTAGTGGCAAAAGCCACGAGCTCAAAAAAATCGGCCTTGGGGACCATATCCAAGTGGATTTCATTATAGTTCCGTTGAACAACGTTTTAAAGGAGTTAAAAGTTGGAATCTAGACATTATTGTTCTTGTTTTCTTGTTAGCAAGTGTTGGTTTTTTAGCCTGATTCATTCCAGTGATTGATAACAATACTGCAACTGCGCCAGCCATTCAAATGCACTTAAGTAATAGCTTGATACTATGCATATAAAGCTAATGTACACAAGCATCAGTAAAGATCCTGGTGTGCTTTTCTTGCTGATACCTAGACTCTCTATTCACACCTAGGGATTTCTGGCAAAATATGATTGAATATAAACTAATATGTGGGCTTCTTTTTTGTGATCTTGCTTTCATGATATTCCATTCCCCTGCAGTGCAAAGCCATTTATGTGGATCGAGTTAGCTCCACTTACATGGCAGATTTAGCCTGGAAATTTGAGATTCTTGCAACATTTAAATATTCATAGTTGCTGAAGGATTGATGACTGATCGATTAGCTTTGCCAGCCCCTTTAATACCAAGATTAGTTATTTACTTTGAAGTGGTCCCCTTCAACAAGTACTTGATATGTTTTGAGCAAGGTTAATAATTTTGTCTCGGCAAAAATGTCTAGTATATCTTCTTTCAATTCAAAAGATAAAATAAACCTGAATAAATGTTATCTCATTTCAAATCTTAGTCCTAGTCTGTTCTGTAAATTTTGACCGTTCCAGCCAAGTAGGTGTCTTTTAATTTTATCCTTCAATACTAGTTTATTAGAGATTGGATTTTATAATTTATTATGATTTGTTTTTATTATAGTTATCTCAGTCTCATAATCCATATTACATGTTTGATGGATTAATCTATTTAACCTGAGTTTTTTTTTTATCTAATTTTTTAATTGATATTTTTTTTATCATTTAATATTTAATTGATTATGAATCAGGCTTTATCATTTGTTTCAATTTATTTTTTATAAATTTATTTTAGTCTTATGATCCAAGTTAAGAGTTTTGCAATTTAACCCAAGTAGAGTTTGGTTGTTTTATGGTCTCATTATTCAGGTCGATATAATATGTTATTGTCTTAGTATTTTTTTTAAAATAGATGTCTTTTTAATTTTTTTTTGAGTTAAATTATATTTTTATTAGTTTTTTGATTTTATTTTTGAATCCATCAAGTTGTTCAGGTCATTTCGGGTCAATTCTCATATTTTTACTTGTGTTTTAAATTTAAATTATATATTTTCAAGTTAATTTATTTTTAAATTTGAATATATATATATATATATATAATGCTCCGAAAGCCGTTCCAAATAAAAACAAAAAACAAAACGTGACAACCTTGGTTTAGAGTCCCTTGATGTCTGTGTTACTGTCTTTCAAAGTGCCATTTTCGTCGGTTCATTCTCTTTCAATGGCAATGGCTGGTCTCCATTTGGTGAAGAAGGTGTGGGGACTGTACGTTTATTTCTCAGCTCAAGAAAGCTTCTTTGTCTGGAATGTGAAAATTAATGGCTGGTTTAGAGCCCAAAGGTCCTTAATGCGGAGAAAAAAAAAAATAGGCAAGGGTTTGTTGAAAATAGTGTTACCCAGTAATAAATTGATTGATCATAACAATGCAATCTTTTTTCTTTTTTTAGAAAAATATGCAGATTCCTCTACTGAGAACAACAAATTTTGAGGTTGCCTTGTTACCCAAAAAAGCAAAAAAGAAATTTGTGAAGGTTAGCAAACTTCAAGGATGTTCAAATTCTGGGCACTCATTTGTCCAAATCTTGAACTTTTACTACATTTGTTTGTCCAAATCTTGGACTTTTACTTAAAAAAGAAGATGATAAATTTGAAAAAAAATAAGATAACTAAGTTGCAAACCAAAGAGTTGGCCCAACGCTATTTTTTTTAAAATAAAAATTCTAAATTGCTAGATAATAATCCATGAAAAAAACTACACAACTCTTTTACGAATGGAATTTGAGTCTGGATGACCTAACATGAATCCCAGTATTTTACCGGCCGGTGAATTTTGAGAGCAGTCCATCGTAAGTAGGAGGATCGCATAAACACCCACATGGGGCTTTGAGTGCCCCTACTAGGGTTGGTTTTGGATCTCTCGGAACGAAAATGTCTTCGTTTTTTGTCTTGCTCAGTACAATAAATGCTTCTCAATCTTGATGATCAATTTTGTATATTGCTTTAGGAGCTGTATCTGGGACGTGTTTGAAATGTTAATTTTTTTTTAAAATGATTTATTTATTTTTAAAATGATTTATTTGATGTTAATATTAAAAATAATTTTTTTAAAAACAAAAAATATATTATTTTAATGTATTTTTAACTAGAATAACTTTAAAAATCAACCGCGCTGCCACCCGCAAACATCCCTTAAATGACCTACAATCTCTTCAATTTGAGAAAGATAGTTAATTGGCTTTACTGAAACATGATCTGAATGAGGATTCTTGAAGTGCATTGGTCAGCATTACAGCATGCCTTGGTGACGAAGAAAATACAAAAATGTTGACAGCCATTAAAGATTGGGGGACCTTGAGATATTATATACTACAAAATATGGTGGTGACTGAAGAAAGTGACACTACAAATATGATCAAATCTACGTTAACAGGGGTCTGTATTTTGAGACCACAGAAGATGAACTGCAATATTTAATGGTCCAACCCTTCAGGCCAGGTGAAGATGCCAGCCGATTTACAGGGCCAATCTATTCCAATATGCTGGTCATTTTTCAACCACGCTAGCACGTGAGATGGTAAATTTTCAATCTTCTTAATTTTCTTTGTTTTTTTTTTCCTGTTTTTGAAAATAAATTTTCAACTTTCTTTGTAATCTCTTAAGCCAGTTTAATAAGTATTGCAGTTAAATGAAGTTGGAAGTATTGTTGAAAATACAAAAAATATTTGGGTTGATTTACCAAGATAGAAAAAAATAAATAGATAAAAGATAAAAATATATTTTGTTAAAAAAATAAAAATAAACTAGTTTGGAGATTGATATAGCCAAACTTAGCTAACCTAATTGACCTGACCAAGTTAGCTCTAAGATATTATTATTTTAAAAAAATTATTTAAAATTATATCATTTTAGTATTTTTAAGCAATATCGATTTCATTTCAAAGAAAATAACATCTTTTTGGATTGATTTGGCAAACCTAGAACTAAACCTTAAATCAAATTTGATAACTATGCTTGCATGCAAAATTAATAAAAAAAAGCCTTTTATTTTTTAAGGTTATTATATAAATATTTTCGAAATAAACTTTGAACTTTAGTAGGAGACTGAAGCAAAAAGTCAATGTTTCAAAAGTTCAGTGTGTCCAGTGTGTCCGGTATTATGATGTATTATATTTTTTAATTTAAAATATATTAAAATAATTTATTTTTTTATTTTTTTATTTTCAATATCAACACATAAAACTCATTAAAAAGCACACAAGGAATACAAATTAATTTGATATATTGTTTTTTAGTAAAATACACTTTTAAAACACACCCAAAACAAAAGCTGCTGCAATCACCAACACTATTTTAATGGTCAAGAAGAACCATTAATTTTTTTTTAACAAGTATAGATTTACATGTTTCTACAAGTTTGGTAACGTAATCGGCAACGCCAATGGCTATTGCGATTCATTAAATATATTAGATGTAAATGGTATGTTTCAATTAGTTAAATTGGCAAAGAAGTTGTGCTTTCTATAACGAGAAGGTCCATAAAGCAAATGTTTCGTCATTATTATTATTATTATTATTATTAGGGTTTGTTCATCCCTCACTTTAACCTAATATATGATTACATATGCATACAATTTGGTAGCTTACACTCAGGTTCTAGTGTAAAGGGAGAGAAACTTTGATCTTTGCATGATATGTCTTTATTAATGTGTTCTTCACATCCTTCGAATCAAGGAAGCCCGCCCTCAAGTATAAGACCTACTCCTCTTGCCTTCTGAGTCAAGTACTGAATGAAGTTTACTAGATCTTAAGAACATCTCTATTGGCCATCTAGCTCATAGCTTAGGATCGGAGGCCAATATCTAGCTTGTTTCTTGGTCCACGTAGTTTTCAATATATACAAGGATCTAAAAATGTCAAGCCAGTTATTGTGGAAATGGTCAATGTTTTGTTGTTGATTAAGGAGTTAAACACTATATATATATTATATAAAGTTTGAATATAAAATAAAAATAAAATTGATTGATTATCCTATGCTTAATATGTGACTCGTTGGTTTTTCAACTGTCAAAATAAAAAAAAATAGACCAATGCATACTATATACTAATGAACTAATAAGTTTAAATATAAAATTTATAATCAATTCATCACTTCATATTATCTGAATTTGGATTAAAAAATAAATTAAAATCTATATAGAATCTGTTGGTTATTTCATTGTAGCAATTGAATATTTTTTTTTGTATAAATAAACTTAAAACCATTATTAATTGTAAAGCACAATAAAAAAATTATGCAGATAAATGGAAGGAAGAGAGAAAAGGTGATATATATATATATATATATATATATATATATAGCAAATTAAGTTATTTTCAGTGATTTATACTGCCTACTAACTTAAAATAGGAGTAAAATCAGTTTTAGTCAAGGAGAAAATTAACTCCCGCATGTTTCTCACGTAATTGTTTTTTATTCAGCAATAAAAAATATTTTTGAATGAACTAGTAAATTTAGTTGATAATAATTTTTTTAAAATGTTTTTAAATATACACCCCCAATATAAACTAGATACATTTTAAAATGTTTAATAAATTTAATTGAATGTTATCATCAGAATCTAAATAATAAAAAAAGTGTGTGTCTACACACACACACATATATCAGCAAACCAATTGTCTTAGAATTTCTCGAATTCCACACTCTTGTGCCCTAGCCACCCAGGAATGGCTGGAATTCTTGCAAATATAACCATATGTTTAAACATCCTGTCATCCACCAATCATAGCATCTCTGGATTGTTCCGAAGACACAAGAGAAAGAACCCACGAGTCGTTGGCACCAAAAATTGCTTGATGCCTAGTGGTTTTTTTGGTCCTGACTGCTTGTCACATTCTTCTCCATACATCACTCAATTTGAATGAAGAATCTTTATCTCTCTGTCGTCTCTATAAGCTATATCCGTATTGATAACATGGCCCTGTCTTGTGGTCTATAACCTATCGTACAATTCCAAGACGGAGCTTCAAGCAATTCAGATAGCAGCTTTTGTTGAGGTTTTTAACAAGGGGACAAACCTCAAGATAAAATTACCGCAGCTAAGAGAGCAATATTTCAATGTGTGCGGGCTCTCCTATATATGTCGATGTATCGATTGTACACAAAGTGCCCCCCAAACTCCTAGCTTCATTAATATCGGTTCCATTACTTGTTTACTCTTGTTTTGTACCTAGCTTGCTCGGTTCCATCAACTTCATGGAAACGAAAAACACCAATGGATCAAGAAGCTATGATCATGACATTATCGGTTGGTTTGAGGACGTATCAGAGAAGGCCGGCCAGGTCCAGACCGAGACTCTTCGCCGGATTCTTGAGCTCAACTGCGGTGTGGAGTATCTCAAGAAATGGCTAGGGGATATTGATGTTCGAGATATGGATGCAAGTGCATTGGAGTCGCTTTACACTTCTTTGGTGCCTCTTGCTTCCCATGCAGATTTAGAGCCTTACATTAGCAGAATTGCAGATGGGGATACTGCTCCCTTACTCACTCAACAGCCCATAACACTTCTATCCTTAAGGTATGCACTTCCTTTTACCTCTTTTTTATTATTATTTTATCAGTTCTCGGATACTTGGACGAATACTATAGCATAAGCTTATCTTTTCAGATGTGATGTGGAAAATGGAATCAGAATGTATACAGGATTATCATGGGGTAATGGGCTCTATTAGGCTCTTCTTCATTTCATGAGATACCTTACGGTTGTCTTTTAGGATTGGCTAAGGGGTACAAAGCTCAGCTTTTTTACATTGATTTGAAAGGATTCCATTAGCCATTATTTCCACCATTTGTGTCAGAATAGTTTCAGATGTATTTTCCACTTTCTTGGATGATTCTGATTTTGTTCACGGTCCATTTCTATCAAGCTCTGGAACCACAGAAGGAAGGCAGAAGTACGTTCCTTTCACTGACCATAGTGCCCGAACTACTCTTCAGATTTTCAGCTTGGCAGCAGCCTACAGATCAAGGTTCATCCAATCTCTCCCTCTCTTGCACAAACACAACCCAAATCTTTATGGTCTTTAAGAAGATCATCTCTGGAATCAAATGTCACTCGTACTTAGAATATTAGATAGACAATTAACTTAAGAAAAGATGGATAAGTACACTTTATACGTTGTGTGGCCCAACTGTCGGACATGAGAAAAAAATATAGTAGAATATACTCTTAACTTATAACAGAACTGTTCAAGATATTCGTTTTTCTTATACTCTCTCATTGTTCTATGTGATGGACGTAGGGTTTATCCAATAAGGGAAGGAGGAAGGATCCTTGAGTTCATATACAGCAGTAAACAATTCAAAACAAAAGGAGGGTTAACAGTAGGAACAGCTACAACCCATTATTATGCAAGTGAGGAGTTCAAGATCAAGCAAGAAAAGACGAAGTGCTTCACTTGTAGTCCACCAGAAGTCATTTCTGGTGGAGACTACAAGCAATCTACTTATTGTCATCTTCTCCTTGGCCTCTACTTCGGTGATCAAGTAGAGTTTATAACATCTACCTTTGCTTACAGCATCGTTCAAGCCTTTAGAGCATTTGAAGATGTTTGGAGAGAAATATGCGATGACATTAAACAAGGTACTCTAAGTGAAAGAGTCACCTTGCCAAAGATGAGAAAAGCTGTGCTCGCTATCATCTCTCCGAATCCAAGCTTAGCTTCAAGGATAGAAGAAAGCTGCAAGGAGTTGGAAACTCTAAACTGGCTTGGTTTGATTACTAAACTCTGGCCAAATGCCAAGTATGTTTACTCCATAATGACAGGCTCCATGCAACCTTACTTTAAAAAACTAAGGCATTATGCAGGGGGCTTGGCATTAGTGAGTGCTGATTACGGATCAACAGAGAGCTGGATCGGAGCTAATGTGGATCCTTATTTGCCTCCTGAAGATGTTACTTTTGCAGTAATACCCACTTTTTCATACTTTGAGTTCATGCCTCTTTATAGAGAGAATCATGATCATAGCTCAGCCATTGATGACTTCATTGAAGATGAGCCCGTACCACTCTCAAAAGTTAAGGTTGGGCAGGAGTATGAGATTGTCCTCACTACTTTTACTGGTAAGTTTAAATCCTTTTATCCTATAGTTTTTACTATATTTTCCATTTTGATCATATCATCAAGTTTTTCCAGTAAATTAAATGTCCATTTCCTGTCGGTTGATATTTTCATCATATATTGGACATGGTGATCAAGCTAGCAGCTATAATCATTGAGTGTTTTTAATGGGAATGGACATATTGTGTCCTGCACATTTAATCTCCCTTGAAAATCTTTAGTGCATTATTGATATGGTTGTGCCCCCATTGATTATTAAGATTAAGTTTTTAATATTTTTAGATTGATTGGATATATCAATTTTAAAAATAATTTTTTTTAAAATAAAAAAAATATTTTAATATATTTTTAAATAAAAAATACTTTGAAAAACCAAACTCTCTCATTCTTAATTTAGTCTACCATCAATGTGACATGTCGACAACTCATACAAAAAGAAAACAAATCTTGCGTGAATCTTTCCCTTTACATTATTGAGAAGATAAAACTCGTACAACATAGGAAGTTGGTTCCAAGAACTTGGAGTCAGGTTTCCATGGTCACAAGACTGTCCACAAGCCATGGTTTTAGAATACTATACTTCAGTTTCTTGTGGTGTAAGCATTCCTATTTCACGGGGACAAAAAAACAAAAAAAATTATTTGATGAAGATATATATGATCAAGTCACCTAATTGTTGTTATTATTTTTCAAATTTGTTCAGGGCTTTATAGATGCAGGCTAGGGGATGTGGTGGAAGTGGCTGGTTTTCACAAAGGGACACCGAAATTGAACTTTATATGCAGGAGAAAGCTAATTCTAACGATAAACATTGACAAGAACACTGAAAAAGATTTACAATTAGTGGTGGAGAAAGGGTCTCAGGTGCTCGCGAGCAAGGGGAGAGCAGAACTGGTGGATTTTACCAGCCATGCGGAGGTAGAAAAGCAACCAGGTCACTACATAATTTACTGGGAAATCAAAGGAGAGGTCGAGGAAGGTGTTCTTGGCGAGTGCTGCAAGGAAATGGATGCGTCGTTTAGTGATCATGGCTACGTGGTCTCAAGAAGAACCAACTCCATTGGACCTCTCGAGCTTTGCGTTGTCAAGATGGGGACTTTCAAGAAGATCTTGGACTTTTTCATAGGCAATGGGTCAGCATTGAGCCAGTTCAAGACTCCTAGGTGCACTAGCAACCAAGGAATTTTGAAAATTCTCAATGGTAGCACCATTCAGAGGTTCTTCAGCACTGCGTATGGCTAATAATATAATTCCAATCATTTTTGTTTGCTGTCATAGTCCTCAATTAATACTTTGTAACATGTTATTTTAAAAGATTAAATTTCCAACGAATAAAAGTGGGCAATTTATGAAATCCAGGACCTACTCCACACACTGAGTTTCATATATATATATATATATATAGAGAGAGAGAGAGAGAGAGAGATGATATGACTTGTTCAAAAACCATTACATGGTAAATAAATAAATAAATACTGTTATTTTGATTTTTTTATATAAATAAAATAATATTATTTTAATTTATTTTTTAAAAAATCTGTTAATCCATCCTATCTATGACCTAATTTGAACCCCAAATCAATTTTAATTTAAAGAAAAAGCTAAAACATGCTGGAGAAGTATTGTACATGTCTTGGCTTGTTGTGCATTATAATAGTAAATTGATAATTTTACAATTAAAAAAAATCACATTGAATAGTCTGGTACGATGGTTTTTTCAGTACTTGATTCATTTGTTATTCTAAAATTATTGAGGGTATCTCGTTCTTTTCATTATTTTTTGTACAATAATATTACATTATTACCCTAAAAGCATAAAACATTTAGCTATGGTCTAGAAACTTTTTTGATATTTTATATTTTTTGCTACAATATAATGACTCTCTTGTCATTAGAATCAAATTTTCAAAAGCTGGACTATAAGAGCTTATTCATCATTTCACCTAGATTTAATCATTTTATTTTACAAGATTAAATTTCCAACAAATAAAAGTGGGCAATTTATAAAATCTAGGGCCTACTTCACAGACTGAGTTTCATATATATAAAAGATTACATTATACAAGAACTCCCACCTCTTCTCTTTTGAAACTTGAACATGATACCTTGTAATAAAAATCTCAACAATGTTCTTGCGAATCACAATTAAATTTAACTTGGTATATACTACTAAGTACTATATATTATGAAATGTCATTGTTGTTTTGGTGTCGACTTTACAATGTTGTGGTTCATATTAATAGCTGGGATTCCCAAATATATATATATATATATATATATATATATATATATATATATATATGAGAGAGCTTAGATAACAACTTGAAAATCACTTTCTTGTACTACTGGCCGGGCAGATTTTTCTTTGATAGAAACATAGCTTCAAAACGTGTTCAAATAAAAACTGCTACACCTCCCCATAAAAAGATCATTTTCACGACTCTGCCATCATTACTTGTCCTTGACGATGAAACAACAAGAGAGTGAGGGCTCTTAATTCTTCGATTTCTGTAAATTTGGACCTATTACATGGTTATCATGGAATGAAAAACCGCACGTTTTGTATTAAAAAAAATGGGGGAAGGGGATTTCCCACTTGCTTGAAAGACGTGTTTGTTCTTAGCCATTTCCATATATGTAGTGAATTAAGGGAATTATTCAATATCATATATGTGTTTTGTTAATTATGGGTGAATATGTTTTTTTTTTAATTAGGATGGATATATATATATATGAAAGCTAGCATTTTTGCATGCACGGGCCAAAAAAAAAGGAGAGAGAGAAAGATAAAAAAAACAAAAATTCAAGTATAATTTCAAAGGAAACATACTTTTTAAACAAGCTTTTTTTTTTTTTTTTTTTGCATGCATAGGCAAAAGAAAGAAGAGAGAGAAAAGAAATATACTTCCAAAAATAGAAAAAAAATTAAAATAGATTTCAAAGGAAACATACTTTTTAAAACTATTTAAAGAAATAAAAAATCTCAACCTAAATGTATCATAAGTAGAGTACAAATATATTACTAATATAGTTTAATACAATATGAAATATTAAAAAAATTATGTAACTTCTTTGATAACATATAAATAATACATAATCTATATGAAAAAATGGCCAGAAGTTTATTGCATACCAGTGTTGAATTGGTTTGTCCAATTCTCAACACATCTTTTTATAAATTATTTTAAGTTATCAATAATTAAGCATGATTAGAATTTTAATTTTATGCATATAATTTTTCTATACACACACTTCTTTTTCTACATGTAATAAATATTATTTTCTGTATCAATAACATATATGACACAATAATCATATTCCATGATACATCAACAAAGAAGCAAACATGACTTAGTTTATTCATATACAAAAAGCATAAATGTACGAGCACCATTCTTTCTCTAGTGGATGGCCTCCTCCACAGCCAAGATCCAGCACTAATTTTTCTACCACTCATATGTTATCCTTCTCCGTTAATAAATTCCAAGACCTTATTGTATAAATTAATACATTTATTCACCAGACAAACAAGTCAGGGCAGAGTCAGGCCTCGAAATCAATCAGGACCACTGTAGCCACACAAGGCATTCACACCCATGAAAATCAGCCTCAACACATTGAAACTTTGAAAGACAATTAGGTTACACCATTGAAAATCGGTTCCAACCAAGCTAGCTATACAGTTTGTAGGCCGATACATATAGATATTTATTCTCTAACTTTCATTTTATTTTTTCTTTTTCTGTAAAATTTACCCTTTTTCATAACTATATGAATCTCTCATATATATATATATATATATATATATATATATATATATATATATATAAACACACATGCAGTATGACAGAGATTATAGATAGTGTTTGATATTATGTTTTGAAAATGTTTTTGAAAATGTTTTTGAAAAAATTTAAATTTTTTTATATTTTTATTTTAAATTAATATATTTTTTATATTTTCAGATTATTTTGATATGTTGAAGTTAAAAATAATTTTTTAAAAATAAAAAATATTATTTTAATATATTTTAAAATAAAAAATACTTTAAAAAATAATAATAATAGTCGATAAATCTGCTCTGAACCATCAATGTTTGAAACAGGAAAGCTTAGAAAGCCAATTATTTGAGCATTGGTCCGGTATCGGGTGGCTTTCAAACACACTATAATTAATTGGAGCATTTTTTAAAAAAATAATAATAATGATTGTAGAAGTTGAGGTAGTTCGCTCTATAAAAATATAACAGTTTTTTTAATATATATAAAAAATAAAAATAAACAATTTTTTATTCCTTTTCTAAAAATATCTGAAACCAGAAACGTAAATGTCACCAAAGAATCCTTTAATTTTTTTTCTTCATTATTCAAGAACTCCCACCTCTTCTCTTTTGAAATTCAAACATGATACCTTCTAATAAAAATTCCAAGCATTAACAATTGGGATGTTCTTGTAAACCACAATTAAATTTAACTTGGTATTTCTAAATATTAAAAAATAATGTAAATTATATTTTAAAATATTTTCTAATAGCTTATATTTTAGGTTAAAATAATTCTTTAATATAAATTTAGAATTTTATTAATAAAATCACCATGAATTTAAATTTTATTATTTTTATTTTATTTGATAGAAATTAAATATAAAATAATGTGAATATTTATAAATTTCAAGTTTAAAAAAATTTTACTTTAAAAAATAATTAAAAGATAATATAAAATTATGTTTTGAAATCTTAATGTCATTGTTGTTGTGGTGTACACTGGATGTTTATATTGACAGTACTTGAAAGTCACTTTTTTGTACTACTGACTGCAGATTTTGCTTTGACAGAAACCTAGCTCCCAAACAGGGGGGGACATGTTCTACAGTCAAATAACCACTGCCACACCTCCCCATGTAAGAGAACTTTCTCCATCACTACTGGTCCTTGACAATGAAACAACAAGAGAGGGAGGGCTCTTAATTCTTCGATTTCTGTAATTGTGGACCTCTTACAAGGTTATCGTGTAATGAAAATCCGCACGTTTTGTAAGAAAATGGGGAGTTTCCAACTTGTTTGAAAAGATGTGTGTGTTCTCAACCATTTCCATATATGTAATGAATCAAGGGAGTTATTCAAGATCAAATATGTGTTTATAAACATAAAAACAGAGTCCAAATATATTACTAATATAGTTTAATACACTATTTTAAGACTAGAGTCCAAATGCATAGGATCCTGTATGTGTTAAGTGTTGCTCTATTTTAACATGGACGATTAGCACTACATATGGAATCCTGTATGTCAAATCAATGGCGTAGATATATGCGCAGGGAACCTTTCACCGGAAAAGCGAGATTGTTTCAGAATGCAGAGCTCAGGGGGACTGGCAGAAACGGTACTGAACTGCAGCAAAGAAAACAAGCATATCTGCTGGTCCAGCCCTCAATTCTTGAAACAATAAAGTTCAGAGAGCCAATTATTTGAGCATTGGTGCAGTATCTTGTGGCTTTCATATTTACTGAACATGCCCCTATGACAACTGGCTCTTGCCCGGTTCTACTCTGATGCCAAAAGGAGCTGCCATGTTCCCCATTAAACACTTGCCTGATGTGTTTCTCTGCGTGTAAAGATGCTTAAGGACTTGAACACTTTAGTTTTAACTTCCAAAACTACAGAGAAATTGACGAAAGAAACTAAGTAAATGAGAGGTAGTTCTTCTTCTAAATACCATCAACAGAATTACAAGTAGAATTATATCTAAAGCTTTTGTTCCTGACAGTAGGAAGGTGAAGAGATTTGAACTCGTTCAGATCCTTAATCACAAGATCAATTCCTTTGACAATGTGAAGTGTTTTGATATCATATAAAAATATACAAAATATTTATATTTCAACAAATTACATGAATCTTTCAAATTTATATTGCAATAGAATGAATTAATTAATAATTAATGTATCAAGGGTCAAATATCAGATCAATCTTATGTTTCACCAGATTTTGAAGAAAAAAAATTTTCGTGAGGGAGATTCTCTCATGTTCCCCTTTGGGTTTTACAGCGATGGTGACCACGACAGGAAAACAGAAGAAATTCTTTTTTATAAATTTGTGCTATTTAATCTCAATATGTTCTTTGCTTCTTTCATCTTTACAAGAGAAGACTCCATCGTTGGTGTAAAAGCAAGCCCCTTCGAAGTATTTGCCAACATGCACCAAGCCCTCATGCTTTACTGTATCTTGAAAAGGGTCTTCAATTTAAGAACCAGCTTCCAATCTCCCATAGACAGATCATCCTGTGCACAAAAAAAAATATATTAGCAATTACAGTTGATATTAGCATTGAATGAAATGTAAACTGTATCCAGAATTGAATAAAACCTACCCGATAATAAGCTTTAAGAACATCGATTGATCTTCTTGTAATGTGGCTGACTAGTTGATCATCATTGTCGAAATGCCTGCCATGCATTTTTTGCTGCTCCTCCGGATTGGTGCCTACGATCTTCAATATCACCAAGGACCAACAAATAAGAACAACTCAGACAGTATGGAGAAATTTCAAGGAAAGATACCTAAAACAGAGATTGAATCTGTAGTTTGATAGAGTTTTTCTACTACCCCTTCTTCATAATCATCCAACTGTTACTTCTGCCATGGTTCTAATCTTTTTTCTGGTGGACTTACACATGCTTTCAATTTTTAAAATCGAAGTAAAAAGGTGAGACCTTTCACTCATTTAATTAACAGAACTAAAATATAGACTTTCCATTATCATAATTATGCTGCAAACTAGTAATTTCAATCAATCAATCAACAATGTGCCATACCTTTATGGTCACCTTCTGGCCTTTCTTTGCATGATCCACTGCTTTCTCGTTAAACCGAATGGAAGCAATCCGACCAATGTCAGTGAAGTCTTTTTGTAGAACACATACTGGAGTCCCAACCTGTGCAAAAGGGCACACAGTTTCAGAGGACAGTAAAGCATGTGAATCTTAATGGAACTAAGAACATGTATGTTGACATGGCCAAATTTATAGTTTATGTAAAAAAATTTGTAGAAGCATACAGCAGGCTTCACCCACATACATCTTTAAACAAGGTTACTATGCGATGAATCATAAAAGCCACCCGAAATTATTGAAATTATTGCATGCGTAACATCCAAAAGAAAATGTTCACACCATCCTAGCTTTCTGTATGTCCTCCAGAAACCTTGTTGGTTCGTTGTACAACTAGGAAACCAAGAACTGCAAAAAACATATGTATAATGTACTGAAACATTCAAACAGCAGAGTAGTGTCAATTAAATATGCTAAAAATGATCCATACTTCATTTGATTTATGGTAAAGCAAAAGCCATGCAACATTGTCCAGGGCTAGATCTCCTATACACTAGCTAAGACACCACTCCATAGGTATGCCCATGTGATGCACAAATGAGACCAGTAACTCACCAATGTATGCATGGATGAAATAGTGGAAACAAAACAAAATGCCTTAGAATATAGTTTTACCTTGAGTATGCCCTCAAGAACATCAACCCCCAAGACGATTGGAGCTTTCTTGTTGAAAATGCACTCTGGTATTATCTCAAGAACACAAGGGAAAATAGCTTCACCAGCAGCTTCCCTCTTCCTTTCCTCCTTCAGATTCTGAATGTAAGCCTTGAATTCTTTAGAAAAGCAATAAATGGTATCCTCTTTGAAAATCTTCACTCCTAGTTTATCTGCAAGTTCCCGAGCCTCAGGTGTCACTTCAACACCAAATGCCAATATGTTGGCATACTCCTTTTTCTTCTCAAGCATTACACTGGCCTTGATGACATCCTTTTTATGTACTGGGCCAATGCCTATACCACTAACAGGAATGCTTGGTTCCAGGGACTTCAAGAAGTCCAGCAACGCTTCCAGTGAGCCAAGGGAAGATGCTTGTACACAAACTCCCTCGCCACTTCTATCAATCCGACTCGTGACTGACTTCATGTCTTGCATTGCAGATTCCTTGACCTCTTCCAAATCATCATCACGCCGGACCACATATAGACTAGTTCCAGCAATAGCATGTTCAAGGTCCTGAATAAAATAACAATGCAAGAAAGAAACCAAGAAAATTTATTACCAGGAGTTAAAAATATTTACGAACCCTGTAGAGGCATGTGCTATGTATGTGCACAACATAAACTAATCTTTATTACTATGTTTGCGAATTACAATCACCTGTCCAGTGATCTTGATACCCTGTGCAGCCTTGATTTCCTTATGGTGCAGATATGTCCCCTGAAAGTGGGAAAAAAAAAACATAAAGAAAAACATGGGATTAGTATCTAATCTATCAACACTTTTACTCATTCACAGAAAAGTAGAATCCAATAAAACAAATGAATTTGAGAGGAGGGGTTGCTTCTCTGAAATCTGAGAAATTGTGGTAGAAATGGCCACTAAACACAGGTGAAATTGAGAAATTTTGACTCACACCAAGTCAAAAGATGGGTTAAGCCCAAACCAATCCCTGATCACGCATATATTATATATAAGAACGAACTACGGAGAGAAAATAAGAGGTAAAAAAAGCGAAGCCACACCTTAACCCGGAGTTCCTGCATTGGGTGAGGCGTCAGCAATGCTCGAATTGTAGTAACAATGGGACCCTGTGAAGCAAAATAAATTATCAACAACTCAGAAACTAGCAGGTCAACAAATCTTCAAGAAAAGGAAAGTTTTGAGCTTGCCTGTAAGCTGCAAAACACAATTTGATCGCCTTCATGGAGCACACCATTAACCAGCACAACATCAATTGTTGTTCCATGGCCTTTAGTGACCTTGACCTCCAATACCGTACACTGGAAAATGTACCGAATTGCAATCAGATATCTGTGTTATCTTAAAGCATTCTGCATGTTAATATATAGTAAAAAATAAAACTTGCCTGCACTTCGTTTCTGAACGTGAGTTTCTCAACCATAGTTTTCTGAGACCATTGGATCAGTAGTAATAACAAATCAGGAATGCCTTCTCCACTAAAACATATAGAAAACCAAAGCATTAGCACAATGGATGCAAGGGAAAAAACATGGTAGATTTTAAAGCCAATGAGGCTCAGCTTATGTGATGGAAAACTAGGAAATCTAGGGCTTACCTAATCGCACTTGTAGGTACGATGTTAAAAGTTTCTCCCATGTCCTTGTTTTTATAGTACAATTCAGTGTTTAATCCTTGCTCCTTCAACTGCGTTATGACCTGGGATTCAGGAGAAAAGACAAACATTTAAAGAAAGGAACGAGATGATAAAACTCTTTGAAGGATGCAAGAAAATTAGCTGGCCTCTATGAGCCTCCTGTCGAATTCATTTTGCACGTCTTTTGACTGCTGCTTCAATGCCTTCCTAATAGGTGCATTAGGTTGTGTTTTCCATCCATAGAGTCTGTCGATCTGAAAAATTGAAAAGATAAAGAAACAGAACCTAGCATCAATCGAAGGGAAGATTATAGAACTATCCCTATATCAAATTGAAAAAAGAAGAAGAAGAAACAAACCTTATTTAATGCAACAATGAACTCCGTGTTCCTCTTCCTCAAAAGATTGAGTGATTCTATGGTTTGCGGCTCCAAGCCATGCATTATGTTAACAACAAGAATGGCAATGTCGCATAAACCTGAACCGTGTGACCGTAGATTGGTGAAAGATTCATGGCCAGGGGTATCAATAACTAGCAGACCAGGAACATTTAATCTTGCATCAGCTTTCAATTCCTTAGTCCTGTCTCGTATGTTCTCAACAGGAAAGAAAGTTGCACCAATCTGTTGTGTGATACCCCGAGCCTCCCCTTCCTGAACATGGGTACCTCGAATATAATCTAACAGCTTGGTTTTGCCAGTATCGACATGGCCCATAACACAGCAAATTGGAGAGCGCAGGGTCTCTTCACCTTTACGAGGGATGACATCTGAAACTGCTCCTTTACTTTTCGCAGCAGCATCTTTCTTCCTGTTTTTTTCAGAAACTTCAACCTCAGACTGACTTTTCTTATTTTCAACATCGTGAGAGTCCATTGGCTGTGATGTAACAGGTTTTCTGATCACTGCAATTGCAGGCTGTGCAGCTGCAGGAGGGGCTGCAATTATAGTAAAAGAATGAAAGGAAAAAAATTAATTAGCAATCAGAAACAACAGCAAATGGTAAAAGGAGAACATATAACTTGATAATCCAACAGGAAATCAAAGCAAAAACTAATTCTAATGCACTGCGAGAGGCTGGAGCTGAACCTTTTGTTTCCTTCTTCAAGACAGGTTCAGGCTCAGAATCCTCATCATCATCAAATGCACCCTTAACATTGAGATTTACATCATCCCAGCTCTTTGCATCCCACTCCCCATCATCGTCATCTTCCTCCATTCCATCCTCCACAAGTACATTAGCAACTTCTGTTTTCTCTGCCTCCACAGGCTCAAAATTCTCTAATTCTAAGGATTCGACCTCGTGTACTACTTCCTCCTCCTCATGCTCTTTTTCCTTAGCTTCTACAGGTTCCTCTATCCTGATACCATTTGCTTGATGGTGAACTGGTCTTGACCTCCTAGTCTGGTACCTAGGACGTCGTGTAGGTCCACCATCTCTTTCTGCATTAGGGACGGTAACAGTTGCATTAGCAAGTATTTGATACCTCATAGACTCTAGTCGCCGTTGTTCTTCCTTCTGCTTCCCTGTTAGAAGCTTGCCTTCCTGTTTCTTCTTCAAGAGTCTCTCCTTTTCCCTTTCCTTCTTCCTACGCCTAGCCTCTTCTGCTTGCCTCTCGAGTTCTTCTTGCCTTAGCCTTTCCTCTTCTTCCTTCCTCCTCTTATCCTCTTCCTCCCTCGCCTTTCTCTCCTCCATTTCTTTTCGCCTAGCAAGTTCCTCTTGCATCTCTCTAACATGTTTTGGAAGCTTCTTCTCAGCACCTTTACCCTTTGCATCAGTCTTTTTTGGCTCACTTGTTTCAGCTTTTGCTTCTTCCAGTCTTTCTTCCTTTGCTGCTGCCTTCTTCTCTTTCTCCTTCTCTTTCTTCTTCTTCTTCCTCTTCTTTGCAGCAGAAGACTCTTCTTTTTCATCTTCACCCTCCTTCTCAGCCACAGAATCTGGCATTGAAACTGGCTCAGGCTGAAGATTGGGTTTCTCCTCTTGTGGAGGTGGTGCCAAGGATTGTGAAGTAGGTGGCGCGTCACCAAGCTCCGCAAGAATCTTATTCAAATCATCCTCTTCTTGAGCATCCCTTGCACTCTTATTCTTCTTCTTCTTCTCGTGCTTCAAAGTTTCTTCCACCTGATCTTCACTCTTCTCATCAAGCAATGCTGCACTAAACTTATTATTACCACTCTTTTTGTTAGACTTGGATGAAAATCTCCCAGCAACCTTCTTACCACCCTTTGTAAATTCAATGACAGGCATGTCATCGTCATCATCCCCATCTTTATCCATCACCTCTCCATCATTCTCGCCATCATCGGTAGCATCAAATCCCGAAGCACTAAACACACTACCACCACCACCACTCTTCTTATTGCCCTTGCCCTTTTTCTTCCCTTTAAAACTCACAACCGACTCATCCTCCTCCTCCTCACTATCTTTCTCACCAGTCAACTCGGATATCTCCTCATCATCACCATCATTATCATCCTCATCACCACCTCCCAATAACCCAAAATTCGACCAATTAAAACCAGTATTCCCACCAGCACCACTCTTCCTCCCTTTCAACTTCTTTTTCCCAGCAACAAGCACAACTTCCGGCAGTACCTGCTCATCCTCCCCTTCCTCTTCCTCATGATTCCCCTTCTTCTCCGACAACTCAGTACCAATCGAATACTGATCATCATTACCAATCACCAACCCCTTCTTCCTTGACTTCCCTCCACCACCCAAAGCCGCACTCTCATCATCACGCCCGGATGCCTTCTTTCCAGCCATCGATATTTCGACGAGCTAGGTAACTTCCTTCTATAACAAAAATAAATACACCCGATTCTTCTCCTCCTATAATTTCGGAATAAATTAAAACAAATAATCAGAATATTAAAAAAAAAAATTGAGATTAGAGCGAGAGAGAGGGCTTACTTAAGACAATGATGTTGTTGTAGTTTACTACTTGTTTATATAGAATTGTGCATGCAGCGGACGTTGTTGTTGTAGCTGACTGTGTTACTACTCCTTTCTAGGGTTGTATATGGAATGGGCTGGGCTGCAAAATATTGAACACTGTTGCTTTTTGATGAGGTCTCAGCAGCCTCGTTGGATCTTTGAAAATCTCTTAAACTAATTATTAAAATATAAGCTCACAAGTATATATATGAATCTTTCAGGTTTTTATTGCTCATCACAAATTTAAATTCTTTATATATTAGTTTTTATATTTATAGAGATTAATAAGGATTCTAATTTACTATTTAATTAATTTAACACAAATCCTTCTAGATTAAGGATTCCTGGATTTTAACTAATATCTCTCATGGAAGGTGGCTTAAACTCAATGTCGATGGCAGGTCGGTGGGTGATCAAAGTGCAGAAGGATTTGATTGTGCGAGCTGGCATGATGGTTTCTCACGTTGGAATTAATTTTAAAGTTTTTATTTAAAATATCTTTTAGTTTTTTTAAGCTACTATTAAAGATATATATATTTATCTTTTAAGTTTCTTGAATTATCCTAATTAAATTAATATAAATATATCATTGGAGTATTGTAACACGTTCGTCGGCTTGTGGCTGGTGGGAAAAGTTCGTCGGCCTGTCCACGTGGGATTTCGTTGGCTGAGGTGTATGACGCGGCACTTGACGAGTGGAAAGCATCGCCTGACATGAGCACAATAAGGTGCAGATGTGTTGGGGTGACATGGCAAGGAAAGATCCATGTGGTTCGGGGATTTGCTGAGAAAGTAGTACGTGGGTTCCATGACACACGTTGGAGCGGTGTTCTGCTGGGGTGTACGACTCGGAGCATGACAGGTGGGATCTCGTAGTAAGGATGTTGTTGACATAATGAGTTGTGATTTTGTAATCTGATTAATTATAAAAATTAAATGAGATATTATTTTATAATTTGATTGTTATCTATTTAGATCAAATCTTGTATAAGTAGTAATTATATGAATTTGATTAATTATAGAAGTTATATTAAATCTTGTATAAAATTACTATATTTTCTTATAATAAAATTGTTATTTATTCAAAACTTTTCTTATTCAAAACATTGCTTATTCAGAGCTCTCTATATATTTTTTTAATATTAATAAAAAATTTAGCTAATAAACACCATTGTTTTGTACAGATGTGGCAATTGGATGTGCCATGCACCTAATCAAATAGTAGCCCTTGAAGGAAACTTATTTAGCTCCGGCGATTGCTTGAATGCTTGGAAAGGTCATATAGAAGCATACGATGGAAAACTCAATATTTGGAATGTGGTTGATGGTTCACGTTTGCAAACCCTATCCTCTCTTATGCATCTCTACGTAGGATGCCACGGGGGCAAACCGGCCACCGGCCACCGCGCAAACGGCTTTATCTTACCGTGGCACCAATTAGAACTCTCTAGTACTTCTTGGCAGGCTACCGGATGCATGCCAAGTGAGGATTCGAGATCAATATCGGTCGTGCACGTGTTCAACACATCAGCAAATGAAGATAGGTGGAGGAGCTTTGAACCCATGGAAGAAGAGGGAGACAAGGAGCTTTGTAGCCATTGCTGTGTTGCTAGACAGACCTCATAAAGTAATACCTGCTCGTAGCATTATTATGGTGAGGCTGGGAAAGAGATCATAGCTTACAAGTCAAGAATAAATTAATTCAAATTAAATTTTAAATTATTAAGTTATTAAATCCACCTTTCAAACTAAATTAAAAAAATATTAAGATAATAGTAAAGATTGTTTTTCAAATTTTATTTTATTTAGAAATGCTTTAAAATATTATTTTTTTTATTTTATAAAATTTAATTATATTTCACATCAGCATATTAAAATAATTTAAAAATATTTAAAATTAAAAAAAAAAAAAAAAAAACAATTGAACTGCACTCCCAAACCGATGATAATAACTATGCAAATAGATGCGTAATTCTATTGACAGAGGAATACACCGAGATCACCGAACTCCAATCAATTGTCTCGTATCTTTTACCTTCCAAACAACATGGCCCCACCAAGTGGGCCTATCTTCTCAATGAAAATGAACAAAAGTGGGCCCGAGCTGTTGAGTACTAGAGGATTATTGAGCCCAACCCACAATTGTATCGTAATATCATCAAAAGAAGAGAAAGCTGATGAAACTCTCTCAAGTCTCAGCAAAAGAAACCAATAAAAGAGTTCTTCACGTATGGCCCAAATTTGCACGGGCCCTCTGTGACATGGTCCCACAATTTGCCAAGCCTCACCAATCACTAACCCCTACACGCCCTATTGCACGTGCCATTGACCCTTGAGAAAAGTGACGGCCCTGATTCAAATGATTATCCTGCTCATCTCGATTCTTGGGAAGGATCAGGTTCTTAATGTTTCGCCACGTGTCATTCTGTGGGTCCATAGCTCTGGGATCTGTGACACGAGAAGCACGTGAAGCCTGGGACCTGTGTTATTATCCTGCAGTTACTGCACGGACTTCACCAGATAATAGCTTATCAAGGTTCGTAAATGTCAATTTTTTTTTGTTTTTTTATTTGGTTGTAAAGCCCAAATAAGGCCGAGGTTATATGTAAATGAATGAACTCAAATTAATCTAAATTATTAATTAGAAATTTTAAAGAAATAAATTAAAACAATACCACTTAGTTAAAAAAAAGTTAACATATTGAGCGTTAGGTTTTTATTGGGTCAAAACTCATGTCTCATTCAAAATTAATTAACATGTATAAAAATTAATTTGGAATTAATTAATTTATTTTAGATACACTTAATATTGTTAAAGAAATTTTAATGAGATAAATTTAATTACATCCTGAAAAATTACCAAATAAAATAGTTACCGGTAATTTAAGTTTATTTTCAAATTGCGCAAACTTATATTATTCGTCCAAAAATTTTACCAACCTTTGTTATTTTTTTTTAAAAAAACCAGATCACTTGCATAAAATAAATCTAATTTATTTATCAATCTTTTCGAGTCTATTTGAGATTGTGGTAGTAATCACGATTCAAAGAATTTTTTATTTAAAAATATATCAAAATAATTTTTTTTTATTTTTTAAATTAGCACATCAAAAGATATAAATATATATATATAAAAATTAATGAAATTTTAAAAAAAAAAATTAAGGTAATGCGACTTTCCCAAACTCAACTTTAACCCTGTTTGTTTTTGTGTTTCAAAATTGTTTTTGAAAAAAATTGAAAGTTTTTTATTATTTAAAATTAATATATTTTTTATATTTTTATATCATTTTGATACATTAATATCAAAAATAATTTTAAAACAAATTAAAAATACATATATTTTTATTGTATTTCTAAATAAAAAAACAATCATAATTAATAATTACTCACAGACTTTTGTAAAACAAAAAGCTCTTGTTTCCCACCTTAGAAACTCTCTCCCTCTTTCTCTCTCTGTGTCCGTGATTTGTAGTAAAACATTAAAACTTTGCTTTAGAAGCACGAGTCCATTGCTACTACCATAAAAGCCTTGATCTTTGCACTCATAAAGAACCCACCTCTCTTTCTCATTCACTCCACTCTGCTACCTTCACTAGCTATATCCCCATTTCCATGCTTAACAAAGCAAGTGTTAAGACCCTATGACACCCTGAAAGAAACAGGCAACTGAGTTTGCTTTGGCTTCTCTTTCTTTAATGAGAGACAAGAAGGTAGAGAAAGCTTGGATATTTTTGGTAGACATATATAATTGGTTGTAATGGGTGTGGAAGATAGTTGGGATACAGTAGTGTCACCACCAACTACAACAATGGTGCCTCTGAATTTAGAAAGAGATGATCATTGGAGACATTTTGATAATTCAGTGAATGCTGTGTCTTTTGGGTTTGTAGCTACTGCTATATTGATATCTATGTTCCTTGTTATGGCTATCTTTGAAAGGTTTTTAAGGCCAGGATCATTGTCTTCCTCTGCTGGTGCTAATGGCAGTTCTTCTTCGTCTAATGATCTTGAAGCTCAAGTTGTTTTCCATGGCAAGCTTGATTTCCCATCTCCAAAAGTACTCTCTCCCTCTCATTTCATTGGCTTATATTTTGGATGCAAGAACACAATTTGGTTGCATTTTTGTTTCTGTTTCTTGCTTTTGGTTTCTGGGTAAGGAAGCGATAGTGTTTACTATTTACTAAATTAATTTTTGTGGTGACAAAAGCAGCAGTAATTTTGATTTCCTTTTCTTGTTCTGTTTATGTCTTGAATGTTTATGGGAAGACCTGCAAAGTGTAATGAGTATACCTGCAAGCATGACTGTGACTGCTCCTTTTGCTTTCTTTCTGTTTGCAATGATAACTAATCTATGGCAGTTTGACTGGTATTATGCGAATTGAAATATTTGTATTTATTTGTTAAAAGCTTTTCCTCTTTTATGCTTTCTTAAATTTGTCTTTCTGAAATCACCTTTTGTCTTTGGTTTATTGTAGTAGTAAGTAGTAACCAATGAGATATCTATTTTTTAGTGGTTTAGGCTCTCACATTATGCATATATCTACTTAGTTGACAGTAATTAAGATGAAAAAGATTAAGTCTTTATGCATAGATTAAGTATCCGATTTTTCTTGTATCTTATTTCATCAGAACTTGAAATGAGTTCCTGATTGAAAGAATACTACGTCACATGAGACAGAGGCTGAAAGCTGGGACCTGTTGATACGCATATACACCTTCCAATTGATTGCTCTATATTGGACTGCCCATGTTGGCATGTCCTTCAAGTTCTTGCTGATTGAATGATCCTTTTCAACTTTTGATTACTGGAATTAATCCCTTCCACCGTTTGATTTTCAGTATGTGATTGCCCTTCCAATCATTTATTTAGTCTACCCAGTAAGTTTTCATTTTAGTTTAACTTAATGTCAAGTAGCAAATTATCTTTAGCTCCTAGTGTCCATGAGCAGTTTTCTAAACCATGATTACATATGTCACAGGTGATTTAAGATTATGATTAAAGATGATCATTGTGACAATTAAGCTTTAGCTAGTTGAAGCATGGTGGCTTAATTTGTGGACAGATCATACAAATTTGGAAGATTAGTGGGAATTATTTGGAGCTTCTGTACTTGGCTGCATTCTGTTAAACAATTCATCATTTGCACTAAAATATTACATTATGACGGCTCTTTAACGCAACCTCATTCGATTACGAACATCTTAGAATAATAGAAATTATTATCCTAATGCATCTTCATCGTCCTTAAGAACTATAATATTATTACCTTCACACCTTTCTTATTTATCATGTACAAAATATACCTTAGCCAGAATCTACTGCTACGCCAAAGTCTAAATCTACTGCTATAGTGCTGTAATTTATGAGCAGCTGGTATTGTTGACATGGCTGGCTGTTCTTATCGTGATTAAGCTGTGTATCATATTACTGATTGATACAGGTGTCTATTAAACAATCCGGTGCTCTTTCTGCGTGGTTAATTATGTTAAAAGCACACATGGGAAGAAAGCCATTAATTACATTGATGTGCTTATCTATGCTAGTTTATCGAGCCAATGGGTCCATTATAGCTTTCCAGCATGTGATTTTTGTCTTTATTGCTTAACACCATTATAGTATCTCTATGGACTGTGAGATTGCTTGCTAAAGATTAAATCATGGAAGAAGAAAAGTCCTGCTATGTTTACTCACAGAGAAGAACATAGGAAATGATGTGTGAAATTTATCATAGACAATCTCTCATTCCAGCCTCCCAAGACTTGTCCTATGCAATTAAATGCAACTAAACATGTCTAGACACAATTGTCAAGTTTTTCATGTCTGAATTTGTTGATTATCTTCAAGTAACTTGAAGCAGGCCAACAGCACCACCTGATGTGAGAAGAGATGTCTTTTGAAACATAACTGGTATCTATATTATGTGGCCATTGGTTTGCCATGTCTCATTGCTCCTTACCTACCATAGTTAAGACATGCTAGGCCAGCTTTTCTTTTGTCTTGTTCAATTGGTAGTCCAATATATTGTCTTGGCATGGCTACCTAATTTTTTACCTTTCATATTTCAACATGTTTCAATGATATCACAGTTTTTCTACACTAGATGCTCGCAAATTGATTTGAAGTTGATTGAGGCCCTTGATTTATGGAAAAGAGGTATGAAATCCGGAGACAGTGGAGATAAATGTAGGAGGTATTAGTGCTTGTTAAGAAATCATTCTACTCCACTACTTCATGCCTTTGTACCTGTATCTTAAGAATGATTAAAGTAAAACCCTTTTGTCTCTTTTTGCATGGCTTCATTTTTCAGCTTCTCTCTGCTCAAATTTGTTCGAAAGTGTTTATGTTCATTCGTTGCCGAACCCATTAAACCTTCCATGGCTGGAAAATTCCTGTACACCTTGTTTACTACATTAAAGTATGCCATGGAACTTGGAAATGATACCTTCCACTAATATCTTGTTTCGTTGTCACGAGGATTGCAGAAATATGATGCCTGAATAGTGATTCTTGAGTTTTACGTGTATCTGGTTTATTCGCAGCAATTGTTGCTGGTTCTTGGTCCCTGTTTTCTTTGATAACTTCTTGTTTCATTATGCAGATGACAGTTTATGCGAAAGGGGTGTCAGTCCTGATGCCCGGCGATGATGTTCCTACCTTCCTTGCACACCCAGCTCCTGCACCCTGCCGTCCGGAGCGCATCATACAACCACTCCAGCAACATAGCCGATGCCTCAGCTACACCTCAACCTCTTCTTCAAGCTAAAAACCTAACATGAATTCAAAATAACTAACTAGAACAAGGGGTTCTTTTCTTCCGATCATTGTCATCAACCAAATTTGATTTCAGCTGTGAACATTACTGATCATGAATTTGTGTACATTTGAATTCAATGATTACGTGCTGGTTTGGTTTGGGTTAAGGTTGAATCTGTTTTTTATTTAAATTTAAATATTTTTTAATTTTTTTTTATAATTTTAATATGTTGATATCAAAATTAAATTTTAAAATATAAAAAAAATATTTTAATATATTTTTAAATAAAAAAAAACTTTAAACTCTAAAACAAATCAAAAGATATGGAAGAAGTAACTTCCAAACTACAAATTACAGCACTTATTTTTTTTTTGTTCATCCCTCAAAATCACATATTCAAACCAATGATGGATGTAGGTTTAGAATAATGTGACAATAATGCATTGTGTCAAAGAGATGGAAGCGCTCTATGTTTGTTAAATTCAGTTTTAGTTCCAATAACTAAATTCAAAATTTAATTTAAATTGAATATCAACTTTACAAAACCTTCTAACATGAATTGAATCAACATTAATGAATTTTTCTTTTAAAAAAGTAAAATAATATTATTTTATTACTTTTTTCCATGTTAGTACTCCGACCAAACCCCCGACAGTTATGGTCTACAAACGACGCAATGCAGCGGCAATTGCTCTAGCAAATGACCTTGTGTACTCATTACATGGAAGAAAGATGCAAGATGCGGTCAGTCATGTCAGCAGCAGCAGCAGCAGCAGCCTTGAGCTAAATTACACTATCGTTTCACACATTTCCTCTGGGTCCCAACTCCCACCTCCAATCACTTTCCATATTTTCAAACTTGAAAATGGAAGTATGTGGATGCATGGTCCCAAACAACAAACAATCAAACTCTTAATAGTCTTGAATATTTCCATTTCAAAAGAAAATATTCATGTTATCAGAAGCGAAGTTCCCAGAGAGAATTTCTTAAAAACCATAATATTTTTTTCCTAGTTCCTGTGGACCTGTTGTTTCTTTGTTTTTTTTTAAATAACATGGATATCCGGATCAACTTGTACTAATCTTAATTAATTTTACAGATTTTAAAATTAACAATCAAATAAACTTTTAATAATATTAAAGTTTAAAGTTTATAAGATCAATAACCTCAAAAAAAAAATTAAAATATAAATAATAAATTACATTTCTCAGAATCAGTTGCAGCTATTATGTACATGGAATGCATAGCATCTAGCAAAAGGGATGGTTATTATCAAGTTATGTCAAATCAAAAATAAGGTAGAACAAGCTTTCATTAAGAATGTGATTGATGGCTATAAGATTCAGGTAATGGTGTTACCATCGAGCTATGAAGAAAGTGACAAGGACTCGTGGTCGCCTGGTGGTTGTGACCGGTGTGCGCTCTACGGCAGCAAATGAGCCAGTCCCGGAGCAATGCCCTACCAACCAGAGAGTGATGGTCCCATTTTGCATCAAAATGGCCCTGCTTTTGTTATTCAAGAATCTTTTTGTACATGGAGACTCCGTATAAAAATCAAATCAGTGAAGCACCAGCTTGGTTTCAGCCCCTGGTTGTCTCCTTGTATACAGTTTCTATTATAGCTAACACTCTCGAGATATATCGAATAATAAATGAAAAAGAAGACGCGACAACGTTAAGAGGTAAATTTTTCTTGGGTAGAATTTGAAGTCGTTTTTTAATATATATATAAACCATATCATATATAGTTTTGAAATCCAACCCGGCCCAGCAAATCGACTCGTGACTAAAACCGAGTCAGGTTGAAGAAAAAACAGGAAAACAAAAAATATAATGTGATCCAGCAAGATCTAATTAAAAACCCGGTTGAAACTCATTAACTTTTATTTTTTTACTAAAATAATGTCGTTTTGATTTTTTTTAAAAATTAATTGATTCAAATAATTTAGTATCTTGATTCAAACCTGGTAACCAGTTAAAATCTAAAACTCGCACCTTATAGTTCTCATGTACGGTTTATTTGGATAATTTTCTTCATGGTTGTCTATTTTCAAACTCAGATTCCAATCCAAATTTGCAATCCACCTTCATAAAAATGATGTTGTTCTCCAATCTGCTCTAAGGGATTTTTTTATAAATAAACAACAAAATCTATAATTTATAGTAGAAAGCGATGGTGAGCAACCTTTTAAAGCCCGTAAAAAGAGAGGAGGGAATTTGTTAGGAACCTGTCAATTCAAGAATGGAGGTTTAATTGTTCTGTTCCAGAGCCAACCAATTCGGGCACAAACCAACAAGAGCAACCAAGTTAATGGGCTCCGGAATAGAAATTGTTGGAGATTACAAGGATAATAGATTTGTAGCTAAAAAAATGCCAAGGAAAAAAAAAATTGAGAGTCGGGGTATTTCTTCATAATTTAAATAACATGAATAAATAAATATAATGATAATAAATAAATTCATAAATAAATTAACAGTAAAAAAAAACTTAAATTGATGTCATCTAAATTATTAAACAATTCAATATTTAAAGGTAAAAATTAAAAAAATATAAAAAAAATAAACCTCGGTTTAACTTTTAAACTCTATGGCTAAGAGTTTAAGATTGTGATAATCTCATATAAAAAAAACATTAAATAATATTTGAAAAGCAATTCCTAATAAATCAAATGAGTATGTGATAATTTCATTGAATTTAAAAAAAAAAACAGTAAAACTTAATTACTAGCAAATACATCGTTGAAGGATAAATATTAAAAAAATACAAATAAATAAAAAAGTCAAAAAAACTTGTTCCAGGCATACTTGGATCAAGATGTAAAATATGTAACCCGAGTATGATATTATAATAATCATGTCTGAAAAAAAATTAAATAAAATCATAAAGCTTAATTATCGAACAACTCAATATAAAAAGATAAAAACAAAAAAATAATTTAAAAAAATAAAATAAAAATTTAAATGAACTCAGATTAACCTATTAACCCTATAATTATAGCTATATAATCATGATAATCTAATAAAAATAAAAACAAAAAAAAAAGATAATTATATGTCGGTAAAAAAATCACCTTGCCACCTGTTCAAGAGCAATTTTATCATTATATTTTTATAATAAAAAGTATTTGAGTATTGGTGAGGAATAATTTTCTTAAGAGATTTAGTTTTTTTTTTTGTTAATTATATGATAATATGAATGTAGAACACTAAAAAATATTATTACCAAAATTGTCAAGTAACTAACTTGAGATATTATCACGCAAAAAAATTGAAGCAACGGGTCAATAAAAAATCAAATCAGTGTTATTTTAACTTTTTAAAAAGAATTAATAATTTCGGTGTTAAACAAATAAAAAATGACCAAACCTTCGACCTTGCGATGAACATGTTCATCAATATTAAAAACAATATTAAAATTAAATTTGTGTGAATTTGTTATTATAATTATTTTTTAAAGTATTTTTTTATTTTGAAATATATTAAAATAATATTTATTTTTAATTTTTAAAAATTATTTTTAATACTAGCGCATCAAAATAATCTAAAATTATAAAAAAATTAATTTAAAATAAAAAAATTAATTTTTTCTAGAAATGCTTTTAATATATATATAATTTCACATTATCCAACCAGTACAATGCTTGAACCGTAGAAAGGGCAGATTGATTTGTAGGCTGGCGGGTTAAGTTATGATTTATTTTTTAAAAAAAAAAATTGTTTTTTTTTAAACAATATTGTTTTAAAAATCTTAAAATAATTAAAAATAATATTCTTTTAATAAAAAAACAATTTAAAGTAAAATACGGCTCAAATCAGGCTTTGAGTAAGTAAATTATTGGATTGACCACTATATCAAAACTAGATTTCATAACTATAAATAATTTTTTTTTTGTGTATTAGAAATGAGAAAAAAAACTAATTAAATCGAAAAAATAACAAAAAATAACAAAAAACCAGAACAATGAAAAAAAATGATTAAACCAATTAAAAATTTTAAAAAACCAACTGGTTCAGTTATGATTTTATAAGTTTGAAACCGAAAAAACCAAACCCAGATCGAAAAAAATTGGAAAAAAAACTGAGTTAAATCAGAAAAAACAAGCCAAATTGGTTTGATCTGATTTTATCCAAAAAAACCAAACTTAAAGCACTCGGTTTGAACCAATTTCGGTTCAGATTTGATTCTTTTTTAAAAAATTAATTTAGTTATTTTATTTTTATAAAAATTAACTCGAATAAAAAATAATAATTTCTTTTTATATCTTTTCTTTTTGTGACCAATTTTAGTTCTTTAAATTTACTAATTTTTCTAAAGAAAAAAACATTTCAACGTCTTAAGGAAGATGCATTTTTTTTTTAATCATCAAGTGTGGTATTTTCGAGCTAACCTCCTCGTGCTGAGATTAAATTTTATATTCATGTTAGGATTGTGAAGATTTAAGCTTCATTTTAAAATAAGAGTTTAAATTCAATAAAAAGAAGATAATCAAGCTTAAGATCTTCAGGTTCAAGTCTTATCAAATCTTTTTAAAAAGATTTTATATCAATGTCATGTTATGTCACTTACAGAAGTATCCTATGATGTAGCCCGACATTGATTCGATTAGAATTTGTAAAGAGTGACAGCATTATACCCACCTATTTTATTAAAAATAAAAACATAAAACTATATAATAGATGATTTATTGATGTCTAAATGGTAATAAGTTGAATTAAGAGATTTATTTTTTTAATTACAGTTTTAAATCTTGTAGTTGCTAATATAATAGTTATTATAGATTTATATGATCGTTAACTTTAAGATTCGTAGGATAAGTACAGATGTTTGTAAGCTGACTCGAACACTCAAATTAATTAAAAAATATATAAAATTATTATTATAATCTCTTGCATTATGATCGATTTTTATTACTAAGAAATTACCGATCAGCAATTCTATAATCCCATTTTCATCAGTCTCATGGAGGATAGATGCCAAACACTTCATCTTCTATTAACAAAACAATCAAAATAGATAGGGTGAGTGTCACTGTTTATATAAGAAAAATCTCACGATGCTAGGAGTAATTTGTGGTATTTTATTAATTATTTCTTGTTACTTATAAAAGAGAATATAAAAATTTTGATTAGTCAAAAGTTATAAAAATATCTTTATTTAAAAATTCTATTTTCTAGTTGTATCTTTTTATTTCTTTAGAGTGGATTGTAGTGAATAATTATAAAAATACCATTAATTACTTTTTAAATACAATAAAATTACTTGTTTATATTAATAGTGGAATAATTTAATATTTTTAATCAAACCCTTTTATAGCCTAATTAGAAGAATTAGACTTGAAATTATTGTAAAAATAAAAAATTAAAAGATAATGTGTTAAAATATAAAAAACACAGAATATATGGCTCACCCACTCTAGCAACAATTTTTATTTTATTTTTTTAATCCTTAAACTAAAGAGAAGGGGGAAAACTCATTTGAAAACAGCAAAGAGAAGGAAAGCTGCTTGTTTGATTATTTTTTAATTTAAATTATATATAATCTTTTTGTATTTAAATTAAACAAATTCTTTTAATGTAAAATATTAATAAAACTCTAGTCTCCTTATCTTTTATTTTTGAATTATTTATTTATTTATTTGAATTGTTTAACAATAACAACACCTAAAAAGTTTAAATAGACTAGAAATTATTCTTTTATATTCAAAAATATTTCGATACAAATGGTGGCTTGACCAAGACTTGGAATCATTTAATTAATTTGGTCGTGATAACGAAATCATAACTATTAAAATTTAATTTTTATTTTTTATTTTAAATAAAACAATATTAGTTCTTTCAACCTAATCTGTAACTTTAAAAGAAGCATAGCGAATAAGAAATTCGAGTCATCATCCTCAAAATGGTCGGTGACATCAAGAGATTCTCGATGGATGACAGCTTTGCTGCGAGGTCGCCAATTAGGATAAAGAGATAAAGACTGTTTGCCTTTTCCATTTATTTTTTAATATTTACTCCAATTGATTTCTCTTTCGATTTTTTTTCAAGACTTTCTTCGTTTTTCGCCCGTTGAGAGGGGATAAAAAGGAGAAAAAAACTGCTTTTTCAAAAGTGGCCTTTGTTACCTGGAATTTTCCTGCGTAACGACAAACGGTGCCGTAACGGTCCTTAACCCCAGTTGTAGAAAAAGTAGACAGAATTCATCACTTGCAAGTTTACAGCGAGCTGTCACCCTCACCCCTCGACCCTCTCAATTTTTTGATTTGTTACAAAGATAGAGATAATAAAATAAAATAAAATAAATATATTTTTAAACATAGTAATTTTTTATTTTTAAAAAATATAAGATACAATGAACATGTTTCATTTATCTATATTATATTTGTTTTATCTATTTCAAAACAATAACCAAATATATTTAATAAAAAAATCCAACTTGAAAAAAAGAAGAACAAAAGTAGTAATTTAATATACACATATAATTTGCTTTTGATGATGGCTTTTTATATATTAAATTAAAAAAAATTACCACGAAAAACCCACCATATCATACTCTCAAACTTGATATCTCTAGCTACCCGTCAAAACAGGTATAAATATAATTAAATATAAAAAAAATTGTACATTTCATTTTACTTAAAAAAGAAAATTTATGTTGGGAGTGAACAAAATTCAATCTCTTATGTTTCCATTCTAAAATATAACTAATCATGAAATTGAATTGGTCGAAACTTTAGTCTCCTCTACGCATGCTTTTTTTCCTTTTTTTTTCAAACATCAAGAAATTATATTGTCCTATGGCGACGATATTCACCCACTTTAGTCAATGAGAATTACCCCACATCTCTCATTTTTTATGTGCTTTGTCTAGGAATACCAAGGCGAAGAAGAAAATTGGTACCATCGGGTTGATGGCATGGAGATGCTCCCTTGAATTATTTTTGGTATGATTGCTATAGCTTCTGTAGTTTCATTTTGACGATGATACTACTCCCTTGTATATTTGTTTCTGGTGTCATTTTCAGGGAGGAAAAAGTATGTATCGAAGTATGATTTTATCAATGTTTAATTTGGATTTTTGGAGTTAATTCGATAGGTCGTGTGCTTTTTATATTATTATTATTCTGTAGGATTCTAGCTCAAAAGAAAGTTACGAGGAACTATATTTTATGGTGAATAAACCTGTTTGAAAGTATATCATTTGTTTGAAATCTTGACAAAAAAAAGAGGAGAGATTAAATCTTCTTGTACAGAGTTAATTAAATAATAGTTATTAAATTGAGTGTAAATTTGTGAGTTGAATTTATTTAAAAAATAATATAAATCATATCATGGGACCTCACCTAATATTTTAAGTTATTGAATTAAATTGATTATTTGATATGCTATCACTTGAAGCTAACTAAGTCCATATTTTAGTTAAATTAAATAAAATATTGATACAGTAAAATCTAATTGGCTGAACCATGTTTTTAATAATATAGTGTAACCTTGTTAGGTTAATATCAATGAATTATTAAAAAAACAATATTATTATTTTAATAAAAATAATTGACCTGATAACATGTAAACTGATATGATAGCTCAATAATTTTAACCTCTTTTTCAGATGAGTTTTCAAACAATATTTGATAATCAATGTTATTAAATCTAGTCTAATTCATTAGATTAATTTATTGATTAGTCAATCTAGAATTCAAATTGGGTTTTATATAAAAATGAGGAGAAGTTGACCTTATCAAAATCCAAGCATGATTCGTTTAATTAAAAAGAAAACTTTTCAAAACAATTTTTTTAAAAAAATAAAATTGAAACAACATATTTCTAAATTAATCTACCTGATAGGATCTTAAAACGGTACAAGATTAATAACATTCTTGACAACTATGACTTGAATACAAACTCTTATTCCAATTTGTACATTGACCTAGAACCCAAGATAGAATGGATACCTTGACTCTTTTTCTCTCTTGAATCCCAATGGGTGTGATCCTCAAGCAGAAAAAACACAGACTACTATTCAAGTCCTTGTTAGAATGGATAGAGTTGCAACGTAAGACTCAGTGTCCAAATCAAACACAACATTCTAGATCAGGATTTGCATGCGAGGAAAGATGTAAAGTCAAGAGAAAAATGATGCAAGAAGGACTCTATCCTCGTGAATTATCAACTCCATGCATCTTTCAATATAGTGAGGTGTGCGCACACCAATATCTTTGTAAAACATGATTGAAATGTTGAATTGAAAAATGAAATAGAATGATGATTTATTTACATTATAAAGCAAAAATAGCAAATTATTCGAGTCAACAAATTTAGCCTCTTGTTTGGAATTACAAGAGTTGTGTAAATTTTAATTTTTTTTATTTAAAATTATTTTTTATATCTTCAAATTATTTTGACATTTGATATAAAAAAAATTAAAAAAAATATTATTTTAATATGAATAAAAATAATTTCAAAAAGCAATCTTTACCATATTTTTAAACACTCTTTTAATAAATGATTCCACTAATTTTTTTCTCAATTACTTGGGTTAAGTAATTATTTTTCAAACAAGAATATAAATGGGGTCATAACCATAGCAACACAATTTGGTCGGCTCAATGATTAAAATGGATCTGGAGCAAAATATTTTTCATCCATTCATTGAGATATCTTTTATCTCGACGTAGACGGGAGAGAGAACCTATAAAGTAAAAAATAAATAAAAAATGCCATAGCTTTATGTATAACGACAAATTTGGAATAGTATTTTTGTCATTTATTCTCAACATCCAAATCAATAAAGAATCTTACTATAGAGCAAGTCTACTAATATTAGTAATGCGTACATGTTAATTTAATAATTAGATCTAAATAAAATTTATTTTATATTTATATCGTAGTTTTTTCAATTAAATAATCTTTTATCTAACCATTTTTATTCTGTCATGAGACAATAATCTAGTAATATTATCTTGGATTACTCATTAAATTTGGGTATTATTAGATATTATATATATATATATTTTTTTTTTCCCTTGTAATTTAAAGATTTAAAATAAATAAGGCCTTGCTAACAATTATTTGACCACGCATGTAACGCCCATAGAAACACTGACGGCTAATATTGGCAATTACGACGCCACGTAATTTATCACCATCTTGGATTTCTTGCCGTTGAGTGCGTCAATACGCGCACTGGGAGGACGTGACAACACTGTCCACTAATATCATAACATAAATTTCCCATAAAATGCACTCAACGCTCTTTATTTTTTCTTTTAGGAAAATTTATTTTTTTTCGTTTAGATTTTAATTAATTATTGAAATTAAATTCTTGATACTCTTGAATTGATTTAGATGTCATCATTCAAAGCAATAGCATATTTGAGATTGTAATATTTTAAAATATTTTTTATTTTTTAAATTTATTTTTAATATTAGATTTTAAAATTTAAAAACATTTAATTAAAAATTTAAAAAAAATCCAATTTTTTTTTTTGCAAGTTCAATAAAAAAAATTATCTTTCTAATCAACCCTTATCACATTCAAACTTGCAAATTCAATTATTTAGATTTATATTCATTTAATCTAATCTAGTATAGATGGGTACAATTTGCTATTTTTTTTTTAAAATATAATTTTTTTATTTGTTCGCTCGTTCTAACCCCAAACCCAGTAAACTAAAAGATATAAACTAATTTTAATTTAAAAAAATAAAAAAATAGTTAAATTGATTTAACTCGGTTAAATTCTTAAAATGATCAATTTTGAGTAAAATCTAGATAAAATCTGAGCAAAATATTCATTATTTTTTTAAAAAAATATTAAAAATAAACTCACAAAAATTATTAGCCTTATCTTAACCCCTGCTTTTAAAACTAGGCCATAGACAGTAGACAAGGAAGTGGAATCAATTCTCTTACAACAAATAGAACCCTACCTATCTTGAGCATATTCACAACTCTACTAGAAATAGCCTCTCAACTATACATAATATTTGGGGATTTTCACTACAATCATGAGCGCCTCCCTCACTTCCAAGCTCCATAGACAGAACACCCCATTCCACGCGCCATCATAGCGCGTAAAACACTATTATTACCAAGCCAGACACATACTTAATGGTGCGTTTGGTTCTTGTACTCTCGGTTTCATCTTATTTGATCTCTATACTATTCTTTGTTTCAATATCACCCCTCTTTTGTTTATTTATGCAGTTATTTGATCCTTTTGTGAACTTATGACTTAAGTACAATTGTATTAATAACTCATATATTTTTAATATCAATACAATTTAAAAATATAAAAAATAATAATTTAAAGCAAATAATTTTTTTTTAAATATAAAAACAAACATGCTCTAAACCCGACCATTAAACACATTAATTGCATACATAGAATAAATTTCAATAATTGTTAATATAATCAAATAATTATTAAAATAATAATTAAATTTTATCATATTAATTATTAAAAATAACACGGTCAATTATATTACAAAAATAACATTAAATTCAATAATAAAAAAAAGAATGTAAGCAATAGTAAGTTTTTACCATTTTCAAATATGCTAAAGATTATGTTAGGTTATTTTGAATTTGATGGATCATTTTTTTTCCAACAATAAATTTTTTTTATTTTTAAATATTTTGTACATTAAATTCCTTTGGAATCATCTTAAAAACAAGCCTTTTATATATTTTCAAAAAACAAATTCATTTTTATCTCTGCCTTAATTTCTTTTTATTTATTTATTTATTTACTTATCATGAGGTCTGTTGAGTCTTTGGACTGCATAATAAAGGGTTATCTTCCATCATATAATAATAAAATAAACCATAGTTACTAGATTTGGAATTTCTTCCATTAAAAAAGTCACTAGATACACATTAAAGGATTTTAATTTAAAAAACGTTGGTTTAACTTTAAAGACAATTATATCAATTTTACTAGCAATTATGATAAAAAGTCCATAGATAAACAGACATTTAATTTAAATGACATTCAATTCAATATAAATAAGGATATACCATAATTGCAATTTAAATTAAAATAAATACAGTTAAGTATATATAATAGTAAATAATGTCATATAATGTTATTTATCATAAAATTTATTTTAATTATTTTTTAGATAAATTCCATAAAAAAATTATTTATTTGTAGTACCCATAGAAAATAGAACTTGACCCTTTAATGAACATGAGAGGATCCAAATCCAAAAAAATGAAATTAGAGGGATGATATGAGAGCACAAAAAAATTTAGGTAAACTAAACTAAGAACAAAATTCAAAGAAGACACACATGAACATGACTTGCACTACTCAGACACACAAATTGTTAACAGCTCTTATGCACTCCTACTCGACTGGCTTGTGGTCTTAGAGAGAGAAAAACACAGAAGGAAGCAAGAGAAAAAAAAATCCCACCTCTCTTTTTCTCCACATTCTCTGCTCAAGACTCTCTCTCTGCAACTCTCTTTACGGGAGTATGTTCTTTTTCTTTTTTTATTTGGATTTGGTTGCATAAAAAACTGTGATGTAATGTCTGCTTACGTCCATTTCTTGCTCTCTCCATCTCTTAATTCTTTGAATCTTAGCACTGAAGTTTCTCTGCTCTACTTTTAGAAAGAGCTTCAAGAAAGTAAAAAATAAACTTTCTTTCATTTTTTATTGACAACAATTTGCTTCATTTAAGCTTGACATTTGTCAACTTTGTGTTTTTTCTGCTCATTACTGGTTTTTTTGTATGTTTTTTGTTGTTGGGTTTTCATGGTTTGAGTTGTTGAGCTTTGATAAGATCACTAACTGTGTGTTTTTGTGGTTTTCTTTTGTGGGGTTTGGTTGTTTTTTACAGATTGGAAAAGTGGTATAGAGAAAGAAGAGATAGTTGAGTTTGGGAGATTCGATGGGAGTCAAGAGATCTGGTAAAAGAGAGGACTTGAATTTGGAGATCTATGGAAAGTTTTTTACCGCGTTTGTTTTGATCTGCACAGCAAGAATTTCAGTTGGTGTTACTAATCCAAGTGATGGTAATTAAGCTTGACTTTGTTTTCTTTTGCTCTTTCTTTTTTTCTTTTTCCCGGTTTTCTTTCAGCTGTTTGGTTTATGAGAAAATGTGGGATAAGAAAATAAAGTGAAGTTTTTAGTTATAACTACAATGGTTTATGCCATCACAACAAGGTGGAAGAAGTGCTTTGATTGGTTTGGTAAACTTTCTGTCTTGCTTTAAGTTTAAGTTTTCTCCAGCAACCAAATCAAGATTACTGGTAATTAGTGTGCAGTTTGGAGCTGGAAATGAAGTATTTGTCACATTTGTGTGCGTGTGGATATAATTGCTCGTTAATTTTGTTTTATAGTACATGGAGCTTTGAATCTTATCACCGGCATTGTTTTGATTGAATTAGTTACTGCAATTAATAGCTTATACCTTTCTCTGGGATCTCCTGTACTGCCTGGGTGGGTCAGCAATGGGGGAGATCCGTGCGGTGAAGGGTGGCAAGGCGTTCTATGTAATGTTTCAGAAATACAATCCATGTATGGAACTCTGCTTTAGTCTCTTCATGTTAATTGCAATTTGTCGGTATGGATAATGTAAAGCTGTGTAATGATTTTTTTTTCTTTTAAAACTTGCTGTTTTACAGAGTTCTTAATGGTGCAAATTTGGGAGGAGAACTTGGTGATAACCTGGGAATGTTTGCTTCTATCAGATCAATGTAAGTGGTAGTCTCTCAATCTCTCAATCTTTGGGAGCAGAACTTGTGCATATGTGCATAGGTGTGAGCTTATGGACGATGTGGTTGACTAATTGAAACTTCTGTCCTTCCACCCCCAAACATTTTTTAACCTATTCCTTTGATGCTTTTAGAATCATCTGTTTTGGTTTTTATTTTAAGTGTGAGGAACAGAAGGGGCATTCTACGTGTGCCTTTGGACTGTTATTGACTACAAGAGGCATTGAAGATATTGCATGGGATTGTTTTACATTTATAGGTGCTTTTAGAACTGACATTATTAATCTTTGTGTTTCTTTTTCTTTCATTTATTTCCAGAGATCTAAGCAACAACCATATAGGGGGGAGTATTCCGTCCAATCTGCCTGTTACCATGCAAACCTTGTATGCTTCCCCTTTACATGAGATATAACCTATTTGTTTCTTTGATTTCATTTCTCAATTCTGGGTACCCTTTTATGCAACAGCTTATGATAGTCTTTACTTTGACAGTTTTCTTGCAGACAATAACTTCACTGGAAGCATCCCAGATTCTCTATCATCTTTAACTCTATTGAAAGACATGTAAATTTCAGCTCCTTTGGCTGGTGTTGATTCCGACTTGTCTCAGTTTTGTAATGCTTATATCCTAACTTTTTATGCCCTGCAGGTCTCTTAATGATAATTTTTTAAGTGGAGAGATACCGGATGCCTTTCAATCTCTTCCAGGGTTGATCAACTTGTAGGTTCTATTTTTAAAGTTGGCTTACTTTTCCAGTTTTATTAAAGGTTCTTTATGGTTAGTGTAACCACTTATTTTTTGCAGAGACTTGTCCAACAACAATTTGAGTGGACAGTTGCCTTCTTCTTTCGTAGATTTGGCTAGTCTTACAACCCTGTAAGTTGTCACAACAAGTCCATTTATATTGCAATCACTTAATCTCTACATGTAAGGCTAACAACTTAGTTGGCAGACGCTTGCAGGACAATCAGCTGTCTGGGACCCTAGATGTTCTACAAGATCTTCCCCTGAGAGATTTGTACTATTCCTAACCATGTCTCTTATAATTTTAAATGATAGTACTTCGTTACTTATTCAGGAATTTCATTGTCTGGTTTCGTAACCTGAATTTTGTGGAATAATTCTCTTCCTTACTTTTTGTCTCTTTTGCCCCATTTAAAACAGGAATATAGAGAATAACCTGTTCTCAGGACCCATACCTGAGAAGCTCCTGGCCATCCCAAATTTCAGGTGAAAGTCAAAATGTATTTCAGTTGAAATAGAGCTTGATGTTTGTCAAAAACGTTCATGTATCCATATGAATTGCTCCATCAGGAGGACTTGAATTGTTGAATGTTTATGTCAATGACATATCTTGTTCTCTCAATTTAGGAAATTTCTGGTTCTTGACAATTGTATGAAAACTCCACTAAGGTTATATCTGTGAGTGGGTTAGTAGAGGATGTGGGTAATGATTTACGCATTTCCATTGCCTTGTTGCAACCAGAGCATGAGCAATCAAATGAAGTGTCTCTTAAAACAATCAGGTCCTGGAAATCGTACCAGGTTGACATGTCCAAACAATTCAGACTGATCATGTTGTTGATGGGGTGGTCTATTTGAAATGCATGGATTTTTTTAAGCCAGGATTTTTTTTGAAGATAATCTACATGCGAAGAAACCTGTGACTCTCTCTTGGAACTTATGGGGAATAATACATCCAATTCATGTATGTGGTAATTGAGTTGAATCACATAATTATATGCACATATTTGTGCCTTACAGAACTGGGAGAAGGATGAGTTCTTGAATGCCTGTCAGAAATTTGCCCAAGTTGTCTGAGCATTATTGATCATAATGTGCACGATTAAATCTTGACAATGGCATGGAAATTATTCCAGAGGGACTTTCTGATCTCCACTTTCTGATGCAGCAAGTCAAAAATACCATATGATTTTTATGGCTCCTACCAGCTATTAAATCTTTAGGCATAATATTCTTCAAATAGCCATGATGGAGGCATTTGCTTTAACTTGCAGTCTACTGTGTTTGGTATCTAAGTTCATAGAACTGTGCAATGTTGTTTAAAGTGAATAGGAAGCCTGTTTTGTGTGGTTTGGAAAATTTGGTTATCACTTGATTCATTTGTTTGCTAATATGGTTGCTTGTTGCAGAAAAGATGGCAATCCTTTCAATTCATCCACTTCTCCAGTACCTGCACCCATGTCCCCACCACCAGCGACACCACCACCACCATCAGCACCACCACCACCTTCAACACCAACACCACCATTTTGGGTCCCACCATCTCCTCCTTCTCGAAAAACACCTGGGAAGCAGGCTGATGGGCCGTCTTCAGCAGAGGAATCGAATTCTGGAGGAAAAAAGTTTCTAACTACTAAAAGATTAGTTTGGATATCCATTGCAGGGGTATTGTTGTTTGTAATACTGGCATTAGCACTTGGGCTTCTTGTTCCAAAATGTAGCAGAAGAAGGAAGGAGGCCAGTAGAATTTTCAAGCGGCATCAAGTTGGTGCTTATAAAGGCAACAGAGAGAACCCAAGGGACAGTGGATCCTCAGCCCAACCAACTAATCAAATTGAAAAAGGCAAATGACTTATTTAACTTGAATCATCTGCTTCCATTGGAGATTTCAATTCTTTTGATCACTGACATGTTCTAAATTTTTTCTAACAGTTCCGAAGGAGACTTTACAGCAGCCAAAAGAGGACCATCCAAAGCCGCAAAATGTGCACAAGAGAAATGAACCTAAATTGGACCTTGCACCAAAGAGGGATGATTATTTAATAGACGTGAGCAGACTGGATTCAGATTTCATGCTGCCTCCGCCGCCTCCTCCACCCCCAACTCCACCACCACCACCTCCTCCACCCCCTGTTGAGAATGTCATTGTTAAGCCAAATGTTCCAGCTGAAGCAAGCTCAGGAAAGCCTTCTCGTAAAACTCGGACCCTCCTCACTTCTGCTAAGTCTTTCACCATTGCATCGCTTCAACAATACACAAAAAGCTTTTCTCAAGAAAATCTCATAGGAGGAGGCATGCTGGGAAGTGTTTATAGGGCACAGCTTCCTGATGGAAAGGTATGTATGATCTTTTATTATGATTGCTGTTGTTTGTAGCAATTTATTTATGGAGATTAATGAGCCAAGATATTCTATCAGTGGATTTGCTGTGTTATTATGTTAATTTTATTGTTTTCTTTGTGACTTTGTTCCTTCTCTCTCTCAAAGACTCACTTTTTAAATCAGTTTCATTGCGTGCTCTTTTCCTCAATTGCCTAAAACAATTGATTTTTAATTGTTGAAACCATTATTACAAATCCCCAAACAAAATATATCAATGAGCTTTAAAAAGTTAAAACTTTAGTGGGTTGGTTACTCTTACTGCAACCCTCTTTTATATGGTGCATCTATCTGATTAAGCAGCTCAATTTTGTTGTAAAAAAAACATATAGTTGAATGTCTTTGGTTTTCAGCCTTTAATGTATTTGGTTGCTTTTGTAGCTTCTTGCTGTCAAGAAACTTGATAAGAGGACTGCAGAGCAGCAGAAGGAGAACGAGTTTATTGAATTGGTTAACAATATTGATCGGATCCGACATGCTAATGTCGTTGAGCTCATGGGTTACTGTGCAGAGCATGGCCAAAGGCTTCTGATCTATGAGTATTGCAGCAGTGGCTCTTTACAAGATGCACTACACTCAGATGATGAATTTAAAAGGAAACTTTCCTGGAATGCCCGCATTAGGATGGCACTTGGAGCCGCTAGGGCCTTAGAGTAAGTGAATTAACCACTGTGATAGAACCAGATGTCCTTAGAAAAAAGTCTAAATTAACTAGTAAGAAACACGAATTCAAAGAGCGTGCATGTGTAGAGAGACAGATTTGAATAGCAGAAAATTTAACTCTTCTATTGCTATATCAGTTGAAAAGACATAATTAAGTAGTCCAATATGCTGGAAATGGTTTATAGATTCAGGTCTATAAAATGGTCAACTGTTCGCAAACAATCTTTCTATGGGATGAAGGTGGGAGGTGTGTTTTTTTTTTTTTGCCTCTTGTGCATACTTAATTTGTTCCATGTGTGAAGGTATTTGCACGAGGTCTGTCAGCCACCTGTCATCCACAGAAATTTTAAGTCTGCCAATGTTCTTCTTGATGATGATCTTGATGTGCGTGTTTCGGATTGTGGTCTGGCTTCGTTAATATCATCAGGGGCTGTCAGTCAGGTAAGTCTTGCTCATACAATGAGGCAGTGGTCCATGTTGAAATAGAACTCTCTTGGTAGTTGACTTTCAGACGTGTTAAATTGAGTTAATTTGCGGAAATTTATCTACTCATGAAAGTGCAATTAGAATGTAAAACAAAAGGAATTTTGTTGATCAAGTTGATAGCAATTGATATTTTTCAGTATTTGGAAAAAGCTCTTCAATTGGTGTAGGGATGTGTATAGCTTTTTGTTTCAATGTCCACTTACTATCCTAAAATAGTTCCTCTTATTTTCAGCTGTCAGGCCAGCTGCTAACAGCCTATGGTTACGGGGCTCCGGAATTTGAATCAGGAATTTATACTGTCCAGAGTGATGTTTACAGCTTTGGTGTGGTCATGCTAGAACTTTTAACAGGCCGGAAGTCCCTTGACAGGTAAAAAAGTAAAAACATGCTGTGTTTGTTATCCTATGCAATTTTTTGTTTCTTAAATGTTCCTCTTTCTTCAAATTTTGCCTAGGACACGGAATCGCGGTGAGCAATTTCTGGTGAGATGGGCAATCCCCCAGCTCCATGACATCAACACATTGTCAAAAATGGTTGATCCCTCTCTTAATGGAGAATACTCTGCCAAATCTTTATCACACTTTGCCGATATCATTTCCCGATGTGTTCAGGTGAGAATTACACTGTTGGTTTCCTTATGGTTTCCATAAAGACTTGATTCATCATTAACAAGTGAATGCCATCTAGTTGTAGTCATAGATTTTGTTTCCTACGTAACGAAATATAGGATCACCTTTACTTAGCCACAATGATATCTTGCAGTCTGAACCAGAATTCAGGCCACCAATGTCTGAGGTTGTCCAGGATCTTACAGACATGATGAGGAGAGACCGCCCCAGCAGAGAATCAATCGGTGACTGAGTCAAATTGGTACATAGAACTTGTGATTCAACTTGTGAATGTAAAGCTTTGAAGTTGTAAGCTCCCACAATGTCAACACTGGAAGACGCATCATCATCCGTAAACAAATGCAGCAAGCTAACACAATAACTGTTCACATCCACTTCTCAAGTTCATACCTCGGAGAAGTCTTCAAGGTAGCTGTAGCAAGAAATGTGAACAATCCATTCTTCTGGTCAATCATTTGTGATTCAATTGTTCATTAAATCATGCAACCAAGCTCTGCTTTTGCAGAAATCTGCTAGCCAATTGTTTTGTATTATTATTTGTTGGTAGTTCTTGACAATGAAATTTTGTTGCAATGCACCTGAGTCTGAGTGAAACTTAAATATAGCTCCAGCAAAATCCATAACATTCCGGTTACGTTGGATTTTTTCAGTTCAAATGAACAGTTTGAACCCATTCTCATCTTTGAAATGAACTAGGAATTAAAAAAGGTTACCCGGCTCTCTCTGTTGTGGGGTTAATTTTTGTTTGTGAAAATTAAAGTTCGACTATGAAAGAACACATTGGTCTAATAAAATATAGGCCTGATGGCGAGATGCAATGCTCTTGGTCACAAGGAAACTTGTATTTTTTGCTGTAACATCCTGGGAAAAAACCAAAGGAGCTACAGGGGTTGACCCGCATTGCAAATTGCTTGATAAGTCTGAACTGGCTGACGATGATTATGCGTCTCTTTCATTTTTTTATAAAAAAACTTAATTTAATTTCTTCATAAATCATTAGCTTCTGGAAGAAAGAAATTGATGACTCGTTATCACCGAATTTGAAAATTGATTCGGGTTATTGAGCTAAAGTCCTAGAAAGAAGTTTTTTTTTTTTTTTTTTTTAAAAAAAAATTCTATAAAAAACTAACCAATTTTCTAAAAAAATAAAATAAAAAATCAAATCCCGGTACAAACCGAGTTGACACCGAGTCGATCACACATATATAAACTCGGCACCTCTCTTCCCCCTCTCCCGCGAATATTTATCTTCCTTAACGTCCAAATTTTTTATTTTTTATTCTTTATTTTTCTCATTTTCACCGCTTCGATTTCACCAATCCGTCCCTTCCTCTCCATAAATTTGAATCTCTAATCAATCACATTTCCTCCTCTCAGTTTTCGATATCCAAATCTGAAATTACGAGTTCAGATCTGGTGATTACTCAGTAAGAAGTAATGAGTCGGTACGATTCGAACCCGTTCGAAGAAGAAGAAGTCAATCCTTTCGCTGTACGTGTAAATATACGTATTTTACTTGTTACATCTGTGTATGATTATTTGTAATATTCGCGTATGTACGTAAATTATACGCGTATTCTTTTTCGAAATTTTGGATTCTTCGTAATGTAGTTTTTTTACTGTGTTGTTTGGTTGCTGAGAAAATGCGGAGGATTTTGAGAGAAAATTGAAGAAGCTCGGATCTTATTTAGACTAGAAAGAAAGTCACCCTCTCTCTCTGTTTTTTTTTTTTGGCTTAATTAAGTAGAGTTGTAATGTTAGTACTTAAAGTAGCAATATTAATTATAGATTTACATTCTAATTATTTTTATTTTTCTAATTTGAGTTGTTGAGATGAAGAAATGAAGCTCTTATATTTTGCTGTTTGTTTGGTAATGGAAGGATCAAGGAGGGAAGGGGAAAGGATCAGGGCAGTCAAATTATGGCGGAGGCGCGTTTTATATGCCTGTAACTTTCTGTTTTTCTCTTAATTTTCAGCATTTTAGAATGAGTTTGGGGCCGCCGTGCTGCTTTGAACATGGAAATTAAGTATAATGTGTAGGTGTAATATGATGGAAGATGAAATTTTTCAGTCGGTTGTAGGATAGTTTGTAGCATTGTTGAAGCGAGAAAGCTTTTCCCTTTCGAGAAAATTGTGAATCTTTTTTGAGTTGCTATATTTTGTTTGTATGTTGGATCTGAGATGGTTATAATTGCTAGTCCAATATGAATCTCAAGTCTGGATGCTGAAATTTAATCTTAATTACTTGTTCAGTAGGAATGGAACCCGAGGATGCAGTTAAGAACCTGTAAGTGACATGCAAGGATAAATGGGAACACTGGCTAATAATGCTTAATGTCTCTCTTAAAACGTAACTTTTTTTTTTATGGCCAATTTCTTGTTTAGTTACTGTCCTTTATGGATCTTCTACTTGCTGCTGAGTGCGAGTCCCAAGCTACACCTGGATATAGTGTGGCAGATTTACTTGTTCTTGCATATGTATGGATGTTATGAATTGGTGGTGTGCTTATTTTTTGGTGTAAAGATTCTCCGGTAATGCTGTTAGCTTATTCTCTTGTGTTTTGCTGTATTCTTGCAAAATTTCTAGAATCCCGGAAGTGTCCCCACTGCAACTTCAAGGCTTTCACCCCTTCCTCATGAACCTTATGATCGTGGTGCAACCATAGATATTCCCCTCGATTCTGGAAAAGTACTATAAATTCTTCAAGAAGTTTGTTCATGTAGTCACATTATCTGAATGTTGCTTTCTTATTTTTGTTTCTGTTCCTTGTCTGACTCTAGGATTTAAAAGCTAAGGAGAAGGAACTCCAAGTGAAAGAGGCTGAATTGAAGAGGAGGGAACAGGTGAGTGCTCTGTTATAGTGACACGTGTACATAGGTGTTTACACACACGTGCGTGCTCTTCAAGAAGTATGGTCATGCAGTCACATTATCTTAAGGTTGCTTTCTTATTTTTGTTTCTGTTCACACACACACACACACACACACACCAACTTCATTTTGGAAATCAATAGCATGTTCAGGAAAATCCTGTTTGGCCAAAGATTATTGATTTTCGTTGCGTTTTCCTTGTGTCAAACTTCTAGAATCCATGAGTTTTGTGGTCAATGAAACCTTGAGAGTCTTGCAATTTCTTTCATTGTTAAATTGTATTATCCTCAATGGTAATTTAGAATCCATTTTCCTTTTGCTTTTCAGGAACTAAAACGGAAGGAAGATGCAATAGCACGTGGTATGTTTATCATATTGGTGCTTATTTGGTTGATAATGAGGCTGTGCACGGTGATATTTAGTTTAACATAATGTTCTTTTTTTTGACAGCTGGAATTGTAATAGAGGACAAGAATTGGCCACCATTTTTTCCGATTATCCATCATGACATTGGAAATGAAATACCAATCCACCTACAGAAGATTCAGTATGTTGCATTCACAACATTTTTGGGTATGTTTTAAATTCTACTTCTTGGAAATTCTGTTTGATGGCCACTTGTCATATTTTATTGTTTGCTGTCCTTGATAGTCAATTTTGTTAGGTTGTTCTTCAAGTCTCAGTCCTGTTAGCGAGAATCAGGAGACAAGATTTTCTAACTGTTGCATTTTCATGACGATGCATCTTAATTGTCAGCATTTCATTTTGTTTAGTTGGGTTTAGGTCATTCCTGTGATTGATCCTGTAGTTCAAATTGTGTAAAACTGTTCTGTTTGGTTGGGTAGAGGTGGATCAATTTGAGAAATGTTTTAACACAAACAACTATCAGCTGTGTGGTAACCTAGTATCATGAAATTGCAGGTTTATTTGTCTGTCTTTCATGGAATATTGTAGCTGTTACCACAGCCTGGATAAAAGGGGAAGGTTGGTGCAAATCCATTCAACATATATAGTGCATGATCACATTACTTGTTTGTCTAAACTCGTTTTTCTTTTCTAGGTCCAACAATTTGGTTTCTTGCTATCATCTACTTCATATCAGGAGTTCCTGGAGGCTATGTTATGTGGTATCGCCCTCTTTATCGTGCAATGAGGTATTCTTCTTTGACCATTGGCCTGTGAAATTGCTTCTATAACTATATCTGTACATGTATTGCATGTGTTTCCTATTCTGGCTCTATGTTTTTGAAATGTTTCTGGATGCTGCAAGTATTTAAACATGATTATAGAAGCTTGATTCACGTGTTTGCAGAAATCTGAGATAACCTTATGGATAGTTTGGAAACCTGATCTTTCATGTTCAATAATAATGAAGCTGTAAATGATGATTACCTAGACATGGTTGATGAAATTTCACATGTGAAAGCATGATTTGAATTGAATATTTGAAGATCCGAAGTATCATCTTGTAAAAGAATATATACTTTCTTGAAATTGTAGGAAGAATGTGATGTTGTTCACTGGTATGACCTAAATTTACGAGGGAGGTCCAACCAAAAAGAGGGGGAGAGGGAGGTGGGGAAGCTGAAAAAAGGAAAAAAAAAAGTGCAATGCTGTGTAGGAGGGATCATGTGTAGTTTATCTTCTATTAGGTGGCATGTTTGCTTGGGAGGGAATCATAATCCTGTTATGCTGGATAAGAATAATTGTCAGACAATGATGTGTTTTGAACTTTGTCCTTGATATATGATGGATGAACGGGTTCAGATTAGCTAGATCCTTTTTTTTTATTTAGCACAATTGGACAGCTATGGTAATTTTTGTGCGTTAGTTTAGCAATAGTCTAATGAAAAATATAGGGAGGGGTCTTAAAGTACTTTCTCCATGCGTGCATCTCATTAGGAGAATTTGATGGTTTTACTTGTAGTAGTCTTTTTTCATTTGTTCATTATATGCATTATGAATTGATGTCCCTACTTTTATTTAATTTTGCATCAACTCCTTTTGCAGGACAGATAGTGCTCTGAAGTTTGGATGGTTTCTCTTGGCTTACCTGGTAATCTCATTTATGTATTTCTTTCCCTTTTGAAGATCCTCTAGAAAATCCCTCATTTGCTGTTTCCGTGCTCTCCATGCAGCTCCACATTGGCTTTTGCATCTTTGCTGCTGTTGCCCCCCCAATTGTTTTCAAGGGGAAATCTCTTGCGTAAGTTTCTTTAAGATGTTGCATTGAAGATGGTTCTTTTGCTAGAGAATCAAATACATCATAGCTTGTTTGGAAAATGAAGCAACTATTCTGGGAAAGGAGGATTTTCTCACTCATTCAAATTTCATTTTATCGTTGTTTTCCTGGAGTGTCTTTTCCTGAAATTTTAGGTGGACTGATTGGGTAGAAATTATATTGATCTGATCTTCTTTTAGTTTCTCTACTTCGCTAATGTTTGTTTGATCTTTTGTGGACAGGGGTATTTTGCCTGCTATTGATCTTATGGGCAGCCATGCTTTAGTTGGGGCAAGTTTTCAGCTTTGGTTGTTCATTTCTTGATAATATCAGTGTACCTGCACTTCCATTATGAAGTATTTTCTCACTCATTCTGAGCATAATGGGAGAAATGCATTTTTACATATTTGATCGTGAACTGTTATTATGTAGATGTCCAAGCAAGTCTCACTCTAATAACATTACAATTTTTGTTTGCAGATATTCTACTTTATTGGATTTGGATTCTTCTGCGTTGAATCACTCCTCAGTGTCTGGGTTATTCAGGTTAAACAAATCCTCTTACGACTTGTGCATGCAACCTTGCTTACTGTTTCATTATGGCTTTGCTCAAGATTCTTTGTTTGCTGGTCCTGATTTGCAGCAAGTCTACATGTATTTCCGAGGTAGTGGAAAAGCTGCAGAGATGAAGCGGGAGGCCACAACAAGGACCATGATGGCTGCCCTATGACATTGCTCCACTGGACAAAAAGCTATTCTTGGATGGAACTAGAAGACTACGCTTCTTGCCCACTTTTTCCCTTCATACATTACGAGTCTTGCTTCATTATTAACCTTCTTCATGTCTTCATCTTTAAATACAATTCCCAAACAAAAGAACTTGACAGATTAGAAAATTGAATAGGATTGACTTCTAGACTCTAGAGTATTGTGTTCAGCCGAGACGTCGACTTAGACAGAGGTTGATGCATTGTTTCTCCCTATAAAATGATTGGTACTGTATGTGAATTTGTTTTGCTCTTCTGGTGATTGTAAAGAGAGGCAAATGCCGAGATCACAACCAGTGGTCTTAGGCTTTAAGGGGTTGATTCAATACAGAGCTGGCCTGTTTTGTTCATGTCCAGCCATGGAAAGTAGCAGGAGAGAACATCATCTCAATACTAGAGGACATGAAATCGAATCCTGCGGGTGGTCGCGAACAGCAGATGCAGGAAACTTTGGTGTCGACGGATTGCATCTGCATCGACTGCTCTTGAATTTTGAACCTGTATCGATTTTGTTCATGTCCATCCAAGCATCTGTGCATTCTTCACATAAATTCTGCGTAGTAATGGAGTTATGGATCTCGTCCCTTCTACTTTGTTTTATTTGTAGATCTTGATTGAGCCACTTTGAGAAGGTGCAGTTCGGCCGAAAAGTAAGCTCGGCTGGGCCTTTTGTTTTAGGTCTAGCTGGTTTTTTTTTTATACCATCAGACTGACCATGCATATAATTAAAAGAGATGAGCACAAAACCTTTAGTTTGTACTTTTTAGGATCTGTTATCGGATAAATATATGTGAATTTTGTATTTTTTTAAAAAATTAATCACCACGAATATTGAAAAGTGCATCGTATATTTATAATTGCAAATATCTTCATAGAAAATAATCAAAAGTAATAATTTAGTCACAATTAGTGAAACGTGATGTAAAACATTCAAATTCTAAATATGAAATAAATTAATCAGATGTGTTATTTATTTTATATTTATATATGCGCGTATTGCGTAGTTGAATGATACATGCAATTGACTAGGCATGATCAAGTATAATTATCGCAGCCTTTTCAAGATGCATGAACTTTTCGAGGACAATGCTGTCAGGACAATCAACCACTACCTTTTCAAGTCTTTCTCCTGAGATGCCAAGGTTGCGAAGGTCGGAACTAACAAAACATGAGCGTGTGATGTTGATACTGCCGACGGCCAGGATGAGATCCATTCACCGAAAGAGGACGCATCGTCAACTCTCATAGACTTCGACGAGAAGAATTGCAAGTTCGGGAGCGGAATTGAGGAAGGCAAATCCCAATAAAGCATTGGTTTATTGATGAAATCCAAAGTTAGATACCTCAATGACCGACATTTATGGAGGGAAAAAGGCAAGAAAAAGCATGGCTTTTTATTACCATTGACAATAAATTCGAGATAAAGCACTTCAACTCCATTGCGTATCGCATAAATGCAGCAATGTCAAAGGCCGATAACGATCAAACCAACGAAGGTGAAAACACAAAGGCAAGGACGGTATATATAGCGCAAAGAGCTATGGAGTTGGAAGCAAGCCGTTCAAGATTCTTTTTTAATGTTATATTCCTTTTTATAAGCTATATTGAACCATAAATAATATAAAATAGACTTTCAAAATTATCCCCAGCTAATCTATGTTCGACATAGTGTTGTTTTTTTAATTTTTATTGTTAAGAATCTAAATTTATTTAAAATGCAATATAATATTTTTTCAAGCTAATCAAACATCCCTCTGTATTATATAAAATAATATTGTTTGAATTATATTCCTGTTTGTTTTTGCATTATAAAAATGGTTTTTAAAATAATTAATTTTTTTATTTTAAATTAATATTTTTTTTAATATTTTCAGATTATTTTGATATGTTGATATTAAAAATAAAAAATATATTATTTTAATATATTATAAAATAAAAAATATTTTAAATAAACAACCATCACTGTATTTACAGGCAGACTAAACTGAATCCAGCCGAAAAATGAACAGAAACCTAATAATCGCCACCCACATTCTCTCTAGTCAACAAAGGCTACCAGACTGGCCTTAACAATGACATTGCTGTTTACAGTCTATGGCTCCCTTGCGTGCACGGTTCAGATCCTACCTCCATCACCTTCCTTGTAGTTGCAAACCCGACCGTATTTTAGGGGCAATTTAGTACTTTCCTAAATATAAAAAATAATTAAAAATTATTTTACATGTGGAACTAAGTTCAACTAACCCAGAAATGAACTCCTTCAACGAGAAAGGCAGTAGACCACCACCTCCATTAATGGATGGCTAAACAACGTACGAACGACTCTCCCCCCTCATAAATTTGTAATCAATCACTTTTTTAATGTTTAGCCCTGCGTGGATTTGTTGTTTGTATTATATTTATTATCCTTTAGATTCAAAATAAATGCTGCTAAAAAGAAATTTTTTATAAATATAATAGCAAGATTAAACCCGGCCTTGACTCACATAGTCGACGGGTATATAGGCAACTTAAACAATGATTCAAGACCTTAACTTGATAAAAAGATCTTAAAAATAAGTAAAATATATTTGTTAATTATCTTTTATGAAATAAAAATTACTCACTTAATAAAAGATTTTAAATACGAAATGAAAATTATTCAAGACGTATGTATAAGGAAAAATAAAAAACTATTTTAAAAATATTTTAGAATACTGTATTTATAATTTTGCCCAATATTTCTATTCACCTTAAGCCGGTTTTATTGCATAATTGACCCAATTAAAGGCTAGGGTGAAAAGTTGGATGGGTTAATGCTAATTAAATTATAAATTGTCATTATTTCTAGATTTTTTTTAAGAAAATGAAAAGCATGTTTAAAAAAACCAAGTCAAAATAAATTTTAACTTAATCATGAATCAATTTGTTAACTTATACCAAATTAACTCGCATCTAATTTAATTTAAAATGTAATCTACACTAAAAATCAGGTTAATAAGTCATTGAGCTGGCAAATCAACTAAGAGTGTATTTATGTTACATGTTGTGTATATTTTTAGTGATGGGGGCATCACTAAAGAAAAAGAAAAAAAAAGAGCAATAGCAGAAGCATGAAAATAATAAATGCAAGGTTATACCTGGGTTTTGTGTTTTCCAAGGTTATACCCTATAATAAATGCAAACTCAACCGATAGCATAAACCAAGTTTAATTACACTGTATATTAAAAGGGAGTAGACAACTAATAATAAAAAAAAATAAAAATTGTTAATGGCTTCAATTTTATTATTCAAAAGCAGGTTCGAAAACTCTTACAAAACAAATATCAAATATCTGTGTATCTAACGGTGAAAGACCACTGAAGTTGCTCGATCCTTAACACCGTTCATGCATATATAAATGCACTTCTGATATTATATTCCTGTGCTTGCCAAACCACATCGCCCTCTCAAGTCCCAAAATCAAAAAACACAGAAGCGCAAGAATAACAAGACTAGAACACCATGGTTTGCTTTTGTTTTCTTGTTGATCAGACCCGGAAGGTGAGAAGAAGCAAGCCGGCAGCCGGAATTTGTTCAAGGTGTGGTGGTGGAGCAAGTGTAGCTGATATGAAAACTTGTACAAGATTTTGCTATGTGCCATTTTACTCGAAATCTTGGAGAGCTATCATGTGTACTTTCTGTGGAGCTGTACTCAAATCTTACCACTAAATTATTTTGTTTTAGAGGACTTCTAGCATGGTATTTCTTTCCCACTTAGTTTATAGAATTTTAATTAAGTTCTGTATGCTTTGGAGCTAATTATTAAAAACATGCTTAATTTTATCCCTAATTTTTCGTGCCTTGTTATAGAATTTTTTCCCTCTTCTGTTTGTACCATTTTGTAATGTGAAATTAGCTTGAGGGAATTGCAGAAAGCAGCATTGTTCTTAAAAAAATAAAAGAAAAGGAAAAAAAAAATGTTACAGAGAGCTCCTTCCCAAGAGGGAGATGTGCAATTTTTGTTCTTGTTTGCATCCAAAAAATATAGGACAGTGGTTTGGTCTGCAGTCGTGCAGTTTGTGCAGGATTTGTAATAAATTTAGAGGTGGAAAGCTTTTGTGAGGAGGATGGAGATGGCTGAACAGTGATGCCTCATCAAGTGGAAAGGACATGGAAGGTGAAGTGTTGGTGATGCCGATAGCTATATGTATATATATATATGGAGTCTGTTTCCAGAAATAAATGAAGTGGTTGAACCTTCCATTGACCTAAAACACGCGCGGCAGCAATCAAACTACAATTAATTTTCTGTTTTCAAAGTTTAGGCTGCTCCAATCTTCTCCCAATTTCTTCATATAATATTTAACTTAGTTTTCTTTGATGATCTAATTAAGGAAAAGTAGAAGTGTTAAGCTCAGTTCAATGAGTGGTTTATTGGCTATAACTAGCCAGGGTTGGAAGACTCTCCAATTAAACCTTGAAGTTACTGTTTATGTTTTTTTAATTATTTTCTAAGTTAATTTTAAAATTTTATTGTTTTTTTCTACATGGTTTAGATTTTTTTATTATTAAATTAGTTTTTATCTGTATATAAATAGTTGGTATATTATTCTTTTATCAAATTATTGAATTTAAAAACTATTAAGAATAAATTAGAGAGTTTTTCTCTATTAATTTCTCTATAATTCAAGATTATATTCTTCTAACTTAAAAACCCTAGTATTTATCCATCCTTCTTTATTTGAAGTGATTTAATTATCTGGTTGAACAATATCAGCTATTTTATCTTTTCATTGCCATTAAAGCAATGAAGAAGAAATGCACCTCCTGCATATTAGAAGATCAGTCTGGTAAAACCTACCAAAATACCCATATTGCAGTGAAATGAAGGTGATTTTTTTTATTAACATAGTTGTCTGGGTTAGTTTGCGCCCATCTCGACTAATCCTACAAATTCTGAAGTTAATAACCATATAAACTTCTAATAATCTTTACCCTAAGTTTATTATTGAATATACTCAGTAAACTCAAGTTTGCTAATGGATACAATGAAGACATTGCACTGATGAGCTAAATACTAAGGCTGCTACAATGAGCTTAGCAGTCGGTTAGAGCAGACACAGTAGATGGTTAGATTCTGTTGTAAAGTTTGGTATTAATATGTTATTTATAACTGATTCTGTTACTATACTAAATCGTAGGTTATAAATACTGTATCGGTTAAGTTAATGAATAAGAAGAAAATCAGTTACCACTTTCATTTCTAATATTTATAATTTTTAGAAAATAAATTTAATACTGATCAGTTAAGCTAGAATGATTTTTCAATCTTCTTCACATGCCTAGTTATGTTTATTTAGGCTAGGGACATGCCTTTCAAATCCCCTCAAAGAGAGATGATGCATATAAAGTTGTGCCTGTGAAGGTGTTGAATGAATTTGTCAATGTTCATGTGAAATTAATGCCAGAAAGAAATTAAAGTGTATCATTGTTAGTATTTTTTTCTTTTTGTTTTCCAGTTTCAGCTCAGTAAAATCATGAGAAAGGATGTAATAAATGTTCGACTTGATGAGAATGCCAGTAGAATTCAAATATATTTATTTGAAGTGATGTATTTAGTTGATCAAGAATCGATGATGCATTTAGTTGATGACACTTCTAAACTTTTTCATGTTAAAATCAATATATTTTTTTTCTTAAAAAAAATAACAAATTTAATTATGACTTGGAAATAATTATCATCACTAACTTCTCTTAAGTTTAGCGTACAATTGAATCCAATTCCTCATAAAATAAGAATCTTAAATTAGCATGTGATTAAGAAAATATCATTTAATATTTAAGTTAGCCATCCAATTTCTTAGAAGGGTTACATTTAAAGAAATTGATTATCATATGGAAGGAGATATGAGAGGATATTAATCCCATATCTTTTAAGGAATGTCAATTTTATAAGAAATGGGAATAGCATGAGAGGATACTAATCCCATTTCTTTAATCCCATCCTAATCCTATATCTTTTAAGGATACTAATCCCATATCTTATAAGAAATGTCAATTTTATAAAGATACTAATCCCATATCTTTTAAGGAATGTCAATTGATGTAGGATATTAATCCTCCATTAATATAGATACAAGGAATGTTAATTTTATAGGACGTTCTTCTTGAAATGACTTTTAAGAAAATCTTATGCATTTAATGAGAATCCATATCTTTTAAATATATCCTACAAATTCAATTATTTTTTGAGGATTGATTGAGCTAGATTTATTACTATTAGTGGAAAATTCAATTACTAAGAAAATTAAGAATGGATATGGTAATACGAGAATTTAAATGACTTTCTATAGTTGAAGTTTTTTCTACGTTATATATACTCTCTCTAAAGAAGATATCTATTGCGTGTATTTTGATAAATAATACTTCACAAGTTCAAAAGAATTTTTTTTTCTTAGGAGCATGGCCACATGGATCCACTTTCTTCTCTTCTTTAATTTTGCACTTTGTGTTTTGAGTGCAAGATCAATTCAAGATCAGGCCAAGCAAAATCTACCAACTATTAAAATCATCAATTCTTTGCCAGCAAACTTGGCACCAGTGCGATTCTAATGTGCTTCCAATAATATCACATTGGGTATGCACTCACTTTCTGTGGGTGAAGTCTACCAATGGAAAGTTGTGGAAAAGAATACATATTACTACGCAGCTGAATGGAAAAATATTTTTCATCGTCGTATGGGTTTGAAGTACCTAGAGATGAGAATCATGGAACTGTGTATTCGTTGGTGAAGGAAGATGGGGTAGCATTATGTCAACATTTCTCTCAACCACCATCAACCACCCTTTTCTTTATCAACCACTATCACTCACCTTTTGACCACCATCAACCACCTTCTCCTTTTTTCAACCACCATCACTTCTCAACCAAGCTGCCAAGGCTCTCATTTCTCCTATAAATGGAGACAAAGAGAGAGCAAGGTAAGTGTAAGTGTGGAGGGAGTGTGCAGTGAGTGTAAGCGCAACTGTAAGAGTGTAAAAAAGCAGATTCGAGAGAAACACCGAGTGTAAGAGTGAAACACTGGGTTTTGCGGGATTGTACTGGGTTGAGTTTAGTGTTTGTATCATTCCTCCAGTAATATACAATCTGTTGCCTCCGTAGATGTACCCAGTTTTGGGGAACCACATAAATATGCTTGTTTGTGTTTTTACTTGTGTTTGCTTTTGGTCCAGTATGCATAAAAAATTGGTATCAGAGCATTAGGAAGCTAGAACACTGAAAAAAACACGTTTTTTAGCTATTGGTTCGAAGTTGTAGAATTTTCAAAGTTAACAGATCTAGATTTTGACCACTTGCAAAGATTCCTCTTGTTGATACGAGTTTGACGATATAAAGATCATCGAAATTGGAGTTGAAACAAGCCCTGTAGAGCTTGCCAAAGTTTCGCTTGAAATCTACTGGAAAAACCAGACATTGCCGGAATTCTAGCCTGAGAAGACTGCCATGTCATCTGCCACATTAACACCGAGTCAACATCCACGTCATCAACAGATGGTCCACAGTGCCATGTCACCAGCCACGTCATCTAACAGTAACAGAATATTCTCTTGACATAATAAGAATATTTCGTTAATTGTAAGAGAATATTTCCTTGACTGTGACAGAATATTCTTTATCAGTGACAGAATATTCTTTATCAGAGACATAATATTCCTTTCCTGAGTCAACTCAGTCAGATTAGTTTTTTGGCCAACTCAGTGATTTTGTAGCCCTTTTTGGCCGAGTCAAGCTTGTTCCTAACATTTTCAACCATTCTAGACGTAATCGTGGTGTCTATTTTGCGAAACAGCACACCGAAGTTACTGTTTTGGCTCTTTTGAGCATAAAAATGCGTGTTTTAACAATTTCGGGAGTCCATTTATAATCCAAAGACGTCCTAATAGCTGATATTCCAGAAGAAAGATCAGCAGGGAATGCTAGTATACCTCCACAATACATCCCGGTATCGAGTACCAAATTTGAGGTGGAGAAGTTTGATGGGAAAGGTAATTTTGGCATGTGGAAATTTTACAAAAGGACCAATACAGAAATTGGAAATAAAAATGGACCAAAGTGTAAATCCTTGTAAATTACAGGACAACTTTGAAATTTTATAAAGTCCACACGAAAATCGAGTGGGGAGGAGATAAAAGAGAGGGGAAAGCATCGTCAGTGACAAACCGTGCCACTAACAACCACATTATGGAAGGGGGGTTTTTTTCCTTCAAAAGGCATTGCTCGTGCTGTAAAAAAGGCAGGCCTTCCACACGTTGATATGTTTATTATGAGAGTAAATAATTTTTTATTTTTTTAATAATTTTTTATATTTAGTCAAATAGAAAACTCCTCTCAAATGGCCTGATAATAACAAAACTAACCAATGTAAAAATACAAAAAAAAAAAATCTTTATACGCTAGTTTTAAAAATTTTCTTTTTAGGGCATTTTGGTTGTTTAAGTTTGCATTTAAAATTGGAAAAATCTTATTTGTCACTGATTAATTTAGTAATGACTAATACATCTTATAAAAAAAACATGAATTCCCTCAACCTGGAGAGGTATAGATTAATTGGTCATGCCCTGGGCTAGCTCCCTAGAGGTCACCATTTCGAGTTGCACAAACCTCAGGGCCACTAGAGGCTTACATGATGGCCCAGACACCCATGCTAATAATAAAAAAATAAAGACATTAATTCCCTTGATAGCCAATTCAATATTTTGTTGTAAGAAATTTTCTACTTATTCTAATTTCAAAATGAATCCTATGAGTCCACACCAACTCTTGCTAAAACCTTTGGTGCACGTAGTCTAGCGAGATGCTAGACCCTCCTCCTTTGGGCTTAAACAAGCAATGAGCCTAAGAGCCCTTGGGTCTGGCAAGCTGTCAAAACCATATTCAATAGGCGTTGAACCCAAAAGTATTTATCATGTGTGGGCGTTGGACCCAGAAAAGGAAAAGCTTAAAAATGGGTGTTGGACCTACAATAGAACTCAACACGGGGACTAAAACTCGTAAAAATCAACAAAATTAGGAACGAGAACTAGATGGAAGGCTGCGATAAAATCCACTTGCTTCCCTTTAGAGAGGTTGAGGAAATATAGGTTGGACATAGCTAGGAATATCATATATCCCACCATTTTGGTCAAAGCTGCTGAACCTCGGAAAAACTCTTGAAATTCCTTGGGAGAATTACTTAAAGCCTCCAATTTAGCCTGAGAAATCTTATTCTTTTCCTTGGCAGTTGCCAGCTCAGCCCAAGTAGCAGCAAGCTTAGCCAAGTCTAAAGTAACGTGGGTCTGACATGCTTGCCAGTCCCAAGGTGCCTGGACTTGACAAACAGACAAGTCCACAATGAGTGGACTTGACGGTCTGTAAAGTCCATGTAACGTGGGTTAGGCATGTTTCATGGGCTCAAGGCGCTTGGACATGGCAGAATGCAAGTCCAGAGCGAGTGGACTTGGCAATAAGACACGTCTAAAGTACGTGAGTCAGGCATGTTTGCCAGACCCAAGACGCCTGGACTTGGCAGTCAGCCAAGTCCAAAGTAATGTTGTAAGAAAGATGCAATGAATAGAAAAAACTATAACTTGAGGCGTGTATAGACACTGTTTTTAAGGGTATTTCTTCAACACAAGGCTATCCTCTAAGATCCAATAAGTTCCTCCTCTAAAATTGAGGGTTATAAAAACAACAACCAAGATAGAAAGGAAATACCAGCAAGCCTTGCAAACACAGAAAAATAATGCTATGTTTTTTTTTTTGCTTTAATTTTTATGGGTGTGATTTGTATTTCTTTAGGATAAAAAAATCTGAATTCGGTCTTCCAATTTGTATGTATATGTATGTATGGATGGATGGATGTATGTATGTATGATCCAAATATCATTTCTCAATTTAGAATCATGTATTTTTTAACGACACAATGCATTTGTGAAGTGTTAGTTAATAACTTCTTTTGTTCCTGTAAAAAGGGACCTTAATTTGATGGGAACGTGGTTCAAGAAACGCTCTTGAAAACTGCCAATGTCAGCAGTGTCACCACCATCACTGGTACCGAAGATGCAACAACAAAGTGGCGACAACATGTATAGTTTATCAACAAAGCGTAACCATAAGAGGCCAAAACTACAAGAAGTAGTTGCGACGACTTGTCAAATTAGAAGTTGGAATGAAATGGACCATGGCATATCGGTTTCATAATGAACAAGTTAGTGAAATCACTTAGGTGGCGGATATTGCATTATAATACCATGTATTTCTGCAAGCCATGGTTGTTGGCGCTCCTCGATGCTCTCTTTCCTCATGGAACAACTCTTGATCTCCATTCCTATGACATATTTCCACAACATGGGTATTGCAATCGTGAACGTGCAAGGTATTTTTTTCTTCTCCACTTGGCGCTTGGTCTTTTTTGACCTAAAAACCATTACACCAAGGTTTTGTTTGGCAAATCACCCGTTGATTTCTTGGGAATATTTTGGTTCAAGGTAATATTGTAACCATGTTTATAGTTTGTTCTTAAGTAAATGGTTGCGTTTTTACCATCATCTCTATTATATAATTAATTATACGACGTACAATACTCATGAACTAATATTTCTTTCATGTATGTTTGTTGATGGACGATATTACTATTGAAGGTTGCCTTTGGTAAGAATTATATATCTCATTTCCAACATATAAGGTTGTAATCATAGAATCAATGTGTGATGATGAATCTCTCCAACTCTACGACTGCCATTGATGTTGAAAATGCATTCTTACTACTGCTTGCTTGATCAGCCATGATGTTTTCTGTCTTTTGGATGTCTTGTTGAACATGTGGTGCTTGTGACGATTTAATTATCCTTTCCAAGTCTGAGGTTACTTCTCTTATTATTGGTCGGTTTCTCCCATGCAAATTCAAGCACTTTTTTGCAATACTGGCAACAACAACAACTTCTTCATTCTAGCAATACTCTTTCATTCTAGTATCCAAAATATCAAATAGTCTCCTATCTTCCATTAATGTAATAAAGTGCTTGGCTAAACTTCTGGTTCTTGTTGGACTTGTAGAGAATACCGATTTTCGTCCACTCATAAGCTTAACCAAAACCACACTAAAGCTATAGACATCACTTTTTTATGTATATTGGCCGGATCGGAAGTACTCTGGATCAAAGTAGCCAAAGGTACCTTTCACTTGAGTGGTCAAGTGAGTTTGATTGATGGCCACGGCTCTTGAAGTTCCAAAATCAGATATTTTGGCTCTATATTCCTTATCTATAAGTATGTTCATAGACTTAATATCTCGGTGATATATCGGAATGGATGCTTTCGAGTGTAAATAGGAAAGGACTCCCGTAACCTCTATAGCAATCTACAATCGCCTTTCCCAAGATAATAAGAAATCACTGTGTGGAACATGGAGATGCCTGTAAAGATTTCTGTTAGGAATGAATTCATAGACAAGGAGAGGAACTTAGGTCTCTAAACAACATCCTAGTAACTTAACCACATTCTTGTGGTTAATTTGTGAGAGAACAATTACCTCGTTAATAAACTCCTCAAGCCTTTTTCCACCCACTTTTTCAGACCTTTTAACAGCAACAATGCTACTATCTTCTAACATCCCCTTATAAACTGTGCCTTGCCCACCTTGACCAAGTATTTGAGATTCATTAAAATCATCAGTGGCTCTCTTTAACTCTTTTAAAATAAATATCTTTGTTTTTGTAACACTGTCATGATCTGAGGATAACTGCTGCTGTAACAATAAATTGCCATTTTGCTTGAAGAAATTCCTTTTAATTAGTTCTTTGTTTTTTCTTTTTTTTACTAGTTTGTATAACCACCATATGCCAATAAGTAATGCCCATACAAAAATGAATGCTCCTATAATTGCAGCAAGTAAAAAAATGTTAAGTTCTTGACATATATGATTGTTTAACCAAAGTAACATTTATTTTATTGTGAGTGATTTTTAATGCACCATGCAGTTACAGAAGAGTTTGAGAATGCCAACATTACATTTCATAAAATAAAATTTAATGTAATGTTGGTTTTTCTAAATAAGTAGAAGACAATACAAGAAAAGGAGTCTAAATACAAAACTTCAACTTTTTAATAATTTTGTTTTGCTGATTTAGCCTAATTTATTGGCCACAAGCAACATCAATTTAATTAATTAATCATACTATTCAGTCTATCAAGAGAGTTGTTTTTTATTTGACAGCTTCTTTTCAGACCTAGTTCTTGTAAGAGTTAAACAACCGATTTCTTAATTGGTTTTCTCTTTCAAGCATCTCATTTCCTAACACATCAAGTTAAAATAAAATTTATTTTATTGTTAGTGACTCTTTGCCAAATAGTAGTTATAATGCATGCTGAGCTATTCCTTGATACACCATGCAGCTGCAGAAGAATTTGAGAATACTTCATGAAATAACGAGGCAAAGATTTCGTACCTATTATAATTATATAAATTTTATTTATCTCGCAATTGCCTCTTATATTCAATTTGAGAATCCCTTGGCACTAGTTTTTCTTTGGAGTTGTGCCTTTATCAACATCTAATAAAATAACGAAGAAAAAATCAACAAATATTTATATGAGAAATATTTACATAAGCAATATTTACATGAGAAAATGATATTTACCCAAGCATTCAAGGTAAGGGTTGCCCTGAAATCCATCTCGGCACTCGCACTGGGATGTGAAGGAGTTTTGATAGTGAAATTTGCACAAGGTGGCAGAAGCATTAACCTCATTCGAGTTGATCAACCAATGCAGGTATATTGGAACATAATTTCTAATATTTATATTGGATTTAAACCATTCTGGATCAGTCATCATGCATCCTTCACCACCTTGATTAGCGATAGGACATGTCTTATTTTCTCCCAAACTAACGTTATTCTTCATGTTCCTGCAATTGGACAAGCAACTGACGATATCTTTGGTCATGGAAGCTTCAGTACTATTACAAGTACCCACTACACTAAACATATTCCAAACAGAGAAAAAAAATGGAGTTCCAGAGAGATTAAGAGTTGCACTATCTTTCCTGCCAGTGCAATTGAAATACGTCGTTGGAATTTTGATAATAACACTGCCTCTTTCAACTAGAATATTCACCACCTCCAATTTGATTGAACTTATAAAAGCTGTCGGAGGGTGAGCAGTTTGGTTGCATTCAATTCTGAACCACTTGTCCTTGTAACACTCTCTTTTAGTTCCAAAGGGATATGGGATGTGAATCTCTCCACATTGATCTGGGCAGCCAGACTTTACTAGGAATGCTGTTATTGCTAACTATAAAATTAACATCATCAGCAAAACCATCCGAACCACCAAAACCATTTTATCCATTCTGGTTACCTCAGGGTAGAATTCTTTCTCCACAAACACCAACAATTGCAACAGTGAATAATGGTGTAAATATGCTAGACTGCTACCACAACAAGAATTAGACTAAATTTGACAAGAAGAATCATATTTATTTTGGATTACATGTCATATTATCATTATAAAAAAATTGTCAGTCTTACAAAATAGGAAATTTTAAAACATTGGCTTTGCCTTATGAAGCCGCGGTTCTTACAGCTATAGCTGGGGGGGAATAAAAGTTGTTCCGAGTGGTTGACAACCATGACCTAAAAATGGAATGGTGGTTCATGAATGAACTTAGGTGATTCAGTCTTCATTGGCATTGGCAGCATTATTTACTTAAAATTACTACATAATTAATATAAATCAGCCTTTTGTGATATATATACATGGTAAACAATGCCGATTGATGTTAATTATGTAGCGATTTTAAGTAAACAATGCCGCTAGTGCCAATAAAGACTGAATCACGCAAGTTCATTCATGAACCACCATTCCTTTTTTAGATCATGTTTGTCAGCCACTCGGAACAATATATATATATATATAACACCCATCAAAAGTAACGATTGAGGACGCCAAACAAGTGTGTGTGTGTGTGTGTGACAATACATTAACTCTTTTTAGGATAATTAAATGGTATATATGTATATATATATATATATATATAATTAAATGGTATATATGTATATATATATATATATATATATATCATAAAAGGCTGATTGATGTTAATTTTGTAACGATTTTAAGTAAATAATGCCGTTAGTGCAAATAAAGACTGAATCACGCAAGTTCATTCATGAACCACCATTTCATTTTTAGGTCATGTTTGTATATATATATATATATAACACCCATCAAAAGTAACGATCGAGGTCGCCAGAAGAGTGTGTGTGTGTGTGTATAACACCCATCAAAAGTAAAGATCGAGGATGCCAGACAAGTGTTTGTGTGTGTGTATAACACCCATCAAAAGTAAAGATCGAGGATGCCAGACAAGTGTTTGTGTGTGTGTATGACAATACATTAACTCCTTTTAGGATAATTAAATGGTATATATGTATATATATCATAAAAGGTTGACAATACATTAACTCCTTTTAGGATAATTAAATGGTATATATGTATATATATCATAAAAGGTTGATTGTGTGTGTGTGTGTGTGTATAACACCCATCAAAAGTAACGATCGAGGACGCCAGACAAGTGTGTGTGTGTGTGTGTGACAATACATTAACTCATTTTAGGATAATTAAATGGTATATATGTATATATATCACAAAAGGTTGATTGTGTGTGTGTGTAGACAAGTGTGTGTGTGTGTGTGTATAACACCCATCAAAAGTAACAATCAAGGACGCCAGACAAGTGTGTGTGTATAATATATATAACACCCATCAAAAATAACAATCAAGGACGCCAGACAAGTGTGTGTGTGTGTGACAATACATTAACCCCTTTTAAGATAATTAAATGGTATATATGTATATATATCATAAAAGGCTGATTGTGTGTGTGTGTATAGACAAGTGTGTGTTGTATATAACACCCATCAAAAGTAACGATCGAGGACGCCAGACAAGTGCGCGCGCGCGCGTGTGGGTGTATGACAATGCATTAACTCCTTTTAGGATAATTAAATGGTATATATGTATATATATCACAAAAGGCTGATTGATGTTAATTATGTAGCAATTTTAAGTAAATAATACCGCTAGTGCCAATGAAGACTGAATTACGCAAGTTCATTCATGAACCACCATTTCATTTATAGGTCATGTTTGTATATATATATATATATATATATATATAAACACCCATCAAAAGTACTATTACAAGTACCCACTACACTGAACATATTCGAAACAGAGAAAAAAATGGAGTACCAGAGAGATTACGAGTTGCACTATCTTTCCTGCCAGTGCAATTGAAATACGTCGTTGGAATTTTGATAATAACGCTGCCTCTTTCAACTAGAATATTCACCACCTCCAATTTGATTGAACTTATAAAAGCTGTCAGAGGGCGAGCATTTGGTTGCATTCAATTCTGAACCACTTGTCCTTGTAACACTCTCTTTTAGTTCCAAAGGGATATGGGATGCGAATCTCTCCACATTGATCTGGGCAACCAGACTTTACTAAGAATGCTGTTATTGCTAACTATAACATTAACATCATCATCAGCAAAACCATCGGAACCACCAAAACCATTTTATCCATTCTGGTTACCTCAGGGCGGAATTCTTTCTCCACAAACACCAACAATTGCAACAGTGAATAATGGTGTAAATATGCTAGACTTCTACCACAACAAGAATTAGACTAAATTTGACGAGAAGAATCATATTTATTTTGGATTACATGTCATATTATCATTATAAAAAAATTGTCAGTCTTACAAAATAGGAAATTTTAAAACATTGGCTTTGCCTTATGAAGCTACGGTTCTTACAGCTATAGCTGGGGGGGGGGGATAAAAGTTGTTTCGAGTGGCTGACAAACATGACCTAAAAATGGAATGGTGGTTCATGAATGAACTTGCGTGATTCAGTCTTCATTGGCACTGGCGGCATTGTTTACTTAAAATCGCTACATAATTAACATCAATCAGTCTTTTGTGATATATATACATGGTATATATATATAACACCCATAAAAAGTAACGATTGAGGATGCTAGACAAGTGTGTGTGTGTGTGTGTGTGTGTGTGTGTGACAATACATTAACTCCTTTTAGGATAATTAAATGGTATATATATATATATATATCATAAAAGGCTGATTGATGTTAATTTTGTAACGATTTTAAGTAAATAATGCCGTTAGTGGCAATGAAGACTGAATCACGCAAGTTCATTCATGAACCACCATTCCATTTTTAGGTCATGTTTGTGTGTGTGTGTGTATATATATATAACACCCATTAAAAGTAACGATCGAGGACGCCAGAAGAGTGTGTGTGTGTGTAACACCCATCAAAAGTAAAGATCGAGGATGCCAGACAAGTGTTTGTGTGTGTGTATGACAATACATTAACTCCTTTTAGGATAATTAAATGGTATGTATGTATATATATCACAAAAGGTTGATTGTGTGTGTGTGTATAACACCCATCAAAAGTAACGATCGAGGACGTCAGACAAGTGTGTGTGTGTGTGTGTGACAATACATTAACTCCTTTTAGGATAATTAAATGGTATATATATATATATATATATATCACAAAAGGTCGATTGTGTGTGTGTGTAGACAAGTATGTGTGTATATAACACCCATCAAAAGTAACAATCAAGGACGCCAGACAAGTGTATGTGTATAATATATATAACACCCATCAAAAGTAACAATCGAGAACGCCAGACAAGTGTGTGTGTATAATATATATAACACCCATCAAAAGTAACAATCGAGGACGCCAAACAAGTGTGTGTGTGTGTGTGTATGTGTGTGACAATACATTAACTCCTTTTAAGATAATTAAATGGTATATATGTATATATATCATAAAAGGCTGATTGTGTGTGTGTGTGTGTGTGTAATACCCATCAAAAGTAATGATCGAGGACGCTAGAAAAGTGTGTGCGCGCGTGTATGACAATGCATCAACTCTTTTTAGGATAATTAAATGGTATATATGTATATATATCACAAAAAGCTGATTGATATTAATTATGTATCGATTTTAAGTAAATAATGCCGCTAGTGCCAATGAAGACTGAATCACGCAAGTTCATTCATGACCACCATTCCATTTATAGGTCATGTTTGTGTGTATGTGTGTGTGTGTGTGTATATATATATATATATATATAAAACACCCATCAAAAGTAACGATCGAGGATGCCAGATAAGTGTTTGTGTGTGTGTATGACAATACATTAACTCCTTTTAGGATAATTAAATGATATATATGTATATATATCACAAAAGGTTTATTGTGTGTGTGTGTGTGTAGACAAGTGTATGTATAAATAACACTCATCAAAAGTAACAATCGAGGACGCCAGACAAGTGTCTGTGTGTGTGTGTGTGACAATACATTAACTCCTTTTAGGATAATTAAATTGTATATATGTATATATATCACAAATGTTGATTGTGTGTGTGTGTGTGTGTGTGTATAACACCCATCAAAAGTAACAATTGAGGACGCCAGACAAGTGTGTGTGTATAATATATATAACACCCATCAAAGGTAACAATCGAGGACGCCAGACAAGTGTGTGTGTGTGACAATACATTAACTCCTTTTAGGATAATTAAATGGTATGTGTGTGTGTGTGTGTCATAAAAGGCTGATTGTGTGTGTGTGTTTGTGTATAACACCCATCAAAAGTAACGATCGAGGACGCCAGACAAGTGTGTGTGCGCTCGTGTGAGCGTGCGCGCGTGTGTATGACAATGCATTAACTCTTTTTAGGATAATTAAATGGTATATATGTATATATATCACAAAAGGCTGATTGATGTTAATTATGTAGCGATTTTAAGTAAACAATGCCGCCAGTGCCAATGAAGACTGAATCACGCAAGTTCATTCATGAACCACCATTCTATTTTTAGGTCATGTTTGTCAGCCACTCGGAACAATATATATATATATATATATATATATAACACCCATCAAAAGTAACGATCGAGGACGTTAGACAATTGTGTGTGTGTGTGTCTATATATATATATATATATATAACACCCATCAAAAGTAACAACCGAGGATGTCAGACAAGTGTTTGTGTGTGTGTATGACAATACATTAACTCCTTTTAGGATAATTAAATGGTATATATATATATATATATATATATATATATATATATATATATATATATATATTACAAAAGGTTGATTAACGATCGAGGACGCCAGATAAGTGTGTGTGTGTGACAATACATTAACTCATTTTAGGATAATTAAATTGTACATATGTATATATATCATAAAAGGCTGATTGTGTGTGTATGTGTGTATAGACAAGTGGGTGTGTGTGTATATATATAACACCCATCAAAAGTAACGATCGAGGATGCCAGACAAGTGTGGGTGTGTGGGTGTGTGTGTGTGTGTGCGCGCGCAGGTGTGTATGACAATGCATTAACTCCTTTTAGGATAATTAAATGGTATATATGTATATATATCACAAAAGGTTTATTGATGTTAATTATGTAGCGATTTTAAGTAAATAATGCCGCTAGTGCCAATGAAGACTGAATCATGCAAGTTCATTCATGAACCACCATTCCATATTTACTTTATGTTTGTCAGCCACTCGGAACAACGGAAAAATATATTGTTCCGCCAGTGCCAATGAAGACTGAATCACGCAAGTTCATTCATGAACCATCATTCTATTTTTAGGTCATGTTCATTCATGACCGAGTGCATTACTTTACAACGTGACTCTTTAATGTAATAATAAATTGATTATTACCGCTATTGTTTGTTTAATAATATTATAATACATTGGGGGTTGGATTTCAAGTTAATTTAAAAAAGAGTTTACAATTAGTCATTATCAAATTTACGGGAGTTAAATAATTATATATTTTCTCATCTCAATTATATAACAGAACAATTAAAATATCATTGAAATTAAAAAAAAAATTAAAAAGTATCAAAGGGTGTTTTTGCATTCTTACAATGGTTTTTTCGTTATGATGTCAGCTTAGGAAAAAATTAGTTTAATATAAAAAATAATAAAAGGTTAAGGAGCACAGAAAAACGAAACAAAATACTCTTCAAAGTAAAAATTTTAAAACCGGAGTCAAAGAGCTTTTTTTATCTTTTCATAATTTTATTTTTATTAAATCAATTTAGGGGCAATTTAGTAGTTTCCTAAATATAAAAAATAATTAAAAATTATTTTACATGTGGAACTAACCCAGTAAAAAACTCCTTCAACGAGAAAGGCAGTAGACCACCACCTCCATTAATGGATGGCTAAACAACGTACAAACGACTCTTCCCCCTCATAAATTTGTAATCAATCACTTTTTTAATGTTTAGCCCTGCGTGGATTTGTTGTTTGTATTATATTATCCATTAGATTCAAAATAAATGCTGCCAAAAAGAAATTTTTTATAAATATAATAGCAAGATTAAACCCAGCCTTGACTCACATAGTCGACGAGTATATAGGCAACTTAAGCAATGATTCAAGACCTTAACTTGACAAAAAGATCTTAAAAATAAGTAAAATATATTTATTAATTATATTTTATAAAATAAAAATTACTCACTTAATAAAAAATTCTAAATACAGAATGAAAATTATTCAAGGCCCCACTTGTTAAGCATGTATAAGGAATAATAAAAAAATATTTTTAAAATATTTTAGAATATCTTATTTATAATTTTGCCTAAAATTTCTATTCACCTTAAGCCGGCTTTATTGCATAATTGACCCAATTAAAGGCCAGGGTGACAAGTTGGATGGCTTAATGCAAATTAAATTATAAGTTGTCATTATTTCTAGATTTTTTTTAATAAAATGAAAAGCATGTTTAAAAAAACCAAGTCAAAATAAATTTTAACTTAATCATGAATCAATTTGTTAACTTATACCAAATTAACTCTCATCTAATTTAATTTAAAATGTAATCTAAACTAAAAATCAGGTTAATAAATCATTGAGCTGGCAAATCAACTAAGAGTGTATTTATGTTACATGTTGTTCATATTTTTAGTGATGGGGGCATCACTAAAAAAAAGAAGAAAAAAGAGCAATAGAGAATTATAAGTTGTCAAATTGATTTCTAGATTTTTTTTAATAAAATGAAAAGCATGTTTAAAAAAACCAAGTCAAAATAAATTTTAACTTAATCATGAATCAATTTGTTAACTTATACCAAATTAACTCTCATCTAATTTAATTTAAAATGTAATCTAAACTAAAAATCAGGTTAATAAATCATTGAGCTGGCAAATCAACTAAGAGTGTATTTATGTTACATGTTGTTCATATTTTTAGTGATGGGGGCATCACTAAAAAAAAGAAGAAAAAAGAGCAATAGCAGAAGCATGAAAATAATAAATGCAAGGTTATACCCTATAATAAATGCAAGCTCAACCGATAGCATAAACCAAGTTTAATTACGCTGTATATTAAAAGGGAGTAGACAACTAATAATAATAAAAAATAATTGTTAATGGCTTCAATTTTATTATTCAAAAGCAGATTCGAAAATTCTTACAAAACAAATATCAAATGTCTGCGTATCTAACGGTCAAAGACCACTGAAGTTGCTCGATCTTTAACACCGCTCATGCATATATAAATGCGCTTGTCTATCTGATATTTCTGTGCTTGCCAAACCACATCGCCCTCTCAAGTCCCAAAATCAAAAAACGCTGAAGCGCAAGAATAACAAGACTAGAACACCATGGTTTGCTTTTGTTTTCTTGTTGATCAGACCCGGAAGGTGAGAAGAAGCAAGCCGGCGGCCGGAATTTGTTCAAGGTGTGGTGGTGGAGCAAGCGTAGCTGATATGAAAACTTGTACAAGATTTTGCTATGTGCCATTTTACTGGAAATCTTGGAGAGCTATCATGTGTACTTTCTGTGGAGCTGTACTCAAATCTTACCACTGAATTATTTTGTTTTAGAGGACTTCTAGCATGGTATTCTTTCCCACTTAGTTTATAGAATTTTAATCAAGTTCTGTATGCTTTGGAGCTAATTAGAAAAAAAATGCTTTTACCCCTAATTTTTCGTGGCTTATTATAGAATTTTTTCCCTCTTCTGTTTGTACCATTTTGTAATGTGAAATTTGCTTGAGGAAATTGTAGAAAGCAGCATTGTTCTTAAAAAAAGAAAAGGAAAAAAAAGTTACAGAGAGCTCCTTCCCAGGAGGGAGATGTGCAATTTTTTTCTTGTTTGCACCAAAAAAATATAAGACAATGGTTTGGTCTGCAGTCCTGCAGTTTGTGCAGGATTTGTAATAAATTTACAGGTGGAAAGCTTTCGTGAGGAGGATGGAGATGGCTGAACAGTGATGCCTCATCAAGTGGAAAGGACATGGAAGGTGAAGTGTTGGTGATGCCGATAGCTATATGTATGTATGGAGTCTGTTTCCAGAAATAAATGAAGTGGTTGAACCTTCCATTGACCTAAAACACGGCAGCACTTATACAACAATTAATTTTCTGTTTTCAAAGTTTAGGCTGCTCCAATCTTCTCCCAATTTCTTCATAATATTGAACTTTGTTTTCTTTGATGATCTAATTAAGGAAAAGTAGAGGTGTTAAGCTCAGTTCAATGAGTGGTTTATTGGCTATAACTAGCCAAGGTTGGAAGACTCTCAAATTAAACCTTGAAGTTACTGTTTTTGTTTTTTTTAATTATTTTCTAAGTTAATTTTAAATTCTTATTGTTTTTTTTTCTTCATGGTTTTAGATTTTTTTTTAAAAAAAATCAGTTTTTATCTGTATATAAATAATTGGTATATTATTCTTTTATCAAATTATTGAATTAAAAAACTATTAAGAATAAAAGAATAAATTAGAGAGTATTTCTCTATTAATTTCTCTATAATTGAAGATCGTAGTCCTCTAACTTAAAAGCCCTAGTTTTTATCCATCCTTTATTTCAAGTGATTTAATTATCTGGTTGAACAATATCAGCTATTTTATCTTTTCATCGCCGTTGAAGCAGTGAAGAAGACATGCACCTCCGGCATATCAGAAAATCTGTCTGGTAAAACCTACCAAAATACCCATATTGAAGTGAAATGAAGGTGATTTTTCAATCTTCTTCACATGCCTAGTTATGTCTTAGGTCAGGAACACGCCTTTCATTCAATTCCCCTCGAAGAGAGATGATGCGTATACAGCTGTGCCTGTGAAGGTGTTTAATGAATTTGTCACTGTTCATGTGAAATCAATGCCAGAAAGAAATTAAAGGGTATCGCTGTTAGTTTTTTTTTTTTTAGGCTTTTAGCTCAGTAAAATCACGAGAAAAGGACGTAATAAATGTTCGACTTGATGAGAATGCCAGTAGAATTCGAATATATTTATTTGAAGTGATGTATTTATTTGATAAGTCCTTATCATAATAAATCAATTTCGTTGAGGGTTGAAAGCTGTCTCCCTTTCTCTCTTTCCATGATTAAATCAAGAATCATTCATATTAAATACGATCTGGTATTGACCTAGCAAATTATTAGCTTGTGAGCTGGCTGACACTTCTAAACTTGTTCAAGTTAAAATCAATATTTAATTTTCTTTAAAAAATAGCAAATTTAATTATGACGTAGCAACGTAGCGTTTGAGAACCTGATTTTCTCAAAATTTATTTTTTTTATTTAAAATTAATTTTTTATATATTTTTAAATTATTTTCATGAATTGATATCAAAATTAATTTTAAAAAAAATAAAATATATTATTTTAATATATTTTTAAATAAAAAATATATTAAAAAATAATTATTACCACACTTTAAATAGCCTTAAAGTCAAAGATAGCCTTAAAGTCAAAGAGAAATACTTTTTGCTGGCATTCTTTTTAAAACTATTTATCAATAAACAATTCATTCAATTGAAAGTCAACTCCATGGACAATAGGTTTACAAAACGGTGATCTGTCATAAATTCTGCAGCTTTTAGTCACGTTGTTGCGTGTAAAATAAATAAAAACAAATATGTTAAGAAATACCAATAAAATAAATATACATCGCCAATGCAATCTGCGTTGACTTTTGTTCTTAAATGCTTACCAATAAAATAAATATACATCGGCACACATAACCATTCAATGAGAGTTGACTTAAAAAATATTCATCATGTGAATGCACAAATATGAATACAATTTTCCATCTAACTTATTGAATTCAAAATCCATGATGAATTTTTTTAAAAAATATTAAATAATAATGATAAAGAAATGTAAAGGCTTTTTATCGGATTTTCTTTAATAAACCATACAAATAGTTTATAAGTTAATGATAGATAACCCAAAGGATTGAATCAGTGTTAAAAATATTTGTCCCCTTTCTTGATTTTTAGATTTTGAACACTAAGGACAGTATTTTCTTAAGTTTTTTTATGAATTTTAGATTTTATATGATTTTCTAATACATCATTTAAGTAAAAAGCTTTTTAGATTTAAAATTTTTACATGTTCATTGTTATTTTATAATTAATTTAATTTATTAATTCATTATAGAGAATAGGATAATAAAATTTAAACTTTGGATTTCTTTTTATATGTTAATTATTGGAGTAATTTGGATACCAATGAAACATTGAATTGTATTAATTTTATACTAGTATAATACAATTGTTATTTCTTGTTATTTTATTTTTTCAAAGAAAATCTTAGAACAAGATCATCGTGGATTAATTTAAGTTAATCTAAGCTAATATACTGAATTCATTTGGCTAACTCATCACCCAGACTATAAATCTTGCTAGGTTTAATAATTTTTATTTAACCTACCAAGAAAATTCTAAGAAAGAAGGGATGAAAGGAAGGAGCCAAAATATCTTTAACATGATTCAAAATGCGGGACCAAGAGGAGCCCATCCCACAGAAATAAGAAACCTTAGCTCAAGGATAAAAAGCCCGCGAAAAAACAAAACCCCAGCCAGTACCTTCCCATCTAGGGTTTAAGAGGCAAACCCTTGTTCCAAACAGAACAGAAACCTTAACTCACATACAGAAGAGGAAAGAAAAAAACAAACTTTATATAGTAGCGATAAAATTGTCTCTGTTTTTCAGTTATGAAATTTATTGCAACATAGACTCTCCTCTCCAAAAATCCAAACTTAAAAATGGTGGGGTTTGTATTTGAGCCCTCAACTACTGAAGAAGAGAACAACCAAGTTTCAAAAGCTAGAAACTTTAAAGACCCAATTCAACCTTTTGATCAAAAGCTCACAAATTTCGCCGATTATTTTCCTGATTTTGATTCCATAGAGGAGTTTTTTGGGGACCCGGAAAGGGTTAGTTTGGATTTTGAGAACAGAATGTAGGCGGAGGATAAACGGTTTGTTGTTAAGGATTTAACTGTTGATGGGTCTGATTTAGTTTTTGAAGAGAAGAAGGGAATTGTTGAGGGGTCTGATTTGGAGGGTTTAATGAAGGTGAAGGGAGAAAGAGTGGAGCTTGAAAGAGGAGGGAGTTTGGAGTGTTCTATTGAGAAAGAGATGGGAAGGTTTAGTTTGGTTGCCGTGTCGAGTTTAGTTGTTGCTGATGGGGGTGGAAAAAGTGGTGGGTGAAGAGGCAGAGATAGATAATGGTGGTTTGATAAATGGGTCGGGTTCGGATATTGGTGATGGTAGTGGTGTGAATGGAACAGTGGTGAATGATGAGGACGAGAGAGAAAGTGAAAGTAGCGAGTCTTCTAGTAGTAGTGATGATGATGGTGAAGAGGACAGTGAGGAAGAGAAGCAGGAGGAGAGGGAAGTTAGGGAGGTAGTAGATAAAGAGTTAGATGATTTGGGTGACATGGAAGAAGGTGAGATAAGGGATGTTAATGGAGAGGAAATGGTTGGTAGGGATGATACTGATGTTGAAGTGTTTGAGGAGGAGGATGGAGACAAGATGGTTGAGTGGAGTGATTTTGATGAAGATGAGGATCCTGTTAATGAAGGAGACCCTATTAGGTCGAAGAACGAACTCAAGGTAAATTGTTTCTGCTTTGATGCTATTCTATGTGAATTGTTTTTTGCTTATTGTCCGAGGCTTTGGAATTGTTAAATCTTGCATCTCAAATGTTATTGATAGTGTTAGTGTGATTTATGAAGTTAAATAGAAATGCAAGATATTCATATACACGATTTTTTTCTGGTAAATAAATGTGAGGGCGTTTTATCATGTTCTATGATTCGGTCTGGCAATGTGCTATTTCTTCACTTTCCAGAAGATGAAGGTCAAACAACTTAATATGAATACTGTTAGAAAACAAAATTGCGGTTATAGATACTGCAGCATGGCCCAATTTGCTTAAGGTTTATGTAAGAATACAATTCGATAGCTATGAGAAAATAAATAAATTGTTCCTTCTCTATTTAATTGTCACTGATTTGTATGATTTTACATTAACAGGTTTATTGCTTTGATGATGATAATTCAATTTAGTGTTATTGTTAGTTTAAACATAGGATTTTTTTTGTCTTGGCTCCCCTGTTTGTGATTTTCTATGGACCCGGAATATGGCTATACTGTAATGTTCATTGATGACAAGTACGCATGGCATGACTTCTCCTTTACATTCCTGACTAAAGTGGCAGATTGAAATTTGATCCAATGGCTTACTATTCAAGCATTTTCATGTTTTCTTTTTATGTCATATTGCTGCTAATCAGATAAACTGTATCAAATCTGTAGTTTCTCCCTCCAGTTCCTCCAGTGGTTGCTTCCTTGGAACAGCATCATCAGATGCTGGCTGTTGGAGCTGTTTTGTCGGTAAGTCCACAGAAGCGAAGTGCATGGTTTTTTGTTTTTTTTTTTTAAGAACAAAAAATATAGGCCTTAAATTTAACGCAAGTCTATCTAAATCACAACTATTTTTGCTTTTCCTACTGACTTTAGATTGGTGATAGCTGTATCGGTAAATCCGGTATTCTTGATTTTTCAGGCTATAGGTTCCCAGGTTATAGTAGAAGGGGCGGAAAAGCACAACCCTTTGAATGAGGGTTCTATCCTTTGGATAACTGAAAAGAGATCTCCATTGGGGTTGGTAGATGAGATTTTTGGACCTGTCAAAAACCCATACTATGTGGTGAGATACAATTCTGAGAGTGAAGTCCCTGGAGGGATCCACAATGGTACTGTGATATCTTTTGTTCCTGAGTTTGCCAATCATGTGCTCAATGACAAGAATCTTTACAAGAAAGGGTATGATGCATCTGGTGAATATGATGAAGAGCTAACTAAGGAGGCAGAATTTTCAGATGACGAGGAAGAGGCAGAGTACAAGAGGATGTTAAAAATGTCCAAGAGGGGAATAGATTGTGAGACAGTTGGAGAAAAGAAAAACAACAGAAGGAAGGTGAAAAATAGGGGGGATGGCTGGAAGAACAATACCTTCAGGGGAGCAAATACCTACTGGTGTAGATCAGCTATCACCCGATCAAAATTTGTTCAATGAATCTACTGTTGCAACATCATTTGCTCCAGTGCCACAGACAACTGGTGTTTTTACTCCAAATGGTGTATGGGTGAATGAGGCACCTTCTCATCAGCCAGAGCCTTTAGCAATTCCAGGTGGATTTCCAGCTAATAACATGCCTTGGGCTGCACGGAGTCAACTTCAGCATCCCTATCAGATACCTAAGGCAATTGGTATGCCAATTCACACTTCCTAATGCTTTCTTCCCAGGCGGACATCCAAATTTCTTTGCTGGACCTTCATATCCTCTTTCATGGCCTGCAGTTGGAGGACAAAACTACTTTAACCAAGCTGCATTTGGAACAGGATTTCAGGTTCAACCTAATCCCCATACTGTGAATACAATAGAACAAGGAATGATGTCCAGAGGACTGCCTTTAGAACAGAACTGCAGCTTTCAATCACCAGCCATCCCTCCTGGCAACGTAAAAGCTCCTCAGCAATTCACCACGGGAGCCTCTTCCAGCCATGGAAGGAAACCTTATCGTAGAGGGGGTGGTCGTTTTTCAGGTGGAAGAGGCAGGCAGCCATCAAACTAATTTTTGTCTATAATGAGCTGTAACTTAAAATAGGCTTTGACTGAGTGGACCAGCAGTGTTCTGCAGACCTGCCTACTTTTTGTAAATTATCTTACGTTGATGTCTGTGTTAAAGAAAATGTCTGGCAAGGTGGGGTGGTTCATAAAGGTTCCTCGTATTTGCAATTTGTACGTTCATGGTGGTTGCGAGAGCCTAAGAGATCCTTCGCAGCAAATTCTGGCTGCAAAGGCTGTCTTATTATGTTTGGTACTGCAGTAGTTGGAAAAAAAATTATTTTTAGTTGAAATTAGTTTAGAAAAATACATGTTTGATTAAAACTGTAATTGTAATTAAAGTTGAATAAAAAGTAGTTCAATGTATTTGATTCAAAAATACTTTTTAAATTGAGGTTATATATATATATATATATATATATATATATATATTAATGGATTTTAATTTAAATATTATAGATTTAATTAATGTTATTACATCTTGAAATAAATAATATTGATATCAAATATTTTTTATTATTCCAATAAACTATGTGTAATTTTATCATGTATGAAATCTATCCAACAAGAACTATATTTTCTATGGTTTTTTAAGTGCGCAACAACATCAAGTAAAAATATCATCAAGAACGAAGTTAGGATTGCAATCAAATTATATAAATGTTATGTCATTAAATGATTTTCTTCTAATTTTTTGAATAAAACATAATTAAAAATAAAAATAAGAACTGATTTTTTTTTTTAACTGGGTCGGACCTGGCAAGAACAAAATTGGGATTGTGATTAAATTCTATAAATTCTACGTCATCAAGCGATCTCCTTTTAATTTTTCAAATAAAACACAATTAAAAAAATTAAAATTTTTTTTTTACCCGATCCAGCTGAAATAATAAAGAGCGACTCCATTGTTCACGTGAACAATGGAGTTCACTTTCCACTGCATGGAATAGCAGCAAAATATAACTTTTGATAAACATATGACACAACCTTAATAAATGGTGGGTCCTACAAAAAAATTATATTTCTTAATTAAACAAGAAAAATTATAACTGTTGGTGAACCTCACTCACAGTTACAATACCATTAAACACCTTAATACCTTTAAAATTTCGTGTACAAGCTAGGTTAGGTGCTGCTTCAAAATTTGTTGTCTTCTTTGTAGGTATCGATTGTGAGAGTCAATCCAAATTCCATGCCCCACTTATTCAGCTCCCACCCCCTCCTCCTTTACTTCTATACTTGTGCAAGCTTATGGCAATTCATAGGTGCTGAAGTCTGACCAGCCTGATGGCTGACAAATCACCTATTTTCGGTTTTTGTATTTTGCTAGATGAGGTTGCTCATAAATCATAACCAGTGATTTGATTTTCACATTACTAAACGATGTACAGAAACGAGCAAGCAGAGGCAATTTTGTTTCCATTAAGATCATGCTGTTAAATATATAGTTTCGGAACATTTCATAAAGCCCTTTGCTTTGGGCTTTACGTTTGTTCTTTCAGTGGCCTAAAAGCATCACCTTCTTGTCTTTCAGTTTCCTTCCAAATCTAATCAAATTTGGAGAAATTATCAACCATTAAAGCAATCGAATGGTATCAAGAACTTTTGGCACTTCTATGACTAGTTGACTTCACAACTACACTCGCTCACCTTCCTCAGCCAAATCCTAGAATAGTGTACTATTCTTTAGTCCTTGAGTTTTTAACACAATTATACTGTAGTCTTTGCTGTTTCCTATAACTTTGTACCTTAGATTTCTTGCCAGGTTTTCGGCAAAAACATATCTTACTCTTTTTCATAATTTTATAGTTGAGTGTTTTGAGAATATCAATAAAATAGTGTAGTTATTGTTTTAAAACAGTAAAAACATGTTTTTATGTAACTTAAGTTTAAAATTCACTTTAAAATTGTTTGACTTTTATATTGAAACACTAACTCAACAAGGGACTAACTTATAAGTTATCAAACATGAAATACCAAGTAACACCTACATCCAAAATTAGGTACCAAATGAGTACTTATTTTAGTGTTACGACCTCTTTTTAAATTATTTTTTCTTTTTTATAATTTTGATATGATACTAAAAATAAAAATAAAAAAATCAAAATCGAAAAAATACCTTTCTTGGTAATACTAAACACACACTAATTCCGAAAGTATGTATCAATACGTTAAACGCCCACCATTAATTCAATTTCACCATTTTAATTTTTATACCTCTCCAGCTCAGCCATCTCAACTTTCAGCTCTGTTGTAAACCAATTTTTCCAGTGGCCGCTTGATGATGGAAAAGGAACAGAGGAAAAAGACAGTACCAGGAGATGTAAGGATGTAAAAGAAAAAATAAATGAGATAGATTGCTAAATTTAAAAGTTCTATACCAGCCAATGAGAAGAACGAATGCCTAACTCACAGACTGGAATTTCAAGTTCAACATGAGAAAATGTTACTCAAGGCTTCTCTTAACTGTGGGAGCAGGGGATTAAATGAAGCAACAATGCCATGGAAAGGCACCAAATAAAAGGGGGATATCAGGACTGCTAAAGCATCATTGTTTTGAACTCAAACTTTTGCATTCCTGGTGAAGTCAGTGCAGGTTTGACAGCTGCAATCTGAGAAGCGACAGATCTCACACCCAAAGCACACACAGGAAGTGCAGCCCTTGCATGTTGGAGAACGGGTGCAACCTCTGTATACCCTTCGGCTTGCTCGTTCTTCATCATCATCACATGTTGTTCTGAAATACGAAGAAGAAAACGTCTGCATTATTCATTTCAAACTTGACATGTAGTTGTAAATCCTTGAAAACCCATGAAACCACAACATAGTTAGATTTATGCTCGCAAAATTTGCATGCAATGGCAGACCACTTTGCTGGGGACCAACTTAAACTTTTAAAGATGCATCAAGCATACTTAATCATACGTTAAGTTCATCTGATAGCTGCAAGAAATTTCACAACTCATGGAGCCATTCAAAACATTGTCAAAGTGTAAGAAAGAAACACAACAAAGGGAAAATAGATGGAAAACATGACAGCCCATGAAGAAACACAGGTGCATTTGCTTCTTCAAAGGAGATACATTTATGAAGCAATCAAATTTGGGAAGCATACAAGAAATAATCACAATGAAATATAGAGTGAAAAAGGTGGCAGAGTATAAAAAATGTAAACGTTTCAAATTCTGCAAATGGGATCTCAATAAGATCTGTTTAGAATGTAAACATGCTCCAGCAATTATCAAGTACAAACATTTTCAGTGGTATTTCCTCGCATTTCACTCAGCACAGATACGCTATAAAAGTAGAGTGAAATTTTGAAAATAGAATTACTTAAAAATATTATTACATTCTGAGTTCACTCTATATCTCCTCATCAACAGCACTTCAGAATTAGAAAGTGCAACGTTGGTGGCGCAAGGTTGGATGACATCTATAGCTATGTTTCAAGAACTACACGATTCCATATTATCATGGAGGATAAGCAATTTTTAAGAAGCTTCAGAAATTTAAACACGCATCAAGCACAATTATATCTCTGTTTTTTAATATTTTTCAACATGCTAATAAATGGTGCTTAATTCATGGAAAACCTGAAGAAAACTTAAGTTCTGCTCTTGCAACATTTTTATAAACCAAATTTACAGAAACTTGGCAAATGCAATCATCAGAGGATAAAAATTGACAAGCATAAACATACATCATAACAGAGATCAAATAAAAATGCTTCATAAAGAGAACACTTGTTGAAAAAATGTCCAGAAAAAAGATAAAATGCATGAAGTCACTATTCATTCTAATAAATCTGAAATCCTTCTATGACATACCAGAGATCATATCCTTTATTTATGATGTATTCAGCAAGAATATCTTATTTCTTTAATCCTCTAAATGTCCTTTACCTCTCTCCGATACCTCTTAATAAGAATAATCTATCTATCAATGAGGATAATTTATTTGGCCAGATATCAGCCTAATCATGTAAAGTTGAAACCCAATCGATTGTACTTTTATCAATCCTGACCAATAGCTCACTTGTATAGAGGCTTCTACTTGGCATCAAGCATTAGTCATATAAGCATGAAGGTGCATTATATAACATGAGCTTTTGTTTCTAAAGCATCTGCATACTTCCATCACCAAAATAGTGCAATATTCCATCTTCCATTATCAATGTCCATACAAGCTAATTATTCATGTTATGAGCGATGATACGCTAAATTCTATGTAATAAATCACAAGTCAACAAAGTAGAGATGCAAATAAGGCAGCACAACAAACGAAATTGGAATGAAAAAAAATCTGAATCCATAGCCTCCTTTTGCTCTCTAAAGCGTGTTCAACCACATGAGAAACATTACCGGTTGAGCAACAGAGAAAACAAGAAATAATCAATACATGTTATATTAAAAACTGCAAAAATGACTGAATCTCTACACACGCATGAAATGCATAGTCAGGATCTACCTTTCAATGTAAAAAAGAAATAGATTTTAGAATCATGGTTCAAAATGGCTGATGAACTAAAAACTTCATGAAGATCAAAATAAAGCAAACCATCAACAGTCAGTGATTTTATTTTCATTTGATGCAATGTAATGGGAAACTTACTTGTCAAAAGGCATATCGGCACATTTCCAGTTCGCATCAGCCAAAGCATCATGGTGAATCTGACACTCTTCTTTGGTACGTAATCGGAACCTGCGTTCCTTATTACATTTACTACAGCGAACAAACTCATCACGGTGACAAACTCGTCCATTATTTGACCTGTGGGACCCATTGCCATTTTTTGAGGCCTGATTGTAGTATTTGAGCAACACAGTCTTTGACAATGGAACCTTCTCCCCATTAACTATGACCCAGACATTGTTCTTCCATTTTCTAGCTGTCTCTCTTCCAGAGTGCTTTTCAAATGCAGCAGGAGTCATCGTATCTGGTATCAACCATTCAAATATTTTCAGAAAATAAAACAATAAACAAATATTAAAATAAAGGGGGGCAAAAGGAATATACTTCAATACAAATAGCTATGATCACATGCAGAGAACAAATGAAAGCTCCACAAAGTCAAGTCAGATAGAGAAAGTTATTACAAGGGAAGCATCCTTAGAAGCAATAAATTTTAACATTCAGGAGCACCAAGCGCAATTTTTTCAGAATTGTTGGGGGGTTATCAAGTGATTGAGACATTAGATATAAGCCTAACTGGACTATTGTGCCAGACAAGATGCCACCTTCTTCTGCAGGAGACACAGAATGGCCAATTGAGCACAAGGGAGCAGTTGCATAATCCTGGCTCTAAAAGTCCAGCGGAAGGTAGTTTCACTTGCGAGTATTGAAGATAAACAGTATGACAGTTTTCTCCTTTCAGTGAAAGGACCACAATAGCTATTCTTACGAACAGAATGCATTCCCTTTCCTGTGAACCTAACTCTTTAAAAGGGTGAAAACTGCCCTTCCTGCAGTCAAAACAACTTTTACTATCAAGACCTTGCAAGTCTCCGGTCCTCAACAGATGTTGAAACCTCCACTTATACATCCCAAGGCCTTGATTTTCCAAGATGATATCAATTCTTGAATCAACTCTGAGGAGTTGCAGGCATAGGTTAGACAGGCCTTCCAGTTGCACTGTGGCAAAATAAAATTCACAGCAATGTCAAAGCAGATAGATCTTGAGTTGTCAGAGGCTGTATCCTAACTTAACATTACGTAGCCAGAAGCTCATGCACACAAAGACGTTGTCCCAGCTTAAGCATCGGTGTGCATGATAGCCCTTTAGAGGTCAACTTCCAAGATTGATCCCAGCCAGTAACCATCCTTGCACAAAACGACGGATTTTTTTCATAGAGTCAACCTTGAATTTGAACATAATCTAAAGCAACAACAGCAAGGGTAGAGAGCTACAAGGATAGAGTTGCGAGGGAGTACTATATAGTATATATAAGAGTGCCAGGTGATGCTACACAAAGGCTTACTCTGTCCAACAGGAAGAACAGAACTCTGGCATCAAAAACCAAATCTTAGAGCACCAAAGTCAACCATTGTAATCAAAACAACAAAAGCAATGCAGCTCCATCATAAAGAAGACCACTCAAAGACCACTTTTTGAATCAAAACACAAGCTTTAGTCCAATCTGAACCAGAAAATATCAGGTTGAAAAAGTCCACAGAAAAAACTGCATTATCTAGTTGAGCAATGGCATGCACAACCACTCTCTCAGACAAAACAACATACACTTAGAGATTGTAATAATACCAGAAAACAAAATTTAAACCATACAACTGGCTAAGATCTCTTGTCACTTTTGATTAGAGAAGAGACTGATATCCATCAACGTCAAAATATAACTACATAAGACCTATTCAACACGCATAAAAATCAAACCCCATTTCATTAACACCCTCAAAAAAGAGAGTACAGAAACCAAGACAAAAACTTGTTAAAAAAAAGAGACCTTCATCGCAACCAGGAGTGCATTCACATGTGATTTCAAGTTCACCATTGATAAAAACCCTAAGCCTACCAACAGCATCGCCATATCTATGGCTGGTACACCCACACGTCACTTCTATGTACTCTTCACCTCTCTTGACCCCACTCATCTCTCTCAACTCTTCTTCACTAAACAACACCACCAGCTCTCTCTCAACCCCATTAGCCATTTTTGTCCCCCTTTCAAAAACTCTCCCTCTTCTCCTCCTCTCGAAAAAACAACCAAAACCCAGATGCCAAAATGAGATCTTTAAGCCAAAAACACCAAAGAAATAATAATAATAATAAAAATAAAAAGATAGGATTTTGAGTGATGGGTATTGATAATAATAACAAAACCCCACAAAACCACCAGGTTCAAAAAGGCTAAAAAAAAAGAGAGAAAGTCTCCGGCTTTCTTAAGAAACACGAGTCTCCAAGAGATCTGGTGGAGAAAACGTTGAAAGTGTCATCAGACAAATAGAGATGAGCGGAGGTCGTTGTTTTGTGGTGATTTTGGACAGAGAGAGGATGAGCTAGCTAAAGGTTCGAGGGGGTGTGTGTGAGAGAGAAAGGCAAGGTTAAAAATCCCTTTTTATGTGCTAGAATGAGTGCTATTTCCTATTGCTAACCTTCCTTGCTGCATGACATGACACGAGAGAAGAAAATAAATATATATAGAGAGAGAGAGATCTAGAGAGAGAGAGAAGAGAGAGATTTGGGGTCACCCAGGGGATGGTGGGGTTTATTGGGGTATGGGAAGAACTAGCGAGGTTAATTTACTAGGCATATGAAGAGGATTCAGTTTATGTTGGAAAGCTTCACTCTTTGCTATGGTGGTTTTGTGGTTGCCCAGTATTTTTAATTAAAATAATATTTAAAAAAAATTATTTTTCTATTAAATGATGCAAAAAATTAAAAAATCATAATTTAAAACAAAATTTTATTTTCCAAAAATACAGTTTAATCGTCAAACAAAAACACATTGAAGATCAACAACTTGAGCCATGTGGTTGAGCAAAATTTTGCTACTTTTCAAGCCTGGGTTAGGTTGGAGTTATTCGAAGAGTCAAAGAAGTTGTGTGAGGTCTCTAATTTTTAGAATTACCTATGATTTTATCATAATCAATGAAAAGAAAGAGGAGATTTTTATTTTTATATTTTTGTTATGAAAAGGATAGCTTAATTTAATGTTTGAGTTATACTCCCATCCAAAATTTGCAATTTTAAAATTAACTTATTTATACATTAACTTATTCAATTTAATACACACACACACACTCAATAACTCATAATTTTTCATAAAATTAGTTGACATTGTGATTTGCAATCACATAGGTATCCACCAACCCTCTCCTATCTTTCTCCTTCATTGCAAAATGAAGAAAGGAGGGCTGCTATTACTATTATTATTATTATTATTATACGAAGACAAATGTGGTGGTGATGTAGCCATGTTAGCGATGAATTTGTGCATGTAATAAGCAACAAAAAAACAATATATATAGAAGTTCTTAGTTTCTAGGTTTGACAATGGTGGCCATGACGGCTAGGCATTCTTTCATGTACGATCTAGAGGTTGTTGCAATATGGTTTAAAGACGGTGGTGAATTCATAAAATGTCTCATGTGGTGGAGGTTTTTAGTGGAAACTGTTGATCGCAGGACCAAACTAGAACCTCCTTAATGGCCGCCGGATTTTGATGATGAATTTATTTTGCCGTGATCAAAAGGAAACCTCCATTGCTACAATGAATTCAAATTAATTGTGGATAATTGATGAAGAGGATTCATTATTTTGATTTGTGGAAAATAACTTTAATTAATTGAATAACAAGACCAAGTAGAAGGTTTATATCCAACTTAAGATATACGTGTTTTTTATCAAACAAGGTCTCTAAGAAATTTACTTTCTTTTATATATATCAGTTTAGATATGGATTATCTATTTAAAATTTTATCTTCAATAGATTTATATTTAAATGTAAAAATTGATGCAATTATCCCTTTATTATTACTTTGAAGGGGGAAAAACAATAATAATAAAGACGAATTCACTTACTATACAAGTCAATAAATCAAGGATAAGTTAAATATATAGTTAGTGGATGATTTTAAAACTTGGTGACTATTAAAACTATTAAGTTAAAATAAAATAATTGAATACACCTACTAATTAAATTTAAATCTAATGGTCCAGAAGCATCGTTATCAGCCGATATTAAAATCGTTGCAATATCATTGGATATATTTTGAAAAGAGAGAATGAATTTCACGTAACTAATAGGAAGTGATTAATTAGAACTTGAATACCTTATATCTAAGTGGGCTAAATCTAATAGTAGTGTATTTAAATTTTAAAAGATCTACAATTTATTTATTTATAATAATATAACTAAATAGGACCGAGAACATAATCATAACACTTAAACTGGTTCAGCGAATTGACAAAAAATCTAGTTGTTTTTAAATCTAAAACGTTCTAAATTAAAAAAAATAACTAACTATATGGTCAACTTTGGTAAAAAAAAATAATAATAATCAAACTTACTAATATTTTTTTATAAAAAAAAATACTCAAAATAATATTATTTTAATTTTTAAATAAAAATTAAATTAACTCATTTTTTTAATTTATAATTTAGATTTTATCCCGAGTTAACCAATACCGGTTTTAAAACTTTACCAAAGGTAATTGCTTAATTAGGAAGAGCGGTGTCACTATTTTAATTAGTTACGGAATATAAATAGTTTTAAAAGCACTTGCTTTATATCGAAGTTAGCCATCTCATCGTAGAAACAATAATTTTTTGTATTCCTGACAAAATATCATATTAAAAGTAAAAAAACTCGAGTTAGTGAATTAATAATAGAATAATTTGAGGAATATCATGTTAATTAAAATACATTTTTTAAAAAATAATAACATTTAATTATTATTTTTAATTTATAGTTATGGTATTTGATTGAAATTGAATTAAGTTTGATCTTATTAAATATATTACAAGTTAATCCACTGAATTTAATCATGTCAACATTAAAAAGGTATGATATTTTTATTTTTTTATACTTTTTAAAAATATATTTATTTTTAAAAAAATTAAATTGATGAATTTTAGTGTTTTTATGAATTTTGATATCATAATATCAGAAATAAAAATAAATTGATAAAAATATTATTTAATCCGGGATCATAGGTCATAATTGCTGAGTTGTCATCTTTGAAACCAACAAAAACAACCTTGTCACGAGTCATGTTCAACTTGGAGCTACCCAAGGATTTCATCTGTTCATTAGGTCATGTTTTGAGCTTTTTTTTCCACTTTCCTTTATTTCTTTTCCTTTTCTTTTTTTGGGCATTTTCGTGTAAAGAAAAAGTAACCTCTAACCATAAAGTTGACATCCTCTACTATTATAAATGCATCTCCTACACTTGTGCCAATTAATTCTCCTATGTTTCTCATATGGAGCCCTAAACATTAAATAATAACAAGAATAATAATATTATTATATGGACCAAAATGAGAAGATTAAATACAAAATATAATATGACTAAAAACTGATAGAGTTGTTTTTTAAAGTGTTTTTTTATTAAAAATTATATTAATATAATTTTTTTTATTTATTAGCATCAATACATCAAAATAATTTAAAATATTAAAAAAATTATTTTTTTACAAAAACATTTTTGAACAACAAAAACAAAACTTCCCTTAAAAACTCTTTTACCAATTGTCCATATAATAAAATAGAGATGGCCACAACTTTTATTGTAAATGGCTGGATCATTCAAAGAGACTTCACACTTTTAATTATTAAAAAACACACCAATGATTAGTGGTCAAAGGGGAAGATGAAGAATTCGTGGCCTCCGATGCACAAATTGGGAAAAATGAGGAAGTCCTTTGATCACAAACGAGGCCTCTTTTTCATGTGCTTTTGTATTCCTACTGAACAACTTTATCTTATTAATTAGTATTCTGTTCTTCAGAAGCACTCATTCAAAGTATGCATGGTTTTGTTTATTTCATTATAAAGTGAATGATTGCAATCTCAATCACCATGGAAGCTGTGCCCCCATGCTATGCATCTCACCTCCTTGTGTTAGTTGCAGGATTTTTTTATTTATTTTTTATCAAGACTCATTGGTTGTGCCAGAACGATTTCAATCGAGTGCTGCGTGAACAGTGTTCTAAGATATATAAAATAATAAATATATGTTTGGTTAAAAAATTAAAATAAATATATTTCTGCAAAAAGTTTTATGATAGGAGATGTTCTTTCTATCCCATTATCTTCATCTTTTAAATCAATATTCCTCAGAAATATGATGGGTTTTAGAAGGGAAAAAAAACTATTTTTAAATATTTTTTAAAGAGTAGACCAAGTTGATGTAAAGATTTGTTTAGTTTGTATGATTTTACTAAGATTATGGTTTAATTGTAATAGGAAAGGGAATTGATTAAATTATTTCTTAACTTGTGCTCACTTCCTAAACAAAGTCACTAACTCCTAGTCTTTGAGCACATGAGACTATTTTCTCTGCAATGCAAGAACAAGATCGCTACCAGAAATGAGTTTGTTTTTCTGAGTCCACTGTCCAGGGTTGTCTGCTCGCACATATGATCTTAGTTTAACCTACAAAAGCTTGCAAAATGTGCCCATTCCTCCCCCGTGAAAAGCCGATTTCACGGTGGTTTTGCCAGGAGACACCAGGACAAGTGAGGAGGCTACTGCTTTTATGGCCGTTGGTCAGAAAACAAGCGTCGTGTTGCCCTGCTTGTCACTGTATGCTAAGTAGCTGCTCTCGAACAAAATGAAGGCACGAGGCAAGATAATCCGGTGCCTGATAGTCATGTCTGAAGAATGGCATCTTAAGATATCATGACATGACACTGTCTCGTCTACTGAGTAAACCACTGTGATTTATGACAGTGTCTGCATTCACTCTAATGCTCCATTCTAGACATAAAGAATAATCACTTTTGCTATGCTCAGAATGCCTTAGTCCCATTACAAGAACATTTGCTTGCCACCTTGTCGCACCAAATTGGCATGTCAAGAAAAAAGTTGGCTTTCAATGGCAAGAATCCCTCTGTGATTCAGCCTGCATTTCTTCATTGCTGCTTTTCTTGTGTTTGTTCAATGAATTACGAGAAGTCATGACAGCTGTGTTGGAATTTTTATTTTTTTAATTAAATAAATTATGGATGAATGAAAAATTAATATTACATAAACTTTGTTTTTCTACTTAAAAAATTCTTGATTTTTTTATATTTAATTATTAATTTATGGTGATTAATTATAAGTTGATGATAATATGAATTAAATTTTCAATTTTTTAACTTTTAAAATTCATTATAAAAAAATAAAGGAAGAGTTTCTAACTTGAGTTTTTTAGATTTTACACATTCTTCTTCACCTCATTTTTAGTGTTTCTCTTCTTCTTTTTATGCTTTAATTTCCCCCTCAAATCTAGAGCTCAGGCTCATCTTATTGAGAAATATTTGAGCTACACAAATATTTTTGGTTCAAAAATCTTATTTAAAAGTATATCTAAATCAAGGTGGTGGTGTTGAAATCTTGAAAGACATATTGTAAACATCCTAATTGTACAAGTGAAGAGTAATAAAACTTTAAAGACAAATGATGCATTCTTAATAATAATAAAATATTTACTATTTTAAAGTGCTTCAACAAGTACTCTTCTTGTTTTAATTTAAGCATGGTTAATTTTATTATTAATATGAATGTTAGGTTTCTTGATTTTATATCAATTGCAAATATATGTTTGGTATGCATGCTAGTATTTTTTTTTTTGAGTGAAAACATGTTTGCTATTAGTTATGATTTTGCATGCTTATATATATTTAATATGAATTCTAGGCTTTCATTGATAAACTAAACATCATTGCTTACTAGTCTAATATATACACAAAATTCAGTTTTACAAATCAATGGATTATTAGTTGTTAATTATTTGCATGTGCTTCAATTAAAATACTAAAATAAAATTTGTAGTGATCTATTGTAATACATGCATAATTTATATGTTAATATACATAGGTACTAGGTGTATATTAACATTGTTGCCCATGTTATATCGCATGCCAAGTCAAGTTTTTCCTAACAAAAAAAAAATGCTCAAGAAATGATAATATTGTTAAAGAAGAAAGAAAAATTTAGGACCCAGATCATTGATTTGAATTGGTTCAATAAGCTTTATAAAGCTACTAGAAAAAAAAGGCAACGTCTAATAAAAACAATGAATATTTATCAATATTATGAAAAATATACCTTTTAAAAATTCTTAAAAGATCTCAACGATCTTATTTGATAATAGAAAAAAAATAAATGAGACATGATAACCTCATAAAAAAAAATAAAAAGATTATGAAGCTCAAATACCAACAAATCAAACAATAAAAAACAAACTAAAAAAGTTAATTTTCAAAAAAAATAAAAAAACCTAACTCGCGTCAACATGTGAAATTTGTTGCCTAGTTATGAGACATGGATAACCTCGTACAAAAGAAATTGAATAAAATAATAGATATCAACTCTTAAGCAAATTAAACTATAAAAAAAAACTGAAAAAAAATAATTAAAAAAAATAAACAAAATATGAATCAAAAAATTAACGATCATATAAGCTTCTAGTAATCTTAAAGTTTGTGGGACTTGAATTAATGATATTTAAAAAACAAATTTAAAATCTGATAAATTGAATTATACCCCTCGAGATTTTGGCTTTTCCATTCTTAATAGATATTTCTCTAATAATTTGATTTTTTTTATAATAAAATATATTTTTAGATAATTGTTTATATACTGAAACCAAGTTATCTCTGACAAACTATTAACAAAAGTCAACGAGATTTATAATAATTTTAACCCTCACCTACTTCGAATTTTGAACCCCCATAGCATTGTGAAGACCATAGGGAAAGCTTGCTTGTAAGTGAATATTTGCATGACTTGGATGTAAAGATGACAATTCCATCCAATTGTACGGATGTTTGGTGTAATTTGATATCGATCGAATCCAATTTTTATTCTAATTGATTGAAATCAAATTATATATATATATATAATCTGATTTGATTTGACTAGAATATATAGAGGTAGGTACCCCAATCTGCCACACGATTTTTTAACCTATATTTTTTTATATATAGATTTGTATTTTATTTTAATATAGTGCGTCGATTTTTTATACCATAACTCACGGAGGATTTTTTTAGCATTATATATGACATTTAAAATTTATTTTATGATTTATAGAAAAAGATATACTTTGTTTTTTAAATTTTATTTTAATTAAAAAAGAATTCAAGCGTACAATAAAAGACGAGTGGAGTAAAATGGAACTCTAACCTAGTTGCTATCTTGACTTTGAATGGAGAGAATACGTTGAGCTTAGGATGTTAAAAAATTTACTTAAAAATTTAAGTTATTAAATAATATCTTAATATATAATTTATATTATAATTGAATATATTTTTCCAGACTTAAGATTAAAACTTGCATAACTTATATTATCTTGAGATTTTATTAATTATAAGAGAATAATAAGATATGAATTCTTAATCACTTAATTAACAAATCTCTAATACCATATTAAAAATTTATTTTAATCTAAACACTTGATTAATTAAAAAAGATTCAAAATATAATTTATAATAAATGATTTTTTAATATATAATAGATTAAATATGCACAACCCATATTATTTTGAGATTTTATTAATTAAAATAGAGCAATGATGTGGTAACTACTCGGTTAATAATAGTTAATAATAATAGAAGATGGAAAATAATATGATTTATATCAAATTACAAGCATGATGGGAGGGAAGGACCCCCACCTCAATGATTTATATCAAATTACAAGGCATGGTAGCAGGGAAGGACCACCACCTCAATTCAAACTTGATAATTGGCCTAACATTTTGAAGCTGCGTCTGATGACCACGCACGTACGTCGACTGCTATTGCTCTGACATTTCATTGGTACTTACCTGTATACAATTCGCATGGTGCTCGCCGACTATTAGCCTCCGAGTCTCCCTTTTACTAGAATCCAAGGAGGATTTGCAATTTCAAAAAGATTTCAAATCCACCAACTATGTTGAAATTTAGTAGCCTCGAACTACTTAGTTTCCCTCTGTCCTTTTCCCTCTTTTTGCCTACCACACGCCCCCTATAGCCCTAGAAAGAGAGCCTGAACAGTCCAAAACACTTGAATGTTCAGCCTCTGGAGATCACCACATGCATATCATTGTTTTAGGTTTGATTTATTTGAATGTTCATACGCCATGAATGGACCGTGCTTCTGTTGCCACCAGACTAGCTATGGCTAGCCCAGATCCCCCTATGCGGCTCGCATCATGGCACAAATCATGATCGCCACCTAGCTGGTACGCGAGACGAGGGTTCAAAGAAAAATGGGAAGGAGATAGAATATTGTGCTGCAAGATAGTGGCCAGTGACAGACTTTGTAGAGGACAGCTTGGTGACTGCAGATTACGACAACCAATGTGTGCGGATCACTGACTCTGTCCGTAACTGGTACATTTGGACAGCATGTGTGTAGGCTTTTGCTAACACTTGAAAGCTTACACTTATGTCTTCATCTTCGTAAGGACTCGAAAGCTTACTTGGACTGTAATTGTACTTGATTTACCACCCTTGCAGTGCATACTGCATACAAGGTTATTACACCATTTATTAATTTTGTGTTTTTTATTGTTTTAATATGTTAATATTAAAATAAATTTTAAAAAATAAAAAATAATAATTTTAATGAATTTTAAAATAAAAAATACTTTAAAAAACAAAATATAACTTACTCACAAGCAACCAACATTAGCGTGTATCTAAAATTATGATAGTTTTTACTATTATGATTTGAAAAGATATATTTGTAAAAAGTTAAACATTTTTTTTATCAAAATTAAAGTATTTACCAAGATATAAAATGAAAAGCAAGTTTAAACAATGAAAATCAAACAACTTTTTAGAGTTATAATCAGTCTAAAATTATCTTTAATATAACATTATGGGACTCCATTGTTAAACATTATCCATGGCTAGTAGAATGCGGAGGGGTGAGTACCAAAAGATGCCACTATCAAAAGCTACCAAGGAAGTCGAGAAGTTCAACCAAACACAACCATGGCCGCCGTAAATGCAAAAAAAAAGAAGCAATGGACTGTAATAAGATACGAGGCCAAGCTAGGCGTGGCCATAGCTTTGCTAAAAAGAGCACAAACGACTTTGCCTGTTTTAATTTTACCTTTTTTGCAATGATAATCGCCGCTAATTGTCATTATCATTGTCAACTTTTTCACTCTTTTTCCTCCTCCTTTTTTTGGGTTTTCTCAAAGTTTCAACTCTGATAATGTACTCTTGTTGTTACCAACAAAATCTTATCATCGAGGGAAGAAAGGGAGTACTGCAAGTAGATGACATTCTTGTGAGGGATAATGACTCCCAAGTGCAATGCTTCCTTCTAGGCTTGTTTGATATCGACATGGAATTGTAGGTTAAGAGTATATATAAAATTTATTTTTGATAATTATTTGTTATATTTTTATTTGAATATATAGCAGTTATAGGCCTTGTAGTAGACGTTTTGGAGAGAAGCATGAACTTTAAATGCATCATAACACCAAATAGTCACTTGAGCTTCAAATTAAATTCAAATTTATCTGGCTTAAAATATTTATGGCACAATGTATAAACAATTATTGCAGGATAAAACCCAGAATGTCAGGAGCCCATTTGAGGTGTTGATTTATGCAAAAGACTCGCATGACCTATGAACAATACATTTGCTTTTATATATATCCATAGGTATCCCTCCAGTTTCAGTCCTAATGCAATAAATATTAGTATTTCTTATATCTTGAGTTGGAACATTTAATTTATAATAAAAGTTCATGAATCTCCTAACTGACAAAAAAATTGATATGCAAAAAGTTTGAAAATACATGAAATTAACATCCCATTTGATATTGTATTTTATTCATATTTGAATATGTTTCAAAATTGTATTTGTTCTGAAAAAACATCAAATTAATATATTTTCAGTTCTTATTTAGTAATTTCAATATGTTAATGTTAAAAATAAAAAAAATTAAATAAGATTATTTTAATAAAAATTATCTTTAAAAATATATCTTAATACCAAATATACCAAACTACTTGATGATTCATTGGTAAAGAGTGGGATAATAATTTACGAGCTCGTAATTGAAGCCATTCACTCTCTATCATTGTGTAGTTAGTTTGTGTAGTTAGTTCGATCTACATGTCTTTTTCAACTTGTAAATTACATCAAATTAGCTAATAAAGATATACCCATGAAGGTTTGTTAAAAAAAAAAATTTATTAAATTTTTTTATATAGTTTTGATATATTAATATTAAAAATAAAATTAAAAAATAAAACAATATTATTATTTTAATATATTTTTTAATAAAAAAATACTTTAAAATTTAAAAAATAACGTAATTATTTTATGAAACACCCTCACTTAAATATTATACGAGTGGGTATTTCTTCTAATAAAAAGAAAGGAAAAAAACGACAACAAACAAAATATGTTATCTACAAAATGGTATTACAAAAAGCGTCTGTTTCTTGGAGTCTTTTTGCTTGTCATTCTTGCATCTCATTGTGGCCCTACCGTCGTCGTAATCAAGCCCCCACTGATTTGTCCTTCGTCAGGTAAGGTTGGCACCTCCATATCAGGTTGCGATCAGCGTGACGGGACACTTGTTGGTGAGGATGGGAGAGGTGGGTCATTGCACAATGATAGATGTAACTGGCCTCCGATATGGCTCTTCAGAGTTGCTACCTTATTTGGCAATTATGAAAAGATATTGTTTTACTATATCTATATATATATAATTTAAAGTTTTTTTTCTATAAAAACACAATTTATAAAACACTTTCATACACAGTTCAAATGCATAATATATATTTTGTGTAAAACCATTAAAAAAAGACTTGAAAATACACTTTTCAATCTAAACATATATGTTTCACAAAGACATTTGTACTACGTTATTAAATACAAATAAATGATTGAATAATGTGAAAGTATATTTTGAATATAAAACATCTTTTGATTTTTTTTAATATAAATTTAGTTTTAGTAAAAAACAACATGTATAATTGTTTAAATACATTGCTAAATATTAAGAAAAATCTTAAGAAGAAAACACAGATCCACCATTGTAGCTCATATTAAATTAATGAGAATAACTTACAATCTTCTTGATTTTTCCCCTTCTATTTACCATTTTTGTGGTGATAATGAGTCATTATGTCATATTATTACAGAATTCTCTGACGGATGAGAGAGAGTTATATACTGGCTTTCTTGGAATCGTACATGAACAAAAACATCCATGTGCAACTACAAGTGGAGGAGGAGGAGGAGGGCCTTCTCTTCAAGGACTCCCAATTTAATTTTTGCTCATTCCTGCTTTTGTTTAGCATGCCCATACAATGTAATAATCCTCTCTTTTCCCTGATTTGAGGGCATTCTCAACTCACTCTTCTCGTTACGTCAATGAAGCCCATGCGAAGTGAAGTAATAATTCTTTCTTTTGACAATTTGAAGACATTTTGAAATCTTTCCGTACGTTACATCAATGAAGCCCATCCAGAGGGTCCATTTCACATGGGCCTTTACTTCTTTGGGTAAGTTTAAAACGTTAAGCTGAGGAGATCATGTAGGATTCAGTGTTGCTGGTGGGATTACTTTTTTTAATATAAAAAATATGTTGAAGCATTGCTAATATAGTTTTTTTAATTATTAACTCAAAATATAATATATATTATATGATATTTTTTTAAAAAAAATTAATACGATAATGACATTTGTTTTCAAATGTTGAGATAATAATATATTCAATTAACTCAGGTTATAATATCATAATAACCTTATAGAAATAAATGAAAATAAATTATAAATATTAATTTTTAATCAATCTAATGTTGAAGGATGAAATTAAAAAAAAAAACTATCCGAGTCAACTTGTCAAATCCATGATCTAGGTCATGAGATCAAAATATCTCATAAAAAACAAATAAAAAAATAACGAATCTCAATTTTCAACCAACTCAAGTTTAATAATGAAATTTAAAAAATAATTTAAGTCAATCCAAATTAACATATTACATTTACAACTTGGTTCATAAAACCAAGATAACTTTATAAAAAAAAAAAAAAATTCAAGTTTTTTCTTCTATGTTTGTTTTTAAAAAATTGTTTTTTTTTCAATCTCATATTTTGACATTAAATTATTGGGTCTTAAACTTTGTGATTTTTTCCTTTTTTTTTTTTTTTTTTTACACAGAGGGTTTCATAATCTCATATTTAGAATAACATGATTATCAAATTTACTCAGATTAATTAGAATAATTATCATTTAAATATTTTTTATATATTAGAAAAAATCTCACCTGATTTACGACGTACCGCGATGAAAAATGTAGTTGAAACCTAAACCAGGTGCAATAGGAAATATCAATGCAAATCCAAACATAATTGGTCCCATGGATTTATCTAATTTTTAAAGAATAACAAGAACCCATTCCCTTGCAACAAATCTTAATTCACTAAGGTCTTAGTTCTTATTGACATCCGCAATAAATGATCAATTCAAATTTCAAAGGACCCCATGGATGCAAATAGCTTTGTTTTGCATACTCAAGAATGGGAAGACAACTTGGATATTCACTAAAGATAGTTTCTTGAGATGTCCTTATCTGACATCTTTAGCTATGCTGTTATGGCCATTGAACGCTCTATGTCCCCCCAAAAGTGCCTAACACTTTCTTGACTGTGAGCCTTTACCTAACCTAACTGCTGTATATAGCGAAGATAAGATCGCTCAAATGGTCCACCGAACCAAAAACTTCATGCAGGTGTTTGGAAACGTGGAATAGTAGTTATTTTTTTAAAAAAAATATTTTTGATATTAATATATTAAAATGATATAAAAATATTAATTTAAAATAAAAAATAATTTTTTTTAACTTTGTTTTAGATATTTTTAAAATATAAAAACAAGTTAAATATCAAAAGCATTATTATACCCCGGACGTGTGCAGCAGAATCAACGTTTTGTGGCTACCGGCTAATGGGTCCTCCAACAATTTTTATTAGGGAAAATTTAGATTTAGTCCCTAACTTATTATTTTATTATCAATTGAGTCTAGGATTTTTTGATTTTATCAATTTTACTTTAAATGTAATCTACATTAATTCATCCTTTTGAAGCGTTAAAACTTAAAACAGTTCTCGATTTATTACAAAAGACAGCTGTAACATTAAATCAACACAGGAGGAAAGTTTTAAGCATCTAAATATTTTCATTTTCTCTTAATCAATATTAGATAATATCATCTCATTCACCATCCCAAATTACAATCTTAATATTAAAATTAACACAAAATGAAAGATTAAGCGTCAAACAATCCTAACTTTTCCTGCTCCTATTGGAAAATGATAGTAAAAGGCATAAAATGAAAAAAAAAATAAAAAATAAAAAATAAAACTTTCATTTTTTATTATATAGAACTAACATCCATGCTGTCCAAGGCAAAAACACAACGGTTACCACCGACAGAACAGGGTTCCTAAGTTGTTTTAAACTGAAGGGAAACAAAACAGAAGATGGTTCAGACAGAGTTTGAGGTTTTTAGAAGATGATAAAGCCAAGGTTAAGAATTGAGATGCCCGAACTTCACGGTGTTGTGTAAGATTCTGAGATTAATGTCTCATTATCATGCCATAAGTTATCTTTTAGGTTTTTGATAACACATCCCCTGCTTGCATTGGCGCGTGGGTTAGCCTTGAATTTTAAAATTTGTTTAACATAATGATTTAATTATATTTTTGAATTTCAAATTATTATTTTGATATTTTTAGATTATTTTAAAGTCCTAATATCAAAAATAAATTTTAAAAAACAAAAAATTAATATTATTTTGATGCATTTTAAAATGAAAAATATTTTTAAAAGCAATCTTTATTATACTTTTAAACAAGCTCTTAACACTGATTGTTTTTATGTTTTTAAAAGTATATTTGGCTTGAAAAAACATTAAATTGATGATTTTTTAGTGTTTTTTAATAGTTTTAATCTATTGATATAAAAAAATAAATTATTTTAATATATTTTTTAACAAAAAAATATTTTTTAAAAATACATTCATAATCATAATACTAAACAACACTCTTAGATTTTAGACAATTAACTATGTTAACTAAAACGTAATAAACATAAGAATGGTTAAACTATGAAGACAATTTATTGACCATGCAGCTCATTGTATGTTGAAAAATTTAGCAACAAATGTTTAACTTGGATCAGAGGTTATTTTTGTGTGATCAAAGGTTATATATATTAACTATGATTTTATGGAGTAATAAAAAAAATTAGTATAGTAACATGACAATGTTATGAGACAAAAAAAAAAAAAACGAGAGCAATATTATTTTTCAAAAGCAAGTTTCATATGCATGTTAATTTAAAAATACAAGAGAATATTACCTGGTATTAGCTTTTTCTTTTCTTTTCTTTTTGAAGGAGATTCTTGGTCTTGATAGACGAAAAGAGTTGAGCTAGAAAATACATATATTTTTATATATTTTATTAAAATTATTTCAAAACTAAATTTATTTTTATATATTATTTTCATGAATTCAAATATATATATATATATATATATATATATATATATATATATACACTCACTTCTGTAGAGGGACAGTGACGTGAACAACCTCAAGAAGATAAAAAATAAAATCAAAGAATTAGTAGTGTAATATGGAGGAAAAACCACGCGCCATGAATTGACCTGGGAGCTCTTTCAATTCCTTAAGCGTCATTGTCTATGCTTCAAATAATTACCAAAAAAATCAAGCAAATTAATCCATGTTTTCACCAAATAATTTAATACAAATCCAAAATCTTGATCAATTATTCTCTATCAGTGTTCCCATCACCTGACGGTCCCCTCGCCCTCTCTCTTTGAAAGAAATAAAAATCAGCTGATTCTGCTCAAAGCTTCAACCTTTGAATCTCTCATTTTAAAAAGATCGCAACTTTCCCTCTCCTCATCTCTCTCTTAACTACAAACTCTTCAAACATAGTAAGTGTTTCTTCTTTTATTTCCTCTTTTTTGTAGTTCTCTTGTGTTTGAAGTTTCAAAAACTTGTACTCCAAGCATCTCTTCTTGTCTCCCCATGCCTATCTCTTTCTACTAACTTTTTGTGAGTGATAATTAGATCTGGAACAGTTTTAAGCAAAACCCCACTTTTTATTTATTGCATTTCTTAAATCTAACTGCTTCTTGGTCATTAAAGTTTGAATTTTTAAGTTGAAAGTTAACATTTTTATTGATTGCTTTTATCAACTGTAAATGCCTTTCTTTTATTGGAATTATTAGGTGTGCTCAGCTTTTTCCCTGTAACTGTTAGTGCCATGGAGATTTCTTTTTGATTTTGCTAATTTGGAAATTTGAGCTCTTAATCTGGGAATCTTGTTGAGGTTTTGTTATTAAACATGCTAGTGCAACTTTGCTTCAAAGTCTTGATAGGTTAGATGCTGTTCATTTATCTGAAAAGGAGGCTTTGGCTCTGTTACAGAACCTCCTTGCTTCTGTTTGGCTCTTTGCTGTTCAGTAGATTGGTTGGGGTTTTGCTTTAGTTGTTAGCATTTCTGGGCTTCCTCTGGCAAGTTGGAGTTCGGGAGCTTTTGAGTTAGAGGAGATCGATGTCTATCAAAAAGGCATTAGTGAGCATGAGGAAGAATGGCAATTCCCACTCAGGAAGGTTGTTTGGTGATAGAAGATGGCTTATTCCATTCTTTACAAGCTTGCTTGTGTTTTTAATCCTGTTTTCTTCAGCTACTTTTGGGGTGTTTACATCTTCTTTTGGGGGAGAGCAGGTTCCATTTGACATTGTTTCATATAAAAGGCCGGAGAACTCAAATGGGTATTTTGTAGAATCAGATTTAAAGAAATGGTTTAATAGAAGTAGGTATTCAGAATTGGAACCGCCTAGATTAGCTTATCTCATTTCAGGGACGAAGGGTGATAGTCAAAGAATGATGAGGACTTTGCAGGCTGTGTATCATCCTAGAAACCAGTATATCCTACATTTGGATCTTGAGGCACCCCCTCGAGAAAGGTTGATGTTGGGAGTGTATGTGAAGAGTGATTTGACGTTTCAAGAAGTTGGGAATGTGCGTGTAATGGCACAGTCCAACTTGGTGACTTACAAGGGGCCTACTATGATTGCCTGTACCCTTCAAGCAATTGCAATCATGTTGAGGGAGAGCTTGGAGTGGGACTGGTTTATCAATCTCAGTGCTTCAGATTATCCTCTTGTGACACAAGATGGTTAGTACATGATGCTGCATTTTTACTTGTTTCATAATTATTATTGTTGCCTTTTTCTTGTTCTTTGTTTACCTTATTTTGTTCCATTTCCATAAGAGGATTGGTGATGTTTAAGAATTGGTAATTTACCTATTGAATTAATTTGAACTTATCTCCACATATGCAGTGAAACTGTGCTATGGTTCTTGTATCCAGTATAGGTAAATATCAGACAAATTGTAGTAAAAGAAGTCGATTTCTTAGATCGTATATTTAAATGTGGATGGAGTGAAGATTGATGCTGTAAGTTGCTAATCCAAAACAATAATGGGTCTTTCAATCTTATCCTTGCTTCAGTTCACAAATAAGTTAAATCCATTAACCTTTCCTGTGTGAATGTGGTGTGTTTGGATCCAACCAGGTTTCCTTCATGCGGTTCACATATCATTTCTCAGTGCTGATGCCATTCCACATCTTTAGTTCTAATTAAATGAAGCTTCAATTTTTTGCCTTTAGGGCTAAGCTTTGAGTTATAGTTCTCAAGTAGGTTTTGCGCATTTTGCTTCTAAAGAAAAGAATGTCTTTGTTCTAAATTGGGGAAGGCATGAAATTAGCATACTCAATCGATCACATTGTCGTGCCCTCTTTTTGCACATCAGCAGTCATGTATGTTATGGAAGATACATTTCTGTATTGCATTTGTAAGATGTTTTGGAGATTACAATCATGCCTTAAATGTTCTTATGGGGTTCTATTTATATTCGAATACACAAAGAACAGAATTTTGACACTGAGAGTTGCACATGGAGTGTAAAGCCATTTAACAGCCTTTCAAGGGAATATAGCCACTGTATTGTTGTGATCTGCTGGAGGCTGGCTCACTATGTGCAGCTGCTAAGTGCTAACCCAGTCTTTTGGGTTCAAGGAACCTCAAAATCTCCGCAAAAAGGAGACTTGGTATCAGGGCTGATAAAATTTATTTCTATAGGGAGACTCTTCTTGAAAGTTGTGGACTGGATTCTGGGGTGAGTTACTGTCTCCTGGAGCTCTGCTGTATGTCATTCTGGAGTGAGAAATTTTGCTATGTGCCTTTTTTAAACATTTCTCTTGCCCCCTAATAACTAGATTTATGCTTCCACATGTTTTTCTCAACTCTAGTTATTTTTAATGGAAAAGATCATCTCCTGTGCTCTCTTATTCCTTCGTGCAAGGTAATTCTCTTTGAAAAAAATCTATTTTCTTACAGGGGCATTACTAGGTGTTGGTTCTGCCCAAGTGATTTCCTGCAAGGTTTAATTTGAAAACTCGTAAACTGTATAAACCATAACAAGATGTCAGCATAGATCAAGGATGCATTGTCTTATGCTATGGTTTTTGGTATACAATCATGTTAAATGGTTGTCTCTCAACTCTTTGATTGACTTTCTATTCATAAGTTGCATTGAATGGATGAACTGACAGAAACAGCATTCTGCCTTCAAATCTTTTCATGCTGTTCAGCAAAATGAATAAGTTTTGTAAATTGACTTGCAAAATTTCTCCGGAGAATTATGAAGGGTATAGGAGGATTGAATTTATTTTCTTCCTGAAGTTCTAGCAATTCTGTTTCTTGTTGATATGCAGATACTTTGCAGTAGTAAAATCTGATTGTATTTTGACTGCAGATCTGCTCCATGTGTTCTCAAATTTGTCTAGAAATCTTAATTTCATTGAACACACACGGCTAACTGGATGGAAAATGTAAGTGAAAAGAATACAGAACTTTGCATTACTGCATTAGCAAATCTTCATCTGCGTCTATTTTCTAAAAAAGAGTTCACTTGGGGCATTTTTGATCTGCCAACTTGTTGCAGGAACTCCAGGGCAAAACCAATTGCTATTGATCCAGGCCTTTACTTATCAAAGAAATCCGACCTTTCTTTGACCACTCAACGTCGATCACTTCCCACTTCTTTCAAGTTGTTTACTGGTATGTCTATTTAAGCTTCAAGGGTTATTTTTAGTTTTTTATATACAATTATTTATCAATGAGATGCTGGTTGTAACTTCGTGGGATTGCATTGCATTTCTGATTCATGTAAGCTTGAAACCATTCATAGCTGAATATTAAATTCACTGCTTATCCCATACTCTATCACCCTCTTGCTCTGTGTATGTGCTGTGTGCGTCCAACATGTTTACCGATGTGCTTGCATACGAGGACAGGAAACATGGTGTAATGCATGGAAAACACCAATACACAGGGCATATTGGGGAATGAATATAGCAACGCATTACCCTGACCAAAGTATGGCATATTGGGGAATGCATATAGCCATACTGACATCTTACATGTGATAAGGATGAATGCTGACATGTCATCATTATCATCTTAAATTCTTGTAGGTTTTAAGAGATCTCTCATGTTGCATTATTTAGTTGCGCAGTCTGTTACTGCAAGTTACAGAGAATGCAGTAGGTGAAAACAAAATATTATCTTGATCTTTTTCCTGAAAAGTGTCTTTAGGATCTCTCCTCTCAAGTTGGCTATCCTGGATAAGTATAGTAAGGGTCTTCTTTCTGTATTTTGTTTTCTACCCTCCCTTTTTGCATCTTTTTTCTTCAAATTTGAGTTGTTTTAGTTCATCCAGTTATGATCCCCACTTAAGTGACTTATTGGGAGTAAGAATTTAGAGAGTCACCCGTCATTAGTATTGCTTGAAGCGGCTTCTCTTAAGAATTGAAGCTGCACAAGCATTTGAGTTTTGTTACACATCCATTAAGAAGCAACTCCTTTTGAACCTCATGGAGCCAGTTGATGGTCGCTAGATTATCTTTAGTGGTGGTTCTTAAGCTAGTATAAGACTCAACCAGAATCCTTGCATGATAGAGAACTATGATGCTGAACGCCTTCTGGTCATTTGATTCTCTTAACTCTGCATCTAGTTAATTTCCTGCAATTGTTTAACTCATGGCCACTGGAAAATTGATTAGTTTCTATACAGATACCTCGTCCTTTATTTCTTTTGTTTTAATATGAGAAAGAAAGAGAGAAGAGAATGTGAATTTATCTTGCTTCCCGTATTCAGGTTCAGCATGGATAATGCTAACTCGATCGTTTCTTGAGCACTGTATAATGGGATGGGAGAACCTTCCACGAACTATCCTGATGTACTATACAAATTTCGTCTCCTCTCCTGAAGGATATTTCCACACTGTTATTTGCAACACTGAAGAATTCCAAGACACAGCCATAGGCCATGATCTCCACTACATAGCCTGGGACAACCCTCCCAGGCAGCACCCCCTCTCTTTGACAATGAAAGACTTCGATAAAATGGTTAAAAGTAATGCCCCATTTGCCAGGAAATTTGCAAGGGATGATCCCGTTTTAGACAAGATTGATAAAGAGATTCTTAACCGCACAAGCAGGTTTGCTCCTGGAGCATGGTGCATTGGCAGCTCAGGCAATGGATCTGATCCATGCTCCGTGCGTGGTAATTATTCCCAATTTCGACCAGGTCCTGGTGCTGAAAGGTTGCAAGAACTGCTTCAGTCATTGCTGTCCGAAGATTTTCGAAAAAAACAGTGTTCATGATGAAATAAAATTTTGACATAACTTTGAATTGTACATTGGTATATTCATAGATCATACAGCTTGTGTACACAACAAAACTGTTTTTTAAGATGAAATTGTAACAGTTACGTTGTATTTTGTTAGTGTCTTATGATAAAGAACACACACACACACAATATATATATATATATGTAATCGTCTAATGGTTATAATCAAATCTAAATAGAGAATCATGCAAGCTTATACTTTTATAAACGAGTTTCCTACTGGTTTATTGCCTACTTACAAGCACTTGTAAAATGTTTTAATGTTGCCTAGGCCACAAGTATCGTCCACATCTTATATTACAAGTGATAGTAAATCTAGCAAGTTACTTTGGTGATCCATTAATTTGATACCTGATGTAAATTAAGTTCTATGTGAAATTAAAGGGGATTCGATATGGTTAAATTCAATCAATCTAGTCAATTTTGTTTCGATCTAGGGGTTAATTTGTTATCTAGTTAAAATCTTTGATTTTTTTTTTAATTTCTAAAACTGAACTGTTTTTATTTTTTTGACCTTGAAACAACACTATTTTTAATTTACCTATCAAACCTGTGACCGACTCTTAGGTTATGCCATGAACAAATCATGCTTTGTAACTACGGAAACGACAAGGTAAATTATGTTGAAGAGCGGATAAACTCCATCAGTCTAGCAAAGCAATACTTGAAGCAAACTTCAAGAGGATAAAATCTTGCAATCAAATGGAATGCATCCTGGCAGCTGATGAAAGCAACTTGTGTAGCTTGGAGAGGTTGGAGCTTCGTTATTTGGACAAATTAAGAAGAATCTGTCGGGTAATTGCACCACCTAGTGCTCTTGCTAGCCTTGAGGATTTGCAGGTCAATGACTGCAACAGTCTGAAGAGTCTATTTCCATTAGAATTGATGAAGAACCTCAGAAACCTTGAAGAGAGTGATGTTGAATGATGCCAGAAAATTCAGAATCTGGCAACTGGTGAAGAAAACAGTAGTTCATTTACACGTCCATGTTTACAGAAACCGGGAATGAAGTCCTTGCCAAGAATGAATCCCTGCACGCTATTTAAGTTGTTGATTGCCCACTCCCAGAATCACTACCATCTGCTCTCAAGCAAATCAAAAGATGCAAAAAATGGTGGAACTCACTGACGTGGAACAAACTCTAGCACTCTTCTCAGTCCATTAATTCTTCTTAGAGGATGCAACAAGAAGATAAGAATCAGGAATAGACAACGAGTAGGAGCTGGAAGTTGAGCGAAGAAACGAATAGCAAGTGATTAAAGAAGTAGGCAACTGTATAACTTCTATTTCTCATCCAGTTTTGCTTACTATAGAAACTTGTGTTAGATTGCCGTTGTGTTCAGCTATGTACGTGCATTGTAAGAGTCTAGCTCACTTGATATATGCTGCTGCTGCTATTGACCCTAAGGTGGTTTTTGTGTTGATTTTTCCTGCTTGATTTTGCTCGTACGCTAGGCAATGTCTTGACAGCTTTAGCATCATTTGAGAGTTTAAAACGTTTCAGTTATTGCTATTAGGTTTATGTTCTTTGAGAATCTGACCATTAGATCAATCGAAACTCGACAATCAATAGATACAAGTAAATGTCCGAACAAGTGTTTGATCAGTCTCTCCTAGAAGAGATTAAATTCATGTACTTCTCAACAATCATTTCTGGTGGAAAATCTGTGAAGTAGCCCTTCTCTACCTCCAATCCTTCTTGGGCTGCCAGCATCTCAACCTCTGCCTGGACCCTGTGAGCTCCAACCTGATTGGGCTCTAAGAGGATACAAGCGATCTCAAATGAATCATCACCGTGAACGAGCGCCAATGCTTGCACGGTAGGAAGCCCGCCGTCACGAGCCCTCACCATCCGTGCAATCTGTCGAGCAGTTGAAACATCGGTGCACACCACAGGAATGTTGTACAATGCGACCCATGGTCGAGCCCCAATCATCACTATTCCTCTTGTTCGCGACACATGGTTCGGACCTTCATCAGGCGCTCCAGGGAGAATCTCAGGTATGGTCCACCCAGCCCATTGGTTGCCCATGAAATTAGGCGTATAGTACCCCAGCTCGCGTCTGATGGTGTCAGGAGCCCTGCCTGTCGGATGAGCTGCAGCATAAAGAAATACAGGCACTGCAATGCATCGAGGAAAACAAGAAAGGAGATATAATTCAAGAGCTACAAGATCCTGTTCGTCATGATCTATTGAAACGTATATCATGTAATTTCCTTATAATGCTAAGAAATCTCAAGTCATGGATAAATCCCATTCCATACAAAGTGATAACTAAGATGCTACATAAGAGTTCTGGACCAACCTTGAAATCTGCTGCCAATATCTGCTGCCACCGTCTTGGCCAGCCAGGCTGCTTCATCCAGCGAGGCCCGAGCCAAAGGGTGGAAAACAATGTCATCTACAACACCAAGCCGGGGGTGTGCACCGGAGTGCAGCTCAAGGTTAATGGCTCCATAAGCAGCCTCAACCATGGCTAGCACTGTTTGGTGCAAAGGACTATAAATGGGACTCCCGGTGCTATCAACAACAACATATGATACAATAGTGAACCTGATCCTATTATAAACTCGGTCCTCAAACTTGTTTACAGTAACACTTTCTGGGTCGAGCCTAGCAGCTCGTTCAATTAAGTCCAGAACTGCGCGGTTACGTGCCTCAGAGATGAAGAGCATGCAACATACCAGCATGGATTCATTTGCAGTTCTTTTGTTCTATGCATCAAAGAAGAATAAGAGCTACTTAGATATTTTCAATTATTTTGATGTACAATATTAAAAAATAATAATATTATTTTAATATATTTTTAAATAAAAAAAACTTTAAAAAACAACCAATACAATACCAAGCTCTAAATATATTTAATTTTATCAACAAATTGATTAGTTTTAAAATGAAGATTTAGGTTGATTAGCTTTAAAATAAGTGTTTAGTTACGGGTGGAGCTGGTAATATTTGATAGGGAAGGTTAAAATTAATATAATAAAATAATTAAAAAGTTCATTTATTTAAAATAAAAAATAGTATACTATTTTATATTTAAATACTAAATAATAAAAAAAAATTAAAATATTTTGTAGATAACCAGACCCCTGCTGGCCACCCCAGTTCCGCCCCTGGATTTAGGTATAAGTGGACATGTATAACCATAATTGGAGCTGAGCTAGGATAATTGTATCTAGAGATGCCAAAACCCGAATAATTTTCTACGAAGAGCCAAAACTTAATTTATTTATTTATTTATTTCTTGTGGGACCATACATATAAAATATATTTACAACCTTAGAATTTTTTATTTTTTATTTTTTTTGCAGGGATTCGAGCCCAGTTACCCTCCCTCTCCAGTCTCCACCACCCTGTTGTCTAACTTGCTGAGGTAAAGATTCTTTTGGTACCCAACCAGTTAATTAGATACTAATCTTATCCTACCACTTGATCATAATAATTCAAAATTTATAATCAAAATCGTCATTTTCAAGACCAGTGACCATTCAATCCAGTTATGTTAGGTCGGAGAAGGGGTACAGTCATATTATTTTTGCATTTTTTTATTTTGAAAATATAAAAAATTTATTTTAAAGTTATTTCAGAGATATTTTTTCTGATGTCCCCTTCTTTGTTTTTAATCAAATATATTTTTGTTTATATTGTTTTTGTCTTTTTTATTCCAAGAAAATAACTAAACTATTTTGCCGTCTCAATTTACAAGAACTAAAATATTTCTGTTTATCAAAGTGCTTGTATGCTTTGTGTAGCTAGCTTTCAGCTAATTAATTAAAGGCAGGTAAAATACATTAACTTTCTGGGTTTTACTCTGTTACATGTGCAATTGGTTTAGCTTCAAATGCTTCTGATTAGTTTTATTAAGAAGAAAATACTTACATCCATGGTAATTAAACATGCATAAGAAGTAGAGTACCAAAATATAATAATTCAAAAAGACTAAAAACTAAAAGAATACCTCAAGATAGCAAGTACATGGCATTCAGAAAGGCAAGAATAATAAAGGAGATCAATGGAAAGAAACTACTTCAATTGCAGATTTTTCATGGAATGATGTGGAGTACTTTCTTCATTATTTTTAGCAAAATAATAATCGTTGTATTATTTTTTTAAAATGTGAAGATTTTCTAGGTTTTGAAGAGTTTTAAAGAGTCCAAAATATAATTTAGTAAAACAAGTATATCTTTTAATTTTACTGTTGGATTGATGAGATTTTGATATGAAACTTTAAAGGGCATATTTACTATTGAGTTAAAATCTCAATGATGATGGAGATTGGAAAGCTCTTAAGAGTAAATTTGTGTGAAATACGAACCTTTTTAAGTGAAAACAAACTTCTGAGCTAATTGTCTAATTCATAAATGGGTTTGATAAAAACTCTACAAAAAGATCAAAATGACTAATCTTGCAGTACATGTAAGAACATAAACATGAACAGGAAAAGAAAGATGACAATGCAACTCGAGCTCGAAAACTAGAGCAGAAGAAAAGGTAGCTCAAAAGAGAGAAAGGAGAGAAATAAAATTCTATAGAAGTTACCTCGCAACTTGAGTCAGAATCCATTTCTTGCTGCTTTGCCTTGGCTTCAGTCTTCAAGGGAAGTACTGACGGTGAGAGGTTAAGTCATCTCTCTCTCTCTCTCTCTCTCTCTCTGTGTATATATATACACAAGCCATGAAAGTAGTGCTCACAATTAAGCTTGTGTGACTCAGCATTGCACAAATTCATTTGAAAACTGTCCCCACGGATTGAACCCTCAAAATCAACTGCCATGGATAAGGAGAAACCTGGCTTGTGTGCCAAAAGCATGATCCACATGGTGCTGAATAGCATCATACGTTACTCACATAAACAAACATTGTGTGATGTGTAATAAGAGTGAATAAAGAAAACAACACAGGAAATGTCCAAGAAACTGACTCGACATGCCACAATGCCAGACAAAAGCCCACGGAAAAAGTTAGAAAATTCACAATGCCAAGAGTAGGTAAGTGCTCTCGTGAACCTAATATCTCCGAGAGGAGTTATTACAAGAACACTCTCCTGTCCACAAATTAAGATATTTGTTGAGAATTATTGATTTCATATGGCTGATTACAAGGACACGAATGCATGTCTCTTTGTTATATAACATGGTAAAACAACATGTGATCATTTGTTAAAGATTTTCATTGACTCAGCCAAGTGGGTGACACACCTAGGAAAATGAACTTTAACATGATCTCTAGCCACTAAAAGATGAAATCCATCAAGGGCCTCGTATACCAAATTGAGATTCATGGCAGGAAGTAAAACCCACCTCTTTTTTAGGCTGTTAGACATGAATTTATGTGTTGAAAAAACCTTGAAACAACGTTGTTTGTTGGTTTCAGTGAACATAAACAGGTACATTACAGCAGGTCAACCTGATAATATGGCTTGGAGTAGAGTTTTACATTAAAATAGGTAGAGTTCTAAGAACTAACATCGATTTAACTTTTATTTTTAAAAAGATTTTGAAATTATATTGTTGATAATTAACTTAAAATAACTCGGTTAATTCATCAAAATCATGGATAAAGTCTTCATGGGCTGGAATGATCCTTTTTAATATCCTTGATACATTGTATGGTCTTCATAATTATTTCTGGACCCCTAAACCTCTCTCGATTCATAATTTAAAACTTTGGAATTACTTTCAACGAACCATTCTTTAAGGTATTTCACATACTCTGTAAAACTTGATGCGTGCGTGCGTGTCCCCGCTACATGTATCAGATACCAAAGACAGATGAGTACTGTTCTTGTGTGAAGATAGATGCCGAAACAAAATAGAGAAACTTATACTGAAAAAGACAAGGAACCTCCTCACACCAACCTTATCTTTCCAGCATTTTTATAACCAATCACATCTTCATCTCTACAGAACAAGTAAAGGATGATCTAAGCATTTATTTTTCTTGTCTTTGTTCTTTTTTCAGTATGGATAGATCGATTTGGTCATGCATTAGATATAAAAATTAATGAATTATTATCTGTGTGCTATGTATCCTCATAACATAATTATCTGTGTATAAAAAATTGAAAAATCCGTTATGATTGAGTTGATGAATCTAGAAATTTTTTAAGGCAACGTTTCGTTATTAAATCAGGATAAAAGAGATAAATACATTGGAAATAAAGGAAACATGTTTCGAGTACAAATATTCATTTTAAAACTATATTAAAAATATATTTATTTGTCTCCTTTTCCGGCCCTTCAAGCATTCAATCCCTTTTATTTGGTATGCTGACAAAATGCAACCTAACAAAAGAAATTCCTAATGAAAATAAAAATTGCTTCTAGCATTTTCTCCAAGCTAAATTATTACATCCGAGTGTCATTAATTTCTTGCTACAGACAACAGTACGTATTTCCAACTCATCCTGGCAACACGGTTTCTATTCTGATAATGAGAACCGAGTTTCATACTAAATACATCAGAGCTTATGTGAAGAATTAGATCAAAGAAAAAATCAAACAACTTTCTTATCCAGTCTATTATAACAAATGAGAGGGTTAGGTTAATTACCTTGTTACAAATCAAGTGATTTCTACTTCAGATGTAAGCAGAATCTGCATTGACTCTCTTGTTATGCTAGCTGATAATGCTTTCTGCCCTAGCTGAAAGACTTCTCTTAATTGTCTTACAAGCAATCTGCAAAATTGAGGCTGTTTAGGTCCCATTGATCTACTAAGCAGATAAATAATCAAATTTATAAGAGAGACTTGTTAGGAAATTGTCATTTTATGACAAATACCCTACTTCAACTTTGTACAAGTATGGAACAACTCATTACCCACTTGGTATAAAGTGGAAGCTTATTTTATGGCATAATTGGTGTCATAATCTGTGACTTCTTGTCTGCCATTGAGACTTATAAAAGAGACATAATTTAAGAGCAAAAGTTGAGAGAAATTGAGTGAGTGTGGGAAGAGAAGAAAAGAAAAAAAGAGAAGGGCTGCAAGTAAGCTATTAAAGTCTTTATAAATATGTTGTAAGTTTCCATACTTTACAATCTGGAATTTTTAGCGATTCAGGTTCAATCTCCAACATTTTTCTGAAAGCAACTCTACTATCAAACAATTCCAGATTGTATAGAACACTATGTTGCTTGCCTGATCAGTAAGCTTTGCTTGAACTCAAACAAAATCCCTGGAAACTATCTTCAAAGTAGAGAACTAATCCCACCTTTATGCTATCCACATGCGTGAAAATTTAAGGAAAAAAAGTGTTAAAAGCACACAGGAAAGAGAAGATGAAACTAGTGAAGCCTAAGTGTTGATAATATCATATTTTAAGTAGCGTTTGATTATTTCACTGAGATAAAATAGATAAAATATAATAATAGAAATGATCAAGACTAAATGCTCAATTTATTGAAATATATTTAAATGTTGTTGATTTAAAACAATTAGGGTTTTAGAAACTAAATTTAATATTAAAATATACATGTGAGATTGAAATTAATAGGCAAAATAAAAATGGCTATACACGTCAAAAAGTGAGAGAGGGTATGTCGCTCAAGCAACTCATGTAGCCTTCTCCAGTGGCCAAAATCAGTTTTTTATCATAAAATAGTTGCATACCCTTTTGCCATGGCTCCCAAAAGTTTTTTAATTTCTCTTATTTATTTCTTGAATTTACAATTTATTTCATCACATAGAGTCATCAAATTAACTTATTTTCTAATTATCCTTCTTTTCTTAAACTATTTTCTAACATGATTATTAAATCCAGTTAATTTAACCCTTGTAGGTTTACTTAGTAATTCAACAAGTCAATCCATAACCTAAATCAGACTAAGTTTTATTTTAAATCATTTTGGACATTGACTCGATCAAAATTAAATGATTTGATAGGTTGATCCATGACTTAACTAAACTCGGGTTAGATTCGATCGAGTCAACTTCAAGAAATTAAAAAAATAAAATAAAATGATATTGTTTTGAATAAAATAATTAAATTAACATAAACTTGAATATTAAATCTAGATAATCTAATGCATTGACCCATGATTTGATCAAATTTAGATAAGTTTCAGTTAAATTTACTACAAAAAATCTTATTTTTTTAAAAATAAAATGATATTATTTTGAATAAAATAATTGACTTAATGACTGAAGAACTACTGTTATTAATAAACCAATGACTTTAGCTTTAAACCAAATTAGATTTGGATCGGTGTAACGTATATACTTTTAAATATATTCTTATTTTCTCTTATATTAGCTCCACGGTTTCCCAAATTCTAGTTATATAAATCCGGGTTTAAGTACATAAGCACCCACTTCTTATATCAAACAATTTCTTTCAGTTATCATGATAGGTATAAACAGCTCCTTTTGTGGACAATTTTATACCTATTGATTAATTTGCAACCATGATCTCTTATTACAAAATTTGTCGCCAATTCAGGTTCATACTTCATAATACTTGTAAAGTTAAAGTGTGCCTTATGGTAAAATCATTGGGTTGCATGGAAACTTGAAGTATATATATGCATGGAAACTTGAAATATATATATATATATATATATATATATATATATATATATATATATCCAGAATCAGCGCCTGGAAACAGTTCCCATGTTTCCACAACCTTGTTAACTCCGCCTTATGTATGAGAGAGATAAGGAGGAGTAGATGCATGGCTCTTTTTACATGACAAGCAAGGTCCTGTGAATATAAAATTCTACAATTATACCTTGCTAAAGAAAAGGAAGTGGAAAGAACTCATAATTTTCTTCTTCTTCTTCTTCTTGTAGTTTGACTACACAACTAAGAGAGAGATCGAGGGAAAAAGAGAGGATCATGGCTGCGGGAGGAGCCCACAAAGGAAATGGTAATGGAAATAGAGGAAGGCCGTATGGGTTGATGTTGCTTTTAGCATTTGGGGCTGCTTTGCTTGGTGTCATGGTGCTACATAAGTTCAGAGAGAGACGCATCTTCAACCTCCTTGTCAAAGAGAAGGATCGTGAGCTCATGTCCCTCCAGCTTATCTTGCAGGTCCCTCGCTCTTCCCCCCACCTCTCTCTCTCTCTCTCTCTCTCTCTCTCATGCATGCATGTTAGTACTTTTGAGGTGTCTTTCTGTCCGCATTACAACTAAGAAGGTTTATGCACGCTTTCATGGCTTTCTTCACAATTTGAAAAGTGTGGAGGAGGGCTGTATAGCATTTTGAGTTGTGAATTAAGCATGCAGGGTTCAGTTATGGAAAACCCACCATTTTTTGGGACCAATCTTGCTCTCTGGCTAGTTTTTGACGTGGTCTCTTTCTTCAATGTGCTTATGATATCATGTGAATTAGGTTGACCACGGCTTTCATTTTGCCATTTCTAGGAGCTAGAAGGTAGCATGATCCCAAGATATATAGCAGATCTCAAAACAACACCACCAATACAGCCAAAAGTCCTTTATAGAAGGTTGAAAAACTCACCGGTAAAGAATGATTATCTGCCTATACAACTTGCTAGATGGAGATGTTTGTTAAAATATTTCTGGTATATTAAATTCTCTGGTAGAGTTGAGCTGGACCAAACTAATCTTGTGTTTTATTAAGCACAAATCCCATGTAATATTATATTGAATTCCCTTACTATATTGTGTAAAGCACATGGTTCAAGAGTGGCTTCCCTTCCTCTGTCCATCTCTTGGCAAATTTCAGCTCTCAATCAACCATTCAACGCATGCTATGTAGTTAAGATCACATGCATACACATGACAAATTATTATGTACATTGCAGCAAGAGAAGAAAACAAAAATACTCCCCCATTCAACACACAAACAACTAAAACGAGGAAGAGTAAAAAAAAAAAAACCTAATGCATCATCTGCAATTGTTTGTGCATTATCAGCTTCTAATTTTCCTGATTCAGTTGTGGAACTTAGTTGCTCCTCCATATTTTAACCTCCGGCATCGCGTCACTTTTCTCTTGACTTTTTATCCCTTATATCCTCAAGATCATTAGTTATTAAATTTGATTCACCAAGTCAAAATGTCGGGTTGTGAGTCAACCCGAAAAAATTAAAAAAAATTAAGATTTTAATATTTCATATGAAAAAAATTAATAAACAATTTATATAGATTTGAGTTATATATAGTTATTTCAAATATAAAAATAGATGTGATATATAGCTACCCCACATCAAAAAATTAAAAAAACATTTCATAAGAAAATAAGCATGGATACAGTTATTCTACATCGAAAAGTTAAGAAACATTTTAAAAAAATATAGCTAAGCATTTATAGATTAATTTTATATTTTTTGGGTTTATTAAAAAATATAAAAAAATTGGGTCTCATTTGAGTTATGTCGGGTCATTCAGGTCATTCGAGTTCTGTGTTGACTCGATGGGTTGCTTGGGTTTGATTAGGCTAATTACAAGCCTAAATTTTATTTATTCGAAACTCGGCAAGACCATGTGTCAACTGATTGAACATGTCGGGTTTCATAACTATCCTAAATACTTGATCATATAGTTTTCAAACCCAATCTTCTCCACCAATCGAAAAGCTAGGGCGCCACGATTATGGTTAAAAACAAGCATGCACACATGACAACACTCAGAAAATTAGAAGCTGAACTTTGCTTTGCGGTGTATAATCTAGATCATGATGTTAAAGTTGTCACATCTTTTCTTTTCCATACTCAGAAGGAAAGAGAACGCAGCAAAGAAATGAAAAGAAAGGCGGAACAGATGAAAGGGAAGATATACTCTCTAAGAACCCAAAAGATGGAGCTTGACAGGAGGCAGCTAGAGATGCAGTCCACAATTGATTCCATAAAGGATGAACAAAAGATTATGGAGTCTGCCCTCGAGGAGAAGCAAAATGAGATCAAAATGCTCAGAGAGATGAACATTGATGCAGAGAAAGGAAACCTTCAAATGGCGGATCTTATTGAAAGTCTAAAACAGAAGGAAGCTGAAATTGAGGAATTGAAGCACCACCTTGAAAACGCAGCTAAGAAATGGTCAGTGAGCACAGACGACCCATCGAGCCCACCCATAAACACGACTGTATCCTCAAACATGGTAAACGAGGGTAACATAGAAGTCGATAAGAGTAAAGAAGAGGTTCAATTGCATGAAACTGCAAATGATGGCAATGGTTTGGATTCAAGGGGCAATGGAGGCAACTCTACTTCCACCAATCTAGAAAAGCAGGCTGATACTGCCATAGTTGAAAACGCAAGTGAAAGCAGGGTAGGCATTGCAGACAGGAGAGAAGTGTCAGGAAAAGGAATCACAGAAACTTGATGGATCTAGAAATGGAAGTTCCATTGGCATTGATAAGGATCAAGAGCATGAAAATGAAAGTTCTCAAGGGAAGCGTGCTTCTGGTGCAGTAGAGGAAAATAACACTTCAAATGCAACCGAGACAATCGTCAGCAGAATCGGAAGAGCATCAAAAACTGCTGATGCACATAATGATGAGAAATCAAGGGATAGAGAAGAGCATAAATTTAACCTAGATGGGCAACCTGGGCTTCAAAATGTTCAGGAGGCAGAAGATCGTCAAGAAACTTTAAGGGGTGGTGCGAAGCTGGAAATGGTGGATAACTCCAGAGGTAAGGGGAAGGAGAGGTACCGCCATGCTAGCAGAGTACGAGGAAAGAGAAGGACAGCGGTTGCCAGGAATAGGCTGCTGGAGAGCAGAAATGATGTAAACAATGTTGCTGAGAAGACAAGAAATAGAAATTTTCCCATGGATGATCAAGGTAGACTGATGTACAGAGAAGGGGGAAGAGCATCTATTGATGAAAAAACAGGAGAAATAACAAAGGCAGTAGGTTCTTCTGAAACCAAATCAATAGAGCATCAAAACCATGAAGACTCTAAGGACCTGGAAAACAAACTTGGGGAAGATCGAACAAATCAGCAGATGAGTGAAGTTCATGAGACAATGAAAAGGCTCCCAGTTGCTCATGACGCCAAAGTGCTGACAAATGGAAGCCTTGATGGCCAGCTCAGTAACATCAGAAGCAATGACAGAAAACAGAGCCTGGATGAAGATCAACAAGAAGCCAGGGGCACAGAAGAAAGCCAAAACAGTAGCAATATGAACACTAAAGAAAACAGTGATGAACAAGTGAAAAATATCAGCAAGCATGAAAGGCAAGAACAAATGGAGGATTCAGATGTAGAACACGAGACCGATGCAGGTGCTGGAGATTTTTACAAGGAATCAGTTTCTGATTTAGAAGAGGATAAAGAGGAGTACAGAGAGGAAACTGATGAGTCGGACTTCTAGCTGATTACCAGCATTTAATATTCTTGCTTGCTGTAAAGGTTTCAAATATCAATCTTCATGACTGTGAGGACACTTATCAAGTTTGCTTAGTGTTTAAAACTAGAGATGTATTGGAATTACCATCCCAAATCCAAAAATACAATACAAAATTTGCAGGAGACTGCTGGTTAGATAGAACCGAAATGCCCATGAGAACAAGCTTCAAATAAAAACCAGGTGGTAGGGATTTTCGCCCCTTTCGCATCCATTTCTTCCAGATAGCAACATTGCTCCATTGTTGTCAACTTGTTCTTTCAAATAATCTAATCATTAATTTCTCCAGACCAAAGATTAATTTTTCATATTTGTCCTCGCTTCAATTAGTTTCTCTACAAAGCTTCAGGTCAAAAAGTGTCAAGCTGACACTCAACCAAGGACTGTAATATTATCAAACTTCAGTTTCTTGTTGGTTGAGCAATACAAATGAAATAATGCACTTCCAGAAAGCAATCCGGCGTCTATCCAGTCTCGGAGATGATGGGCATAATCTAGCATATAGAATCGTCTAGGGCAACAATACTCAACAAAATACGTTCCCATTGAGATAATGAGTACAGATGACTAGTGGTGGGGACACCAGGCCCACACCATAGATTACACGAGTATATGGACGGAGACGGCGTAGGATGACCCAGCCTGTCACACTTTGGTTGGGAGACTAAGCCCATGTGGGCCTATTTCATTGTTATTTTATTTAGCCCATTTGGACCTGCTTATTGTTATTTATTTATTTAGCCCATCTGGGCCTGCTCATTGTTATTTATGTTAAACAGTTCGATTTGATGGGCCGAGCCCAAATAGCAGGATGTTTTAGGGTTTACTTTTAGGGTTTACTATTTATATGTTCTTTTGTCATTTTGAGAGGTACTTTTTGATGATTAATGAAAAATTGCAGAATTTGCATATCTCGAATCTCCTTTCTTCTTCTTCTCTAGCTTCTTTCTTTCCCTAAAGCTTCTTTCTTTTCTTGTTCAATTATTATTCTTTATTGTTCCGCATCAAATTTGGTATCAGAGCACGGCTTTTAATTGTTCTTACAATTAAGTGATCTATGTGTTTATGTTTAACCCTAGATTAATCTGAAAAAAAAAAAATCGTTACTGTTAAAAAAAAAGAAGCTGAAACAACTAATGTTCTGATTAAAAAAAAAAAAAAAAACAAAAAAACAAACACTGTTCATCGTGTTCATCGTCACTGTTCATCTTCGATCTTCAGCAGCGGCGCCCCAGACCATCACAGCAGCCGCAGACACCACCGAGAAGACCTGCACATCACTCCCAGAAGACGATCGACCATTCTACATCAACGCCGATCACAGCCACCGATTACTAGTCCTCACCGATTTACTGCCTTCGACGTCCAGCAGCGACACCACAGCGCCGTCCAGCAGCGACACCACCGCATCGTCCCTCGCACCGCCAGACCTGAGCAGAACCAGCAACCTTCGTGCGCCGTCGCCGACAGCAACGGCAACAGGGCACCGAAGTCAGGAAAAAGGAGAACAGTAGCTGGGAAAATAATTAACCTAGACACGCCAGCGCATCAGTGGCCTTCCACGTCAGTTGTTATTGCCACGTCGTCTGCCACGTCAGCGGGACCAGCCACATCACCTGCCTCGTCAGCATATCCTGCCATGTCAGCTGCCACGTAATCTTTCACTGCCACATCATACGGTCAGAATTTTTATCCATTGAAAATCATCATTCTGGTATGTTTTTACACTTGTTAATCAGTATTTAGCATTAATATTATCCTTTATGCTTGCCCATAACTAGATTACATAGCCCACTTTTAAATTGAATTACTTTAATTTTGAGTAATTGAACATCTGATCCTCTTAGTTAATTGTGGAGCTTGGTTAAATTAGTGGGAAAACTAAAACATTGTGTTTGAATTACTTGTATGCATTTAGAAAACTTACACTGCTTGCTTGCACTTTTCCTGGTTTAATCTATCATTACTTAGTTTCCAAGATAATAATTAAAAAAAAAATATTTTCTTTATTTATTTTTCTTTATTTATTTTATTATTATTAGCTATAATTTTATTTTGCGTTTTACTTGCAAGTGTTATTTTGTGATCTCAGTCTCAGGATTAGTTTTTGCATGCATTTACGTAGTGGTCGTCTAGTACACAATCTAGAAGTCATAGCTACCATGGACCCGAACTCTAGTAATGTTCTTAGAGATATTCAAGAACAATTACAACTTATGCGGACGGAAATGGGCAACATGTCCAATCAAATGAACAATCTTTCTGGGAGAATGGAGTCCATAGAATCTTTGCAAATAAGACAGTCTAGTGAGAGTGAGCATTCAAATGACAACCATAAAAATCCTTAAAGACCAGTTCCTCGTAGGAACCGCCACCATAACCAACACCAGGGTCACAATGACTTTGATGACCCTAATGATAGTGAGCGTTCCAATGACTACCGTCAAAGACCAGTTCATCCTAGGAACCGTCAGTACAACCACAATCAGGGCCATCACGAATATGATGACCCTGACGAGCGAGTCATGAGGCATATTAAGGTAGATGCCCCAACTTTTGAGGGTCAACTTGACCCGTGGATTTTTGATAAATGGATCCGTGACATGGATCAATTATTTGGCTGGTATAATCTATCTGAGAATAGAAGGGTAAGATTTGCAAAGATGAAACTTAGTGGAACCGCTCAGCTTTATTGGGAAAGTGTAGAAGAGTCTTTGCTTAGGAGAGGTCAACCCCCCATTACTGATTGAGTTGAAATGAAGACTAAGTTAGAAGAAAAGTACTTGCCTCGTTCTTCTAGAGGAAATCTTTTGGACCAGTGGAATAACCTTAGACAAGGAGGCAAGTCTGCCAATGAATATGTGGCACAATTTGATGAGTATAGGATGAGGTGTGCCGTTAGGGAGGATGAAGTGATGACCTTAAGTAGATTTCGAAAAGGCTTAAACGATGACCTTAGACGAGAGGTTGTGCTTAGGGGTGTTTCCACCCTTGATGAAGCTTATACCTTAGTACAAAATTATGACTTGGTCACAAAAAGCCAGTGGACAAGACGTCAGGACACTCGTAGTACCCCTTTTAGATCTCAACCTGGTAATAATAATTCCATATTAGGTGCCCCACCCCGTAAACCAAATCCTTTGATTTCCCCGATACCTAGGGAAGACAAAGGTAAAGGTATTTTTCATGAAGCACCTAGAACTTCAAGAATTCAGTGTTTTAAGTGTCAGGGTTTTGGTCATATTTCCTCTAGCTGCCCTAATAAAGCTTTGTTCATCAAGGGGCAAGAGGATCTAGATGAAGATGATAATTGTGATGATAAGGTATATGAACCCAATCCCGATGATTTTCAAGATTTAAATGATGAGGATGATGAGTCTAACTTGCTAGGATGTGTTAGGTCTATATCCACTCAAATCAAGACAACTAGGTTAGGTGTGGTTAGATGTGCTTTAACACAACCTAAAGGAACTGAGGATTGGAGAAGGACTGTTATATTTTACACTTACATTAAATGTGGAGATAAAGGGTGTAAGATCATTATTGACAGTGGTAGTTGTATTAATGCAGTTTCATCGGGTAGTGTATCCCGCTTAGGCTTAAAGTCTGTTCCACACCCCAAGCCCTATAGCGTGTCTTGGGTTAATGATACATCTATAGCAGTCAAAGAGAGATGTCGTTTTCCCATTAAGATTTTTGACTATCATGATGAAATTTGGTGTGATGTCATTCCCATGGATGTAGGGCATGTGATTTTGGGTAGGCCTTGGTTATATGATTTGGACGTTACAATCTTTAGACGATCAAATTCTTATTCATTCACTTTTCAAGGTAACAAAATCCAACTTATTGGATTACCTCCAAAGCCTAATGATAATAGTCAAAAGAAGAATAAAGTGAAAAAAGGAGGACTTAACATAATAAGTCCTAAGGAGTTTGATTAGGAGATTTGTGAGGAGTCTGTTGTGTTTGCTGTAGTGGCTAAAGAGATTGTAGAAGACTTTTTAGAAGAGCCACCTGAAGAGGTAAGGGAAGTGTTGAAAGAATTTCTAGATGTTTTCCCTTCTGAACTACCTGATGCTTTGCCCCCTATGCGTGATGTTCAACACGCCATAGATTTTGTCCCTGGGGCCACATTACCAAACTTGCCTCACTATAGGATGAACCCAAGTGAACATGCTGAATTGCAAAGGCAAGTATGTGAGTTGTTACAAAAGGGATTTATACGAGAGAGTTTGAGCCCTTGTGCAGTACCTGCACTGTTAACACCCAAGAAAGTTGGATCATGGAGAATGTGTGTTGATAGTCGAGCCATAAATAGGATTACAATCAAGTATCGTTTTCCAATTCCTCGATTGGATGACATGCTAGATATGATGGCAGGAGCCCAAATCTTTTCTAAGATTGACTTAAAGAGCGGGTATCATCAGATTAGGATCCGTCCTGGAGATGAGTGGAAAACAACATTTAAGACTAAAGATGGTTTATATGAATGGCTAGTCATGCCTTTTGGCCTGTCCAATGCACCAAGCACTTTTATGAGAGTAATGACACAAGTGCTTCGGCCATTTATGGGAAAATTCTTGGTGATATACTTTGATGATATTCTTATTTATAGCAAAACAAAGGAAGAACATTTCGATCATCTTATTCAGGTTTGTACCACCCTAAGAAAGGCAAGTTTGTTTGCAAATGTCAAAAAGTGTTCCTTCTTTACAGATCAAGTGATCTTTTTAGGGTTTATAGTGTCATGGAAAGGAGTCTCTGCTGACCCCCAGAAAGTCCAAGCGATCGTAGATTGGCCTGAACCTAAGACTATTCATGAGGTTCGTAGTTTTCATGGGCTTGCGACTTTCTATCGTCGTTTTATTAAGGGATTTAGCACTATCATGTCACCTATCACAGATTGTTTGAAACAAGGTGAGTTTAAGTGGAGTAAAGGAGCTAATAGGGCATTTGAGGAAGTTAAGAAAAAAATGACGGAGGCCCCAGTAATGCGGCTACCTGATTTTACTAAAGTGTTTGAAGTAGAATGTGATGTTTCGGGAGTTGGTATAGGTGGAGTACTTAGTCAAGAACGTCACCCTGTAGCCTACTTTAGTGAGAAACTTAATGAGGCCAAACAAAAGTACTCAACTTATGATAAGGAATTTTATGCAGTGGTTCAGGCCTTGCGCTATTGGCGACATTACTTGTTGCCACATGAGTTTGTTCTATACTCCGATCATGAGGCCCTCCTCTATCTTAACTCCCAAAAGAAGCTTAATCATAGGCATGGTCATTGGGTTGAATATTTGCAAGCATATTCATTTGTTTTGAAACATAAATCTGGAATAGAGAATAAGGCTACAGATGCTTTGAGTCGTCGAGTAACGTTGTTATCTGTCATGAGTGTTGAAGTCATAGGATTTGAGAGACTTAAAGAGGAATATGAATCTTGTTCAGAATTTGGAGAAATATACTTGACATTAAAAGATGAGAATCACCGTGTAATAAATGGTTATCACTTCCAAGATGGATACTTATTTCGGGATAATAAACTTTGTATCCCGAAAACGTCTGTGCGTGATTTTTTGATATGGGAGATTCATGTTGGAGGTCTCTCAGGGCATTTTGGGAGGAATAAAACCATCGAAGAAGTAGAACGCCAGTTTTTTTGGTCTAGTTTGAAAAGAGATGTTGCAAAATTGGTAAGTCAGTGTCGAACTTGCCAACTAGCTAAACATAGAAAACAAAATACTGGTGTTTACACCCCATTGCCCGTTCCTACTTGTCCTTAGCAAGATGTAAGTATGGATTTTGTGCTTGGACTTCCACGTACTACAAAGAAACATGATTCTATTTTTATGGTTGTTGACCGCTTCTCTAAGATGGCCCATTTTATTCCTTGTACTAAGACAACAGATGCTTCCAGAGTTGCAAAACTCTATTTTGACGAGATTGTCAAGTTGCATGGCCTTCCCCAAACCATAGTCTCGGATAGGGATGTTAGATTTACAAGTTATTTCTGGAAAACCCTTTGGCATATGGTAGGAACCAAATTGAAGTTTTCTACTGCTTACCACCCCCAAACTGATGGTCAAACTGAGGTGGTTAACAGAAGTTTGGGAAACCTCTTAAGATGTCTAGCGAGTGATCATAATCGGAATTGGGACCTGATTCTTCCTACAGCCCAGTTTGCCTATAATAGCTCTATCAATAGGTCAATAGGCATGAGTCCCTTTGAAGTTGTACATGGTTACAAGCCTAGGAAGCTTTAGATCTTCTTCCCATGTCCCTTAATGCTAGAGTGTCTGAGTCAGCTGAATCTTTTGCACGTAGAATTCAGGATTTGCATATTGAGATCACTAAAAAAATTCAAGCAAGTAATGCGCAATAAAAACTTCAAGCTGATTTACATAGACGACATAATGAGTTTAATGTTGGAGACTATGTTATGATAAGGATTAGACCCGAACGATTTCCTTCGGGAGCTAATCGAAAATTGCATGCACGTAGTGCTGGGCCTTTCAAAGTGCTACAACGGGTTGGTACAAATGCTTATGTTCTTGATTTACCACATGATTTTGGCATTAGCTCTACATTTAACATTGAGGATCTAGTTGCATACCACAAACCACTTCCAATTCCAAATAACCCATTTGAGATACCACTTAACCCTCCTACTGATGATGCTATTGAGCCCTCTATCCCTTTCACCTTGACATCAGCACAAAAGGATAATATTGATGCTATTCTGGATGAACAAGTTGTTTTTAACAGGAATGGTGAGGTTCAACGGTTTCTAGTTCGCTGGGTGGGTCGACCTGACTCAGACTGCACATGGATTACTAGAGATACTTTGCAGCAGCTTGACCCAGATCTTTGGGAGTACTATCAGAGTCGGCCAATGCTACACTCGACGGGGTCGAGTTTTTCCAACCCCGGGAGAGTTGGTGGGGATACCAGGCCCACACCACAGATTACACGAGTATATGGACGGAGACAGCGTAGGATGGCCCAGCCTGTCACACTTTGGTTGGGAGACTAAGCCCATGTGGGCCTATTTCATTGTTATTTTATTTAGCCCATCTGGGCCTGCTCATTGTTATTTATGTTAAACAGTTCGATTTGATGGGCCGAGCCCAAATAGCAGGATATTTTAGGGTTTACTTTTAGGGTTTACTATTTATATGTTCTTTTGTCATTTTGAGAGGTACTTTTTGATGATTAATGAAAAATTGCAGAATTTGCATATCTCGAATCTCCTTTCTTCTTCTTCTCTAGCTTCTTTCTTTCCCTAAAGCTTCTTTCTTTTCTTGTTCAATTATTATTCTTTATTGTTCCGCATCAACTAGTTGATAAGAAAACAAATGCCATTGTTTCTATGATTAGTTCCAAAAGCTACCACATTGTCTATTCGGGTAACCAGTTGATTAAAAAAAAAATGTATTTCCTGCTAGCATCATGCCTATCGCATTACCCTTCAAAGGGTGAGGTTTGCTTAGCATTTTGTTTATCCTTATAAGTAAACATCATTTCGGTTTACAGCAAAAAGAATAAGGAAAAATAAAGACTCAACATAAACCTGTAATTTGGTGCAATACCATTAATTGAATTTGAACTTGGAGAAGATAGCATGTGATAATCAGAATATAGTAAAAATCAAACCATTAGAGTGACAACAAAATGGCTATGCCAATGTAAAGGGCTTATTTTCTTACCAAAATAAGCAATTTAACTTCCAAGTTTAATCATCCATCATCCATCACTAAAACAAATCACAATACTTTTTGTAGTATCATCTGCAAACAAGGAAAATTGATCCCATGACATGTGGAGCACAGCCGAACACATTATTACCAGAAATGTCATGGCTCGATTACACGCTTCAAGCCTCAGTGTGCTGCTTCCAATGGTTTCTGTAAACAACAATCAAATGCAAGGAAAAAAAACTGTAATCTCAGAATAATTCCAGCTAAAATTGGTTTAATTTTTTTTTTTAATTACAAGTTACATTCCATCATGAGTTTGATTTATGAGTTCAAATTGTTAGTTTTGCTAAAATTAAAACCACATTCAGCTAATAATCTCTTTGCTCGATAGCCATGAAATATCAAGTTTGCAAATGGCTTGAGCAATTGAGAGGTAACCTCATAATTGTGGAAGCTGTGTTCTCCTAAATGGCATTCCATCTATAAGCTTCGCTATCCCCATTAAAGACAAAAACCAGCCTCAAACTTTGATCTTGCAACTACTCTATGTTATACACTATACTTGGGCACAATCTCTCTACTGATAGCCAGATTCCCTCTTAAGATAATTGGTGTAGTGATGTGTTAGGTGTAGCCATACTCAATATGATCATTGCCTTTTTATATATCATCAATATTTATGAGGTCCATGCATTTAGAAATTCTTAAGAGTCAAACGATCTATACATGACTGTTCACAAGTCAATTCCTTGGAAAATTGCGTATCACACAATCAAATTGTTTAGCACAGCATTGAAGAAGCTTTTTCCAGTATGTAACACTACAAAAGAAAAGAGAGAGAGAGAGACTTCAAAGAAGGGAAAACAAGAATAGACATTGATTGTGGAGGAGCCTTAACCTTCCTCCGTGCAATTCAAAGTTAAAGATGCCAAGGTGTTTGCCTAGGCACCCCAGAGGTGGCCTTGGCGACTTGAAAGCTTTTTATCTGGGCACTTAGAGCTAGGCGCTATGCACTTGAGGCGTTGCCTAGGAACCTTCTAGGGATATTTGTGTTTGAGATTGTTTTGCACTGCTTTCATGACATTACTCTTAAGGTTTTTTTTTTTTTTTTATATTACCCTTATTTAATAGCTGTCTTAAAAAGTATTTTCTAAAGTTAATGAAAATAGAAAACACACGTACTTCCTTTGATCAAAGAGCAAATGGACCACCTACTGGTGCATGAACAGTAAAAACTAGGTATTTAGATAGTTTGATAATCTGTTATGCAATTCTTTCATCTCCCTTCTAATTAGTTCCTCTCTTTCTCCATCATTTTCTTTCATCTCTTGACTTTTAGCTTTCTAAGTTATTAGAATGCCAAATTTTTAATTTTTTTTTCAGTTCCTATTCTCTTAGTTGCAGAAAGTTGTCTTGTCAAACTAGCTGGCCTTAACACCTTATGGCACTTTGAACCTTTGGCATCAATAGTCCCATTTTATTTGTCTTCTATTGGATTTCCAACTATTAAAGAAGCGATTCAATACTTTGCCTATTGTACACATTAAAAAAAAAATATATCTCTATCTTGAAATATGCACAAGCCTATGTGTTTTGAAACATGGTTGCTAAATATCATAATAATTGAAGATAAAATTTGAAAAAATACATTCTGATATGCACTTCATTTATAAAAGGACAAAAATTGTTAAAAGATGACCATCTGTTAAAAAGTGGGATAAATGGAGCAAAGACACCATTCCAATTTTGTGAAGGAAAAGGAAGAAATAACAGTAGAGTATAAGGTAGAAACAGTGAAAAAAAAAATTATCCAAAAGTACCTCTTCCTTATTGCTCTTGCCTCCTGTAAAGAACTTGTAACCCCCATAGATGAGTACACCCCAGCCGCTTAAAGAGACAATAACAAACTGCAATTCAACATCCAACAAACAATCAAGACAACTCATATGACACACATACCTTCCATCATATCCATTTCCCCACCAACATCAACAAAATCAACATGGCAAAGGACAAGAAATTCATATAAAAGGAATCAAACACGAAAACTCCCATAAAACACCATACAACTATTCAATCACAGAATATAACTCAAATTCAAAAGTTTTATTTTCTTCATATATATAAAATGACAACACTACCAGCAATACTACTCCAAAAAGACAATGCTCTAATATTCCATAAACACACAAAATTCTGAAAAATACACAATCAAAATACTTATGAAGTGGAAAAAAAAAACTTATGCGAAAAAAATGTGTGGGCAATAAATTGAGCAGATTCGTTTTTAAACAAATATAAAAACTTTATAACATCAAACATATAGTATAGTATAATATAAAATGCAAATGACTAACATGCTCTTCCTTCCACTTTGATGGGCTCATTGGATCTTTCCAGCAGTTAATCCTCGGTGGTCCATGGTGGTCTGCAATTATCAACAAACGTAATGTAAAATTCATAATCTCCAAGCAAAAATCTATCATTTATTTTTTTCCTAGAAAATTTAATGATCTATTATTTCCACTGAAAAATTTAATTTCAAGATTTAATTAAGCTCAGAATTTTCAACAACTGAGCTAAACATTGCAGCTTTAAACAAAATTAATGAATTTAATCAGTTTCTGACCTACGGCAGGGTGATACAGATCGACAGCATGAATACATACGTATGCGTGAATGTTTGTTCGTAAATTTATACGTCGTATGTGTTAGTATGTGTATGTGTTTTGCGGGATGGATTTACCTGCAGCACCGGCGAGGCCGCGGCGGTGGATGAGGGCGGCGGCTTGAGCGGGTGTCTTGGGAGAGGAGATTCGGGAGAGAGAGACGGCTTGTCGAGCTGCCGCCGCCGCTAATGTCGCCATGGATTTCTTTTCTTTCTTTGTAGAGATCGATAGAGAGAGGAGAAATGGAGATGAGAGTAGACGATGGTAAATTTTTGCTTAAAAGAAGGGGGAGAGTGGAAACTCGAAAGGACACCGAGTTTGTTCGTTTTCGTCAAATATGGAACTGAACGACTTGTCAGTTAGTTTTCTGGGGAATTTGCTTCTTGATATTAAAAAATAAAAAATAATATACATGAAAATATATTATTTTAATATATTCTTAATTAAAATTTTTCTTAAAAAATACACTATTTACAACATTACTAAACACACTTAAACAAATCTGATAACTATGATTTTACGTGGTGTAAAACATGTGGCACAAGTTGGTAACAAAAGTAAAAGCCCCCTTTTTTCTTTTTTTTTACTTTTACGTGATATTATCCGACTAGTTTTCTGAAGTATACTTTTTTTGTTTTTTAATAATCAATGGTAATTTCGGGTTAATTTTTCTGTATCAATCCATCATCTCTTTATTTTAATTAAAGTTAGGCTATTCATGTTGTATCTAAAAAATTCATAAGAATTATACTTCCGCTTAATCTTTACTTCGTACTAAGCATTGACTTGCGTTTACTGAGATGACTATAATCGACAAGTGTTCAGCTCTTTACCTGTAGAATAGATACTGTCTGAAGAAGTTCTAGGCAGTCTCCGATTAGTAACTTCTCTTGTGCAGCCACCTCTGCTAATTGTGATTGTAGCCCAACAGTCTGCTCAGCCTGATGCGAGAGAACTTTGCTCAGATGACATAAACAGGAGACTTCAAGCACCAACGCAGTATTGCTTTCATAGCTCCTGCTTACTGAGGGTGAAAATGTAGACATTGTTGACTTTGATGGAAGCTGAGAGATCCGAAGCCTGCTGACTTGCGAGCAAAACTGATTGTGGATCCACCTATAATTCTGGATTTGTTAGTAAAATCACTTATTGCTTAGCTGAACCGGTTTAACACTAGCTGCTAAAAGGGGTTTTGATTCGTCTTTTCTTTTCTAGGCTTACCTTTGCATCTTCAATTAGACAATAATATAAATTATATATTGAAATCTTATCTAACAGCTTAAGTTATTGGGTTGAGATGTTTCTTTGACATAATAAAGGTGCTTTGCGAATGACAGAAAGTGAACACTCTTTGGTCTTTGAAGCTGGAGATAAGTCCTGAGCTTTTCCATGTCTCCCCAAGCTTCCAGCAATTTGATCTACACAAGTTATCGGAAGCGAGTCCATGAATTTGTATGCTCTATCTTGGTGTTACATTATATTTGATATTTCTACACAGGCATTATTAATTAATCATGCAAAAAGAGTTGCTAATGATTCGAGAATGAAGAATAAAGTTCAGCTTCATCTCGAGTTTTTCCTTCTGAAGCGTAGTTTCTTTTGCACCGAACGTCCAAACTTTGAAAGATTGTTCCATTTATATAACAGATTGTTCTTCAAAACCATCAGAAAGAATTTTTTCTCAGACTCCAACTACTGTTGAGGAACTTTGTACTAGTTGATAGGTTAGAACCCTGGCAATTGCAGCCATAGTTGGTATTAATCTTTCTTGATTGAGCATAGTTTCTATCTCAGATCAACAAGTAGACATTTTATTTCAAAAAATCAATCTTGAATTAATAAGTGTGAACAAGTGATAGATTGTTTCCTAACATTAATTGATCAGTTAAGTTAATCATGCATGCCTCCACTTGCTTAGCATCAGCCCTATCGTTGGCATACCGCCATTGCATCAGCCGAACATGAAGCCTTCTTGGCTGATGAATGCTCTCAACATTCCCAGATCCTGAGAGCAATGAACTAGATGACAGATTTTTTATCCTTGAACAAGTCTAGACCCATATCCAGCAATTTCTCAACACCTGTAGTCCTCAACGGACTTGATTGTGATTTCGAACTTTAAAAGTTCATCAACTTTACCTTGCTTTCCACTGACATCACCCTGTAAGTGAATTTGCTATTTCTATTCTCTTTTCTTCTTGTTTATGCTTTCGTTTACATTACCCTGTAAGTGAATTTGCTCTCTTCATCACATTTTTTTATTGTAAGTTTCTTCATTTTTCGAGAAGCATCTAATGATACTGCAGATTGAACACTAGCATCTGCTGTCCATCTTCGAGACCTTGTTGGTATATCATTCAAATAATTACATCACTTTTATTTAATTAATTTAACATAAAAAATGGTTTAAAATAAAATTTGAATTGGATCTGGTTTTACTGGTCATTGACTTGACCTGTAAAGCCACATTGTGATTAATAATTATGATTAATGGGGTTTGCATTGCGTTTTTATCAGCTTGAAATTACTGCCAGGATTGTTTCAACATAAATATTACCAAGCTCCATAGTTTATTTGCATTCTCCCTATATTCATTTTGAGGGACCGAAATTTTTGTCACGGAGACTGCCATTATGAAGACTCCTTGGTTGATAATTTGAATGCACGAGAGGTTTGCTGATAAGGCTTTGGCACCTCCGCAAGTACTGTAAAAGACCATGTTCTGCTAAGGCAATGAGCCAGTGGGTTTCATCAAGGTCAGCACCATATCCCAAGTCCAATTCTCTTCCCAGCCCAACTATACGTTCCATTTCCAGGAGTGAGAATTTTTTATATACTCAAAACCTGAGACCTCCCTCATAGGGAGTGAGAGTACCAGTTACTTGAAGCCTTCATGGTATAAATTCGACCTGATAGATCAATAATATTCTCTCATCGATCACCTTATTAGTGCCGATTGAGAGGGAAGGGGAGGAGGAGGGAATAAAATATTGGGAAATGAATAACAACTACATCTGTGTTTGAGAGAAACCACAAAAGCGAAGGAAAGTTGATACTACAAACCAGAAAGAAATCAAAGAATAGATGAGAAAGATTCAAAAGCCCTTTACAGCTATACTTAACTCCAGAAGAAGCAAACCCGCAATATCAATATCGTGAAGAGGGGTTGGAAAAGGGAAAGAAGATCAAGTAAAACTATAATGGATGACTGTTGGTTCGAGCTTAAAGCTAGCCAGCATAATAAACTGAAAAGACCTGCTAGGCAATAGGCATTAATGCTTGAATAAATGATGTTAAATTAACATTCTATACTACAACAGGCACTTTTACAACCAACGGCCATGCTTGATCCTGTAAAAATTGTGCAAGCATACTTGATCTACAAAATTTAGATGTTCTTACGCACCAGGGAAAATATGAAGCTTCCATTTCCAAAATCAATGAAAATTGCACTGTTGTAATAAAGGATGACTGTAATCTACGTGCTTTTCCCAAAGAGGCTTGTATTTTTCCATCCCAATTTTCAACCATGGCTTGGAGTTTCCATTGAAGTGCAACACTGCCCCTTTCTCTATCAAGTGAGGATCAACATTTGTATAGCCCAATCCCAACACATGCCATGAGGGATCTAATGGCTCTGTCAACCCATAGAAAGTCAAAAGTCCAGGAGGTAGTGTCCCAAGTTTCCAGAGTGTCCGATCCACATTCTTTTCTTGCCAGTAGTGGTAGATTTCAGTAACATTTCGCTTCCTCCACTCAACCAAATCAAAAACATTCATTCCAAATGCCCAACCACACGCATCAGGATCAAAATGTTCTCTAATAAGAGGGTGAGAGTAGTTCAGGTACTTGTGGTATCTGTGAAATGTCTCCATGCATGTCTCAACTGCTCCATTAACGTTGCTGTTCAAGTCAACTGAAAATAGACCAGATAAATCTTTCTGAACAACTACATCATCATCAAGAAATACCACCTTCTTCAATGCAGGAAAAACTTCAGGAATATAAAATCTGAGGTGATTAAGCATAGATAGATATTTTGGGTTCCGGAACTTGATTGGAGTCCGGCCATCATCATTATGGCCTGAAAAGTAATAGCTTTGAGTTTCAGAGTCTTGGAGCTGCTTAAGCACTGGAACATAAGAAGCATTTAGCCATTTAAAGTCTTCAAACTTCTGAACCTCAACAGTAACTCCTCGGAAAGTGTTCATGGCAAACCAAGCCTTCATTGCGACGTAGTTGATTTCATCAGTTACAAGATGAAACACAACCATATCTGGATTCTTGGAATTTAAAGCAGTTGAATTGACAACAACTGAAGTTGCAAGGATATTGTCAGAGAAGACGCAGAAATGATAGAGGTTGTTATCTCTAAGTTTTGTCTGAATTTGCGTTCTCTCATTCTTTTTTCTCTGTAGATTTGGATTTCCAAACCATTCAGTAGTTAGCCGAATACCAATGCAGTAAAGTCCTTTTGGGATTTCTTCAGCAGCTATTTGACCATACTTGGAGCTTTTCTCATTCACAATACCCATTTGTTCGTCAAGAACTTGGATTTTGGCTTTCAGTCTCATAATCATAGTTGCACTATCATAATGAAGTTGCTGGGCTTGGAAGAGCAAAAGTGCCATGTCACGGATAGCAGTTTCTGATTCCCTGGTTGTTAAAGGAGCTCGCCTCGTTGCAGCACTCGAAAGGAGGACCTGGGAATTGCGGATTTGGGCACTTAATTCCCAAGCAAACTGAAGATTGTTACTTTCTTTTGCAATCACAACAAAAGCTTTTGCAAGAGAAATTTGGTCACTAAGTTGCCTGGTGATTGAGTTGGCGCTCAACATTTCGTCTGTAATGTTTAGGCTTTCAATGTTTTTCTCATACTTGGTATAGTACTGCAGGAAGAAAAAGAATCAGAGTTTTTCATTTCAAGGAGACAAGGAGCAGAAACAGGGAATGCAAGGAATACAGCATAATTATTATCAAAATAAAAATTAAGGATAAATGCTCAGAAGCTCAAACACGTGGTTTACAGTTTGAGATCACTTGCTGAATATAGCAGTAAATCCAACACATATACTACTGAAAGAAATTGCTGTTATTGTGAATATGGACACGGATACCTTCACTTCTAAAAGTTTATGGTTATAAAGAAAATACAGAGTAAAAAAAACAAACATGACAAACTAGGTAGAGTGTTGTTGAAGATCACAACTTTGGTGGCATGGAAAACACACAAACTGAGAGTGGGGTAGCTGCCATTACTTTCAAATTTTGGGCTATTTTGCTCTCTCTCTCTTTGTGAGTTTGTTTAGTGCGTAAATTAATCATTTTCTAATCTACAGTTCAGCAGTATGACCCAGGTATGCAAGTTTCATCATTGCCCAATTCTGGAGTTTAACTTACAGTCAAAGAAAATGATAAAAGAGCCAGGGAGACACTTGTCAATAAGGTTGTTATACATCAACAATATTTCACCTTTTTTTTTAAGAAGAAAAGGCAAAAATTCATTAATCAACTAACATAACAGTTTACAAAGAATGAAGAGAGTTTGCTACAATACAAGCAGCAAAACTAAACTAAACAGAATATAAACACAACAGAGAGGGAAATAACTTTAGTTACATTTGATTCCCCATCTCATGCAGATTGATATAAAACACAGAATATTTCACCAGTTGCTATAAAAAAAATCCAATCACATCAATATATGAAGACATAAAGTCACAAAAATGCCAGGTATTCTATGATATCACGAATATGTGGCATGTCAGCTGTCTCCGAAATAATAACATCAAAAAGCTTGCACATGAGGTGCATGTTAAAATATAATTAGCATTTCTTACCATTGTCCTCAAAAACACAACTCAAATCCTTTAAATCACAGCTTGTTTGATGCTCTTATAAATAAAACCTCAAAACACACATATTTCTTCTTATAAAGCAAGCCATTCATCTTTCTTTACAAGTTCCTTTTGCTAATAAAACTGAATTTTAGCAGCACATTGGATACTTGAATAGAAAAATATTGAAAAGAACAGATCTTTCATAAATATAATTCTGTTTGCTTCTCTCAAAATTCTTCCCCATAGAACTCAGGTAAAGTTATCAAACTCATCTCCGAAAAAAGTTATTCAATTTGTTCTGCATACAAATAACAACTACCTATTACTCATTCTTCTCTTTTCCCATACAGTATAACTCCTATTATTAACTGCCTGTTTGGTAGCGCGGCCAACCGCGCTACCAAACAATGCCTGAATGTTCTACCCTCTCTTATCAACATTACAATATACATGGAGCAAGTGCCCCATTAAGGTATTTATACAAAATCCCTTCAATCTCAATGCCCTGCTAACTTTGTTTGAGCTTCACATGCACGGTATTGAAGCAATGTATGGCACATACACACAGTGCCTTAAACATAACTTTCTCAAATCAATACCTAAGAAGGTCATTTAATTCAACAGCCTGAATCATATTACCAGCCTGGATCAAAGCCATTGCCTCCACTAAGGAACAGTACCTATTAAGCTATTGGAAGCATATTGTATATCCTAACAATACAATCATGAAATGCAAGCTAAGGATTTTAAGACAATTTATTAACATCTACTAGTTAATGCAGCCCTTCTATCATGTAGGGTATAACTCCATCTAGCTCAAGCAAAGTCACGGATAAAAAAAAAACATCCATTCTACACATAAAGACAAACCCAACAGCACAAAAGCACATACAAGCAAAAATAGCAATTTAAGCTAACAATCACGTCATAATACAGCTACAACACCAGAATTGTATATCTCAATCTTCATCAAGCCCATTAACAGTACCAGCCACAACCCAATTAAAATTATTATATCTTCAAATCCCAAATCATAAGAATCCCAGAATTCAAAACACTGATTCCCTTCAAAATTCCTACATTTTCAGCAACCAAACACATTAACAACTACCCAAAATAATAAAATAAACAGTAAAGCGCAGATCTTTACCTTATTAAAGCTGGTGGATCTTGATTCAATACCACTCTCTTTGCTAAAAATAACTATAAACAGCAACACAGATATACCACACAAAGTCCACCACACCACACTTGATATCCTCCTCCTTACTGGCCTCCTAAAGTCCACTGGTCTCCTCCTCATCTCAAACTTTTAAGCACTGTTTGGTTCCAAAGAAAGTAGTTTTCTATATGACCCAGATCATGAAAAGTTGAGAACTTGAGATTGGGATCTGATATATGATTTGATCTCGTGTTTCAAGATTTTAGTTTTTGATATTTATTTTTGGGGGTTTTGTGTGTTGAAAGAAGTTTACCTTTCTTTGGAGAGGTACAGACTGCAAATACAGTTATGATTGTTATGGAACATGGATTTTAGAGAGGGAAATTGTTTTGGTTTATTGTGATTTTGTGGAGGTACTAATAATTAATTAATTTAGTAAGTTATAATTTAATCCCTAATATTTAAATACATTAAATAGTTAGTCCCTCTAGTGTAGAAAACTATAACTTAATCACTATATTTTTTAGCATTTGCATATAAAAAATCTTTTCATTTGAATCACGCAACAAAGAGAAGCTCATCTTGTATTCTTTGGTTATCATTTTAAAATGTATTTTTTTAATAATATTTTAAGAGTGTGTTTGAGATAACAATTGTTTTTAAAAAAAAATATTTGTTTATGAATATATCAAAATAATATATATATATATATATTAAAATTTTATTTTAACATTAAAGTAATTTAAAAATACAAAAAAATAAATTTCAAAATTTTCCCAAAGTCCGGTTAAAACGTCCCATGAACACCCGTTAAAACCACTCTAATTAATTTGGAGTTAAGGCATAGAAATGGTCAATTTCTGTGATGTTAAGTTAGCGGTTGTGATACATTAACAGGGACGCTTGGCCTTTCATTATCAAGGCTGCTAATCTTTTAGGAAACAGCTAAATAGTTGATCTTGAGGTTTTGTATCATTGCGGTTAAAAGCCTAGTTATAGACTGCAAATCACTTAGCGGATCAATTTAGAATCAGGTTCATTAGATCAATTTGATTTGAGTTGAAAGAAAAAATAATCGGTTTAAATCAATTAAAAATCAAAATTGACATATAATTAAATTAACTCGCAACCCCATTGACTTACAACTTGATATAAAATCCAAACTTTCAATTCATTGACTTTTTTAAAATTTTTTATTTTTAAGATGATGTTGTTTTAATATTTTTTTTAAATCAAATTAAATCTCCTTACTTATAACTTGATCATGCTTAATATAGATGTTGGATCAAGTTTTATAACTATGTTAAAATTACAAACCTTGTTAGAAAGTGAAAAGTTTGAACATTGAAAATATATTTATAGAAATGGAACTTTCAAGATCTTTCTTTCCTTGGAATGGAAGATTAAGGGTAGGAAATAAGAAAAGAGGAAGCCGCAGAAATTTCATGGATGTTGCTTTCTTCCTCTTACAATGATAGGTGCTCTCTCTGAAAAGTGGAAGGTTAAGGCACATTCTTGGAAAAGTCTTGCCCCAACCAAAGAACTTTAACACTGCAGAGAAGATTAATTGTTGAATGCTGAGGATGAAAAATGACACTAATGAAATTATCGATGGCATAATCACTTGCTTTTGGGGAGAATTGATGGGGCATTATTGAGAATCTTGGTGCATGATCATCATTTGGTCCCAAATCTTTTTTTACAGCCGAGCCTGAAACTCATTTAGATCCAAGCTCCCAGTGTTTGGTTGTCGTTTCGTAGACAGATTCACTCTTCAATCAAAGATGTTTATATCTCTACAAAACGCAACCTTAAAGAATCTTCACACTTCATTCTCTACTGATTTCTTATTGTTTCTAACCTTTTCTTGAGAATTATTAGGACAGTAATATAATTAACTCTGTTTTTTCAAGCCATCTGCACCCCACCATTCTCAGAAATGGACATCTTCACATGCTATTGTCGAGCTTCTGTACGTCACAGTCACCAAGCCATTAGTTATTGTGAATTTAGGGCTCGTCATTCACTACAAATCCTTTGCATATTTTTCACACCATTTTCACTTCCAATACATTTATGACATTTATCAATTATGCAACAATCCTAGATTTGGACCTTAACTGGGTGTATCTGGAGTTCCTTCTATTATCACTGCAGAATGGAATTTATTAATAGCATCCCCCAGAATGTTTAGGCTAGAAAGCAAGTCGTCGACTCTAGATACATACCAATACATAAGCTGCCAATGAGCATAGCAAACATTTCATGGAGTAGATAGAAAAGAATCCTGCAAACTTCATATCATCAAACATCTGGATTACTAGGCCTTATAATGCAGCAAATAATATGCATCAACTGCAGCAAACTATCATCGACCATAAATATCTTCTCAAACACACATTACGAATACAGAATCATTGAGGTAATCAATATAAAATATGGTAGAATACAACTTTCTTTTTTCTAGACTAACCAGCTCTGCTCCCTTTTCTTCCCACTTCTTATTCTTTGTTCCTCGATGTTTAGAGTGTGTATCACATTGTCCTCCTGGATCGTAGTCCCTCCAACCTGAAGATGCAAGCTCTGTGGATCTTCCTCTTTTCATAAGAAAGAAATCTAGAAAGGTCGTTGGTACCCTCCTATGTTAAACAAAGTATGAATATATGCAGCATCACTAACAAGAGGGAGGTGAGCATAACCGCCTGCAAGAGCACACCTTACACACTGCAACAAGATCACAATGTAGGCAAGTCCCACGCCTGCCCAGTAATGCATTCCAAACATACCATTATAGTGTATGAGAGGAAAGAAATTACTTGTATACCACAAGATCTGTAGGCCTGTTTCCAATAGCATGCCCATCATCAGATGGAACCTAAAGAAGTGAGGCACATCTTTGTTCTTCACGATCCCAATGTAAGCAAAGTAGCAATATATCATAGAGAACCAGACAGGTAATCTCGTGATCGCTCCTGGTACAAAGTATATCAAATCTCCAAGGACATCGTAGTGTTCAAGGAAGGGTTGGATGAAATATCCCGTATCTGATATTTGCAAAGCAATCAAATAAGGGACACTTGCCAGCGTTCTCCACCACCATTCAGGCTTCTCAGCTAATACAGGGTAGCGAAAACCAAAAAGTTCGTTCTTATGCATTGCTCTAGGGGGCGTTATGGATCTTCGCTGTGCAGGTGACCAGGGTATTGTGTCTAATAAACCTTCCATGTCTCCAAACATTGAAGAGTGCGCAGGCAAAACATGTGACATTGTGTTCTCTGCCAATCGCAATGAAATTACAATTATGAATAATTGATGTCACAAGTCACAATTATCACCAAAATATATGACCCCTTTTGTTTCCATAACCTTGAAAAGAATCCATGCAAAGATTTCTATCTGAAACATATAAAGCCCCTGACCCTTTTCTCGACATAATCAAACCCCTACCCAACAAGATAGATAAAGATACAAAACACCACCATAACAACTACCATGTGGTTTAAACACCCAATAAATGCATATGAAACAATTTAACATCTATTAACACACACATGTTTTGGCACTCGAGCTCTGTAAGAAAAATAATCCAACCAGGTGATCTTCTCTCTCTCTATTAGCAAATCTATACAGATGCAGCCTATTGACATTTTAATTGCTCTGTAGAAAATAACATGTAAACATTTTGTTAATCAAACTCAGTAAAAATAGTTTGTCCAAACAAACATCATTTGTTACACAAATAATATACTCATACTGATGCAATGAATTAATATGTTAATTCCTCTGTAAAAACATTACAGTAAAGATGGATTCCGCTAGATGAGGTGCTCATCGAGACATGTACTGCTGCATTGTTAACATAAGAACTTGCCATAGCTCTACGAATGCTTCTTGAGCATGAAGAACCGAGAGCAGCGTCAGCCTACATCCCGCTTATATAAAAATTTTACCACCCATTCATCGTAGATGTCTAAACTTAACGCACACCAGATACCTTCACAAAAAATTTAGGGACTTGTTTTCAGCCCTAATAATCAAGGTTACCAGAGACATCCATATTCAGTCACAGCAAAAATTTATTTAAATAAAAATAGTATCAGAGGAATTTAATGACCTTTAGAAGACCAGCAATGCAGCTCTTGATGAGATCTGAAACGTGAGCTTCTGCTGATCGACGAAGTAGGCCATTCAGGCAAGTTAGATTCACACGCTACACTGGAGCTACTTGAGAAGGGCTTATTAGCCCCTACGATCTTCTGACATCCATCTGCAAGCTCACTCTTATACCTGGTTGCCGTCATCAGTATAACATTAACATCAGCACAAACAGAACAAAATAGAACTAAACTCTCAATTTTCCTCTATTAGATCGCGTTTACGACTACACACCTCTACTTCAGTACTCCAAAACTTTGGTTTTAAGGAAAAACATTAACAATCATTAGCCAACAATCCTCGGATATGACAATAAAGAAGCAATAAAAACAACACACATTTAACATTGATTCATTAGCTCATTAGCTCTCAAAACTGTTATCCAATCACAAAGTCAATACGTTTTTCATTAAAAAAAACTTGGTGTAACAAATGATGTCCCAATTATTTGATCAATCAATTGGGCAATGGCAACTACATAATAATTCAGACGCAGAAACCAAAATGTTCAGTACCAAATTTTCTTTCAATATAATTAAGCTAATTTCTAAACACAAGATCCCACAACTTATATTGATTAAGAAATCCACTAATTGATCCTTAAGCCTCTCAAAATACTAAGAATTTTATTTATTTATTTATTTTTGCCTAAATCCCATTAATAAGCATCAAAAGAAACACTTTTTTCTAACATCAAGCCCTGAAAAAATCTTCAAAATCAAACCATTTTCACAATAATAAAATAAGCAATATTTTTCAAATCCTGAAAAAAGAAAAAAAACATTTCAAAATAGCACCAAAATCAACTTTTTACACTACATATTACACAACAACGAATAAAAATGTAAGCCCTTTAATTATATTAAAAAATCAAACAAAATAAATATAAAAGTCATTTCCTTTCCCTTGCTTTCCCGTCCTCTCTCGAAAAACAAAAAACAGAGAAATACTTTCCTTTAAGAGGAACTAATATACGTACCGGTAAGCAGCATACGCAGCGACGATGGCAGGAGCGAGAAGCGGAGAAGTCTTTGACAAGTGTTGGGCTGCGGTTGCGGTGGCGGACATCCTCCTGGCGTCGCGTTTTTCTCTTCTCCCACTTTCTTAAAAAATGTAGGTGTTTCCTTTTTCATGCAAGATACGGAAGTCGGTGTGATTTATGAGACTGTCAATACGGCAGCGTTTTGGTGCAAAAGTAAGGCGGTGGAAGCAAGGCAGGTCTTATTGTAGTTGTTGTCAAGTTGGGATGTCACCTCCAAAGAGTTTCCAGAATGTTCAGATTTTATAATAATAATTATTATTTTATAGTTGTGGTCATATATGATATTTGTTTTATAATTCATCAAAAGAGAGAAATTATTGGAGTTTTTCCCTTTAACCAATTTTGATTGTGATATTTCATTAGTTTCGATTACTATTTCAAAATAAAAAAAATAAAGATAAAAAGGATATATTTCTTGTATTTTCTGAATTAAAGTAATAACTTTTTTTCAATATTATCATAGACAGATTTATTTTATATTTATATCTTTTTTTCTTTAATCAAACATTTTTTTTAATTTTGAAACAAATTAAAACCAAATACAATTAATATTTTTACATGTTAAAATTGGATTTTATTGTATTTATAAAAAAATGTTTTTTTTCTGATAATTAAATTCAAATAATGGGAAGTAATGTGTCAATTACGTGAGCAAATGCATAAAACAAATGTTTAGCGAGTTTAATAGTTGCTAGATAACCTAAGAACATCTTACCAAAGTACTTTTTTAAATTTGGATGTGTTTGATATTGCGGTTGTTGTTGTGATTATGGTTTGAAAAAAGTTTTTTTATAAAAAGTACTTTTAGTTGAGGTTAGTTTGGAAAAATATATGTTTGGTTAAAACTGTGGTTGAAACTGAGGTTGAGTAAAAAGTAGTTTAATATGTTTGGTTAAAAAAATATTTTTTAAATTGAGGTTATAAAATAATATATATATATATATTGTTTTTAATTTAAATATTGTAGATTTAACTATTGTTATTATATCATGAAATAAATAATACTTTATATAAAATATTTTGTATTGTTTCATTAAACCATTTACAATTCCATCACGTATAAAATACATCCGATAAGGACTACAGTTTCATTGGTTTCGTAAGCGCGCAACAACATCAGGTAAAATATCATCAAAAATAAAATTGGGATTGTGATCAAATTCTACAAATATTACGTCATCAAGCGATCTTCTTCTAATTTATATAGTGTTATTGGATAATGTGAAACACTAGTTTTTCGAAATAAAATACAATTAAAAATAAAAAAATATTTTTTTTTACTCGGTCGGACCCGGTTCAATACATTTTTATAGTTTTGGATCATGTCCGGTATCCACTGTTCATGTGAACAGTGGAGAGTGAATTCTCCACATGAGAAGCTGCAGGTAGGATCGCAGGAGAAGCAGATAAAATCTACTTCTCATGAGCTGAGGTTCGACCTCAGTTATTAGGTGGGATCCATGTAAAAAAATGTGAAGTTTGGATTAACCAAACACTTTGATTTAGTTTTTGTTTTCAGCTGTTGCCGCTACCACAACAATTTTGTTATGGAATATTTCAAAATAAAATTACAAAGAATAGCAAATAAAATATACAATTATAGAAGAATGATAAGAAAATATGTCGTAAATATAAAAAGCTAATAGGAAACTGCGTTAATTACCATTTTTTGAATAATTAGGCAGTGGAATCTATACTAATCTGACATGATTAGCTTGCTTTTAATTTGTTTATATCCTAATTGATGAAGTTGTGGAAAATATTTAGAAAAATATTTGTAGTTGTTTAAGGCGGTGTTCTATTCACGATAATTTTCACAATAGCTCTAACTAAAATGTATGATGAAATAGTAAATTAAATTATATTCGTAACTCGGCAAAACTGAGTTCAACCAAACATCAATTGAGTAGAAAAAAAATACTATTTATAAATAATAGTGAAAAGTAACATGCTATGAAATAGTACTATTCATTAGTATGAAAAGAGAGCTAAAAGGACTCTAAAATGTGGACAATTATTTTTTATTTTTACCAAACAGAATAGGTCTTTCTGATAGACCTGAAAACCAAAGAATATCCGACCTCACTTTGAAGCCGAACAAATATAAAGCTTGTTTAGCCAAGAAAAAAGAGGCTTTTGATTTTATTTTATTTTTGAGTATTTTTCTTTCAATTTAAGAGTATTGATATAACTCAATTTTGACCCATTAATTTTTAATCTTATTTGAGATTTTGGAGTTATTTTTTTAAGTTTGGCATGATGAAGAGACTTTATATATTAATTTCTAAAGATTAAAAAATTTGCATTTTATATTTTAGACCTAGTTTCTTATAATAGGTTTTTCGCCAAGTTAGAGCTTTAAAACAAGAATGGGGGTTTAATCTAAATTGAAGTATACATGTTAAGCTTTCTGGGGAGGTATTATGAATAAAAATCTGACTCATTTGAACCTTGAATCAGACCTGCAAACTCAAGTCATAATTCTTCTCGCAGCAAGATTCTCTACTTTCATACTAGATATTCAAACGGGGATATCTTGAGTTTCTGATATTGAAATTAGATAATTCAAAAATCTAAATTCATCTATATATCTAGGACTACAACTTTCATGAAGGATCCCAAGTCAAATAAAATCGTTTTGAAGTACAAAATACGGATGCAATCGGATTGGTTGAAATAAATCTCCTGATTTGATTTGGAAACTAACGGTACTTAACATCCCAGTACGGTTGCAATGACATAAAAACGGTGGGTTTTAGAATTCAAGAAAAGTGCAGATAAAGCCTTTATATCATGAATGAAAAAATATAGATAAGATGGTCGGATATTATAAAAAACTAAATCAGAATTAAAGTTTAATTGCAACAGAGTTAGCATTACAACATAATTGTAGCAGAGCACAAATTCGGTTGTTATCCCACTTTCTGCTCCCTGCCGCCACCCAGGCTTTCGGCCGGTGTTGCAGGAGACGCCTTCATCTCCTTTTTCCCCTCAGTCCAGTAGGAGCTTCTTCTCTTTTCAATATAGGCTTTCAGCCGGTGTTTCAGCAGCTTCCATCAGCAACATCCGGTCGGCAGAGAACTTGAGTCCCTTCTCTTCGGATAGCAGCAGTAACCTCCTCTTCCCAGCAGCGGCAGTACTATTTTCAGCAACTTGATTTTCAGTCACATCATCAACGACCAATGACAGCAGCTCCTCTCAACAAGCTGCCACTGCGAGCAGCAGAAATACTCTTCTCAGCAAGCTACCATCATGAATAGCAGAAGCAGTGTCCAACATCTTATCTTCAACCGAGAGCAGCATCCAGTAGAGGTTCCCATTACCAGCAGAAGGTAAACACAGGGAGAAGAACGAACAAAAAATAGGGAACAAACACAGGGGCAATAACAGGGGGGAGCTCACAGAGAGGACCAAAAAAAGCAGAGAGACAAGGCAGGAAAAAAATTAAAAAAGGGAGAGAACGAGAGAACGCAGGAGACAGAAGGGAGAGAGACTGAAAGGAAGGGGAAGAGAAGGACGTTCTTCGGCCGGCGCTAGGATCATTACCCTCGTCTTTGTCTTCGCCCAGGTAAGTGTTCTTCCTCCTGCCCACAACTTCATTTCAAAGTTTTGAAAAATAGTGCGAAGGTAATTTATAATTACCTTTTGCAAGGTGCAGTTCACGCTGCCTGCTTCCTAGGCCGGGTTACTGGTCACAACCAGTAACCGGGCTAGGTTGGATGGATCTGGCCCAGCTTGTATGGCTGGGTCTAAAAAAGGGAGAGAAGGAAAATAAATGGATTTTAGGTCCAGTCAACCCAAATTGTGTTTGTTAAGATTATGTTTGACAAAACAAATCTTTATATTTTTTCCATGTATTTTATCTCCCTCCTGTTTTAATATATGGCCAAATAAGCCTCTTTTTTATATCAAAAAATTCTAAAAATATTTGAGGATCTTCGTTAATTTATTTGTTGGCCTTTCAAGCTTTGTTTTATTTTTTTCTTTGTGTTTTGTATTTTTTATGCTATATGCTCAATATGTGGATCATTACCATTAAATGCAAAATCTGTTATGCAATGTTTCTTTTATTTCCATCTAAAAAAGGAAAATAATAATAAAGGGTAACAAAAAAAGAAAAATGGCTTAGAAAAATTCATCTTAAAAATTCAAATTTTTGCGAGCTTATTCATTGGCGTCAGAGTCAGGAATATCACATATTTTTTGGATTTGTGTAATAATTACCAACGTCAAAGTTGGAAATATTTGTAAGAATTATTCACTAACGCCAAAGTCAAGAGTATGATCAAAAGAATAAAAAAAAAGGAGAATAAATTCTTAGCAATTTTAAAACAAAACTATAATTTTTTTGGTTTGACTCGGTTTTGTTCCGGTTTGGCTTTGTTTTTTCGGTTTCAGACTTATAAAACTGAAACCGAACCGAACCAGTTGGTTTTTTTAAAATTCTAATCGGTTTTTTTTAACGGTTCGATTTTGTCAATTATTGTTTTTCTAGTTTTCTCAATTTAATCGGTTTTTTTCTCCCCCCTACAAAACATAATAAATACATATCACTGAGAATTCTCATTTTTAGCCATATATATATAAACATCACATTTTCGGCATTCATATTGCAAAAAAGACATCGAGGTTTCTTCGTGCCAAACATCCCCGTCATGTGAGCGGATCCAATAGCTTTCTCACAGAGTTGAACAAAAACTGAAACATTGTAATCTAAATTGCCAAAGTGAGAAAAAGAGGGATCAAACTGACAATAACTCTGGAAAAGTTGTGCAATGTTTGGCTGGACGGTGAGAAGTTTTTGTTTATATATTGCCTTCAATTACAACCATGTCAACTTAGAAGTCCATAAATTAATTAGGGGAGAACTCTGTGAGATCCGACCAATCCCACAGAAAACCATGGATCCAACCAGGACAACATCCACTGATTCCCAATCAAATTCTTTCTCAAAGTTTCGTGTTTCTTCTTCTTCTTCTTCTACCTCAAGGCCGAGTACTCCCGGCTCTAGACAACCCAGTAATGACTCTGAGCCGTCCTTGAACATCGACGGCGAGCCCATTTCCAACCTTTCCATAACTAACAGACCTGGTGACAGTGTTTTGCAACCAACGTCATCATCTCTAGTCTCTTCAAAGCCTGCAAGGGAGATCTTACGTGGTGAGTTTCTAGCAGCTCCTGATCCATACATGACAAAAATTTCATTCCTGTGTCAACATGTCTGCACTTACCTATGTATCTTGCTCCTTCTCAGTCAAATCTTTTGAATGGAAGGGGGGAAAAGGAACACATGTTTTTCTTGTTCTTGTTTTTATTTGTTAACTCTACGTTTCTGGTTCTTTCCTTATAAATTAATGGTATATAAATACAATATTGTTTCTTGGCTAAATCATAATTAAACAAGCAGCTGAAGAAGAACACACGGTTGCTACTTCTACAAAGGTTCAGCGGCAAAGCATGATCACTGAAGCAAAACCGGATTTTGAGGCCAAAATCGAACGTTTAAAGAAATTGTCGGAAAAGGAAGCAGAAAGTAATGTTGTTGTAGAAATTGCTTATATTGTTAATTCCTTGAAAGCCTCACCTTCTTCAAATGGTATTCCAGAAGAGATAATTAAAAAGTGCCAAGAAGGAGAAATGAGCCTGCAACAAGGTTTGATGTTAGCCAAGCAAGCGCAAGAATTGCTGCGATCTGCTCTTGATGGAAAGCGTTTCTCTGCCTGAATGAATTCTGCTCATAAAATTTTCATATTCACTTGTGATTGCATATGCTTGTGCCTTTTTGCAAAAGCCAAAATGGATTGTTTGTTGTATTACTTTCCTTTCCCTTTCCTTTCTCTATCTTACTTAATTTCAAGGATAGTATCACTTCTGATTTACTAGTTTCTTTTTCTTTTTTGTTATGATTATCCTTTCATAGTTGAGGACAAGGACACACGGGGTGATTGTTGCTTCATGTTTTGGAAAAAAAAACAAAAAAAAAAGGGAAGGAAAAAAACATGTATTCTGAGACCATTAAATTTACAAAGAACTCTTTTTGCGAGATAGGGAGTATTCTGATAATGTATCTATAATATAAGAATTTTAACTAATAATTAACTTGTGTGGTGCGAATTTTGAAAAACTGGTCATTAACTTTTTAGGTTAAAACATGATGAAGTTCAAGAAAAATTATTAAATGGACGTGAATGAACGAGGGTTAACATGAGGAAAGAGCGTCCACCTTTAAGAAATGTCAAAGAAAAGACTTCGAAAACCCGCCCGCAACATTGCTCAAGAAAATATAAAGTGTAAAAAAACTATTTTTTAACGGCATTATTGTTCATTCACCTAAATTTACTTGAGATGACAATGTTATATGAATAGTTCTATTTTTTAAAATTCTCACTTTCATAATTAAATTTTATTCTATTCCAATTTCATCATTGTATATTATATTGAATGTTATCTTATATTTTGAGATTTTTTTTGCATATTTTTGCAAAATCAAGGTTTTTAATAAATTTCCAAAATTTAATTTGACGTCAATTTAATTAAGTACAACATAAATTTATGATAAAAAAAAAACATTTTAAAAAGGACTAAATTAAAAACTAAATAAAACAAACAGGTCCTTCAATTGCACACAAAAAAGTTTGTTTTCATTAAAAAAAAAAAAATCTCCATTTATGTTGCAGTTGTTAATTTTTGTAGAAATAATAGAAAAAGTCGTCAAGAGTGGAGTGAAAACAAGAGAGGTGATGTTAAGGTTTTTTAAAATTTTATAAAAAAAGATAAATCAGGTTTGATAAATTTTTTATTCAGTTTAGTTTTAACCATTTAAATGGTGTTTTGAAGGAGTCACTTGGTAGTGTATATTAAAGGGTAATTTGAAATATCAAGGAAATGTTTACTTAAAATAATTAATAATAACTCCACGGAGTTAGCCAAGCGCAGAAGTGCTAGGATTTGACAGTGTGTTTTTGTCTAAGATTTCAGGTTCGACTCTTGCAGGAAACTCCTAGCTGCTGAGCTGTACATCTCCAGGATTAGTTAAGCCTTCAGCCGATTACCTTTTACTAATTCAAAAAAAAAAGAAAAAAACAAACTGTAAAAAAATTTAATCAAGCTTAGAATCTCGGGTTGTTCCTGAAATTTCAATCGAAATGTTCTAGTTCTATTCTGGCCAAATAATTTTTCTTAAAAAGAAAAAATCTATTTTTTTATATAATTAAAAAAAAAACATACTGAAATACTCCAAAACTAAACATGCTGTTACAATCGAAAATACAAAACACTAACGTGAAGTGAACTGAACAGAATTGACAACGAAATAGTTTTTCTGAGCTAGGATTTGACAATGTGTTCTTGTCCAAGATTTCAGGTTCAATTATGATTCTATAAGGCCATCAGACTTGAGGAAAACCCATGAATTAACTGTGGTGTACTTACAAGAAACTCCTTAGCTTTGACCCGAATACCTTCTGGAAAAATAATTTAATCTTGGCTTGTTATCGAAATTCTGACCGAAATGTTATATTCCGGTTAAATATATATATTTTTTAAATTTATATTCTTTTTTATATTACTCAAATAACATGCCAAAATACTTTGAAATTAAAATATATCATTCTAATTGAAAAACAAAACTCTAATCTGACCAGAATTGACATCCATGCCCCAGACCAACTAATTAACATACCTTTTGTATAATTTAAGAGAATAAAAATAACCCCACGTAATAGGACCAATTAAAGAATTCCCAACTTGCTTAAAAAACGACTAAATTGCATGTTGTTTTATGAGAAGAAAAAATGACTCCACTTAAATTATATTCTATATATGAGAATAAAAAATGACTGGGCAGAGTCCACGCTATGAACGAGAAGAAAAAGCAATTATTTATCTTTCAGGGATTAATTAATTAGGAAACATTTACTATCTTTTACGGGATTAAAAATGACCAGAAGGAGGACTCACTGTATCCCCTTTCATAGTATTCTATTCACCGCCAGTGCAATGATTATTTTGTTGTTCTCATAAAAAATTACATATCTTTGAATCAATGTTATTTTAATTCTTCTCATAAAAACCTAGGTGACGACTTCTTCCACCACCCTTGACACATGGTGTGTTCACATGCTATAATAATAACAAAATTAATACTTTTTTAATTAAAAAGTTGTTGTATAAAACATGCTTCAAGGCGTTGGATCCGCCGCACAATTTGGGTGGCTCGTGCAGCAGTTTTAATGGTCAAAATTTATTTTTTTGCCATCTGAATCGATTCTTTTTCGTCTTTTTTTTTTTTTTTTTTTTTATTATAGGTAGTGTATATACTCTATATATGGGCGGTATATAATGGTAACTGTTTTTTTTTCTTTTTTTTATTTTTTTTCTTCTACTCCGGTAAATATATTATAGTTCTCATTATTTTTTTTTTAATTTAGACCTTTTAGTTTTGATATTTTTTTTAGTTATTTTTTCTTTATTGATGTTTTAATTCTTTTCAATTTAACTATCGATTTTTAATTTGTATATATAAGATTTAATTCGGTTATTCTATTTTTAATTTTTTTTCTTTGTGTTTTTATAAAAAACTTTATGTTTTTTAATTTTATCGTTCAAATCAAGTTTATATTTTTTATATATATATATTTTGAAAAGAAGTTGTTGTAAATAAAATAATAAAAATTATATTTAAAATATTATTCAATTAGTTATGCTAGTAGTATGTATTAAAGGCTAATTTGAAATATCAAGGAAATGTTTACTTGAAATAATTAACAATCCTCTTTCAAAATTAACTACTGGTAATTCTAAAATGACCTAGTAGTAGATGCATAGCATGGCAGTTCCATGTTAACATGGTTTTATGAGAAATGAAAAAAATCAAGAATAAAAATTAAATTGTGAGATTTTAATTAGAATGTAAATGATGGATTGCACTAATTTTTAATATTTACTTCCAATTTCTGACAACGATAGGACAACGGCAACACGTTGAGAAAATTACCAGCCATTTAGCAACCACTTTATTGGACCAAATTAAAGAATTCTCAAATTGCTTGAAAATTGCACGCTGTTTTATGAGAAGAAAAAATGACTCCAGACAGATTCCTCGTCAGCTATGAAATTAGATTCATTTACTATAATTTAAGAGATTTAAAATGACTCACATTGACCCCCAAAAAAAAAAACAATTTCCAGATTCCTTTATAAATAAATAGGAAATATTAAGGGAGCGTTGTTTCCAAAAAAAAAATTAATTTTTTTACTAAAAATTAATATTTTTTTATGTTTTGGATCGTTTTAACAAAAAAAAATATTTAAAAAAAATATATATATATTAGTTGAATGCATTTCAATATGAAAAACACTTAAAAAAAAATACAACCACACTCCTAAACATGCACTAAATGATTCTTAATTTTCTAGAAAATAACTCTAGATTAAGATGTGTTTATAAATGTAATAATGATTATGGTTTAAAATGTTTTTTTATTTGAAATATATCAAAATAATTTTTTTTATTTTTTAAAAATTAATATATTAAAATAATCTAAACATATTAAAATAATTATGTTTTAAAAAACACGGTTACAAAACATTACCAAATAGGCTAATACTATTTAAATTTTATGCTATATGTGAGAATATAAAATGATGAGACAGAGTCCACGCCAGCTAATTTAAGACAGCTAGCCCGGACGTTTATTATAATTTAAGACATTAAAAATGACTCCACGTTCATTATATTCGGGTCTTTTGAATATTGTATACAGCGATAGGACAACGCCAAAAAGGTAGGAAGATTCCGAGCCAATTAGCCACCACTTTATTGGACAAAATTAAATAATTCTCAACTTGCTTGAAAATGATTAGATTGCACGCTGTTTTATGAGAAGGATAATTAAGATACCTTTACTATAATTTAAGTAATTAAAAATGCCTCCACTAGGACAAAATTAAAGAATTCTCATCTTGTTTAATGACTAAATTGCATGCTAATTTAGGAGAAGAAAAAATAACTTCATTTCAAGGTTGTTAATTTTGTTATTTTTTATTTGAAATGACTGGTATATCTTCTTCCAGTTTAAAAAATAAAAAAATTGAAACAGATTTAATTAAACAAAATTTCGGCACTTTTTAGAAATTCTGACTTAAATGTTCTAGTTCCAATCTGGTCAAATAGTTTTTTTTTTGTTTTTTTCTTAATAAAATCATGTGTTTTTCTCTAATTTCATCATTAACACTTGATTTATTGGAGATTAGTCTTTATAATTTATCGTGTTTTGCTTCTTCTTTTTTGTATGAGATTATCTTAATTTCATTAACTATATCATGAGTTTGACGAGTTAATCTAGTTGACTCGAGTTTATTTTTTTCACTTGATGTTTTTTTTCAATTTCATCATTAAATACCTTCAATATTTAGTTGATTATAAATTAAGTTTTGTCAAATGTTTCGGTTTATTTTCTATGATCTTATTATAGTCTCATGACCGGGGTTAGTTTTACAAGTTAATCTGATTAGACTTTGATTGTTTTACGATTTAATGACTCAGGTGGATCCAATATATTATCGTTTTAATTTTTTTTTTTAAAAAGATGTTTTGAATTTATTTTAAGTCAAACTATATTTTTATTATTTATTCATATTTTGGGAGTTGTGAAGTTGACCGAGTCATATTGGATATTCTCATATTTTTACTTGTATTTGAAATTTAAATTGTATGATTTCAAGCTAATTTATTTTTGAACTTGAATTGAAATTATATTTGTTGAATTAATATTTTAAATTATATATATATATATATATATATATATATAATTAACCTTGAAAGGAACATGCCAAAATATTAAAAACTAAAAAACAAAACATTAACCTGCTCTACACAGATCTCGCCAGCTAATGAACATACCTTTTGTATAATTTAAGAGATTAAAAACTAAGGAATTCTCAACTTGCTTAAAAAATGACTAAATTACATGTTGTTATACGAGATTAAGAAAAAATGGCTCCAGTAAGATTCCACAAGAAAAGAGATTAAAAATAACTCCACATTGACTCCAAACAAATATCAATGCGCGCGATCCCTTTATACATGCATGAGACATATTAAAATCCTTGAGAATGACTCCAACTTAAATTATATTCTATATATGAGAATAAAAAATGAGTAGGCAGAGTCCACGCCAGCTTATTATAATTTAAGACTTTGAAAACGACTCCACAATTCACATTTACTCCTAGAAATTATCAATGCCCTTCAAACACGGGACTTGTTAAAGATTTATTTAATAAATTATAAAACACGTTTATTATAATTTAAGACTTGATTTTCTAAACAAAATAAAAAATAAACACCACAAACAAAAATACTTTTCTAAATTAAATAAAAATAAGAATAACTGAAAAATAAATAATTTCCCCTAACAATCCTCATGCACGTACCAAGTACCAACCTCTTAGAGAGAACTTGTCCTCGAATTCTTACAAGGTTTAAACATTGAAAATGTCAAGTGTTCAAATCCTGTGCAAACCCTTCGTTGAAAGAAGAGTTATTTAAATGTTTGTCTCTAGCTACTAGAGAGCACCGCCATGAAAAGTTGTGTGAGTGCCTTTGCGCTTCATGGACTCAGATAAAATATGCCAGGAATCAGTCCCACCCTCCACTACCAAATCATTCTTTATTGATGATGTTTGGACAGTACTGCTGAAGAAGATCAAGTTCTAGATTCTATATTATATTTCTATCGCAAAACCATATATCGAATCGATGTATGAACAAGTGAATTCGCATCAGAATCCTCTGCAACTTTTCAAACGTGCAACTAACTTTTTAGAAATATTTTATTGATAATTGACATATTCAAAAGTGTACGACGATGACCAATCTTCAGATTACTTTGAAATTCAGCAGTTTTAGAAATCAATATAGCCCTGCAGTCCAACGGCCTGTTTTTATATTTTAAAAATATTTTTTAAAAATTATAAATTTTTTTTTATTTTTTTTATTTTAAATTAATATTTTTTTGATGTTTTCAAATCATTTTGATATACTAATGTTAAAAATAATTTTTTAAAAAATATATATTATTTTAATATATATATCTAAAACTATCATCTTGGAGTAAAAATATATCAGTCATGCTAAAAAATCGTAATACCCCTTTATCAAATAGATAATAAATTTATATTTTACTAAGTATTCTTCAATAAGCCACCTTTTATTCATAAAAAAGTGTCTCTCAAGTCAAAATTGGCATGTGAACTTAGTGTTGGTAAATTAGAAAGAAACTACATCACTTGGTGATCACTCTCGTAGGCAAACCCATGATTTAGTTAAGGGGGACACAAACAAAAATATACTATTTCTATAGCTTGAGAGCAGATCGGTGTAAAGGTTTTTGATTTTGGTTTTGGGAAGGTTGGAGTTTTAGGGTTTGAGATAGGGGAGGCATATATGGTGAGGTTTTTTTCTGTGTGGTTTAAGACAAAATGGTTTGGATATCTTAATGTTTTCCCAAGAAAAGTAGATGAAGGATTAATGCATTGAACTCTTGAGACGCGACCGGACCTAGAAATATGAATCAAATAAGATTGAATTTTTGAAAGAAGAATCATACAGAAATTCTAATTTATAACTTCATTATTGAATAATTATTTTAATAGTTTTTTTCAAGAAGAAGATTACAAAATCCTAATTTAAACAGGAAAATAACGTAGAACTCAAAATTAAAATAAAACTCTAAAATTAACTAGAAAAAGAATAAAAATAATCATAACGATGAGTTCAATTTAAAAACATTGAACTAAGATTATAAAATTATTTTCAATTGGACAGATCATTAGAAACAACCAGACCTTTTTAAATTTGCACTGATCCATTTATTCCAAATTCATACATGTTGCTATCAACTTGATTTGAATAAAATAAATCCGTATCTAATTAATCGGACTTTCCTGCATCGATCATCTTCACTATTTTGTTTGCTTCTAATAAAAAAGATTTAAATAATGGTGTCTGCCAGCTATGGGCATTTTCAAAATCCGATTGTCTTTTGAAGCAATCGGGAAGGATTTAAATGTCTTATCCAGCGGAGATTAAGGGAGTGTACAGTAACGTGGTTTTTAAAATAAAACATATTTTTTTAAGTTTCTAGATTATTTTTGATGTGCTGATATCAAAAATAATTTTTTTAAAAAATAAAAAAATTATTTTGATACATTTCTAAATAAAAAAAACACTTTAAACCGCCACCACACTACCACAATCCTAAACACACCCTAAAAGCTCAAAGGGCACAACACCGACTGAACCATAAAATTTTCAGATTTTCAATAATTATAGTTAAAAAATTAATTCAAATTAAAAATATAAAATTTTAATTTGAGATTTTAAAATATAATTTATATTATTTTTTAATATGTCTTCTCGAATAAAAGTTTTTTAGGTTTAAAACTTACACAGTTTTACATTACTTTGTGCTTAATTTTTATAAAATAAATAAGTAAGATAAGATTTTTACTTGTGACTCTTAGTCATCAAAACTGTAAAACCATGTCAAAAAATTATCTCAATTTAAAAACTTAAGTTGTTAGATAAAACTTCAAGATATTAATTTTTTGTTATTAATTTTTTTATTTTTACAAAATCATGTAATTTTTAGAAGAATGATATTTTCAATAAAATTTCATCATAATCTAAAAGTAAGTTTCAGTAAGGAAAAACATATCCTCATAGTTTTTGCACAATTGTTAATAAACAAATCCAAGAATAATTAGTTTGAGAAACCCATATAAAAAATTTACAATTAAAAATAATAAAATATATTTTTTATTCTCATTGAATATTTATAATAATATTTTCTAAAAATTCTTTTTATTTAGGTTCATAAATATATAAATGCTCATAAATTAATTATTAATATTATCATAAAAGTTCTAAATATCATATTAAAAAAAGTACATAATTAGATTTATTTTTTAATAATTTTATTACAGAATTAAATAATTCAAGGAAAAAGGTGCAAGACATAAAGAAGGCAATGCCTGTGTGTAGGAAAAGCAATGCATGTGCGCCTAGCCTCTTAACAAAATCATAGGTTCCTCTTTTTTCCTTTCTTTTTTTTCTTAACTCGTGCTGAGAACCTTGAATTTTTTTTTAAGAAGGGCAATATATCGTCGGTGCAGATAATTCATCCATTACAACAAATTTCAGCAATTGAAAATTAGTTTCTATATATATAATTTGGACACCAAAAACCCAGAATTCAACCTGTTTTAACTCAAAAACATTTTTGAATATTCTAGAAATTTAAATAAATTTATTTATAATCTTATAATCACCTCTATTGAACTTCAACAAATTCATTAAAATTGACATTTGTCTTTCTTATGTTCAGAATATAACTGGCCCGAAGCTTTCTCTCTCTTTTTTTGGTTAACTTTTTGTCTCATTTCCCAACTTTTATGGACTAAAATATAATGAAATTGAAGTTTTAGGACTAAATTATCAACACCTAAAAGTACAGGAACCAATTAAAGATGTAAGAATAAAAAAGTACAAAGACCAAAGTGTACTTTTCTATGCCCTGGGAAAAATGAAAATTGCACAATAGGAAAACAGTGCAATCCATCATTTTTGTGTTGAAATTCTACTTTACTATAATATTAGAGTTTCAAAGAGGCCTAACTAAACCACTTAAGAGACCCCAAAATATAGAATGCAAGTGTATGAAAGTTTTAGTGAACATATCCTATGCTGAATAAATTCAGTTATATAAATTAATATAAAAGATTAAGAATTGATAATCCATGAGCAAAAATCAAATGAACCAAATGGATCCATATAAAAAAATTCTAGATCTTTATATGTTATAAAATCTACATCTTATCCATACATGTATATGAATGCTTTCATACAATAAATTAACTAGATTCTTATTTTTTCAAATTTTAAAAGTTGAAATCATCCATTGCATTGAAAGGAATTTGATTCTTACAAATAAATGCTTATTATCCAAGTAGGCCTACAAGGGTGATCATAACCAAGTGCTTGTTGAGACGTCTTAGACCTTTCAGTATTATGCATGGTTTTTTGGTATCCTCTAATATGATTAGGGAAACCACATAAAATGAATCCGAGTGATGGAACATTTTATTTTTTAGCAAAAGAGCCATTTTATTTTTTAAGTAGTGTTCGATCGATTATATATTAATTAATATTTGATTGATTGGTCTAAGGTTATCGATAAAATTTTGTTTATCTAAGTCACTTCCCTTTTTTTTTTGTCCAAGTTTCTTCTCTTTTTGTCTAACTCATTTTTTTTTCTTTGTGAGTTTCGAAACTATCCTCATTTATAGGCCCGAGATCCATATTTATGAGTTGAAAGGTCCTAATGATCAACTCTACAATTAGCTCTTAAAATTAATAAGTCTTCAAATCGTTTATTTTAAAAAATAAAACTCTTTTTATTGGATGCTCGTGATACTTTTCAAAAATCAAAACAAGCCTTAAGTCTTTTTTGGATGAAACAAAAACTCAATTGTCAAATTTTACATGATATTCAAGCCATAGTAGACAACTTATTTATATTTTACCAGATCACGAGTTTGATATACATGATGACAGTAGAATGAAATTCTAGAGTTAAAATAGGGTTTTTATTTTATAAAAAGTATTTTCTTACTCAAGTGTGAAACAAATACCAAAAAATCAATCCAAGAAAATACTTTCCATTGAATTCAAGAATAAAAATATTCTCTAATATTATCAGCTCACAATATTCATCAATATCATTACTTTACTACTTTAATTATTACTATTAACAACACTAAATACAATGTCAATTAACTTATTTAATTATCTTAGTTAACTTTAATTCAATTAAAAACCAATCTTAATATTAAAATGTAACCATAAAATAAAAACTTCTTGGTAACTACGGTGGTTAGGTTGACTAGACTCACCATGTTGATCATTGATTTTTCTGCCATAAGAAGACGTGTATATATTAACAAGAATATCGAAGGAGCCCCTTAGATAAATACATAATAATTAAGGAAAAGAAAGCGAAATCTAACCACTTAGATTTAATATTTCTTGGGTAAAAATATTTCATTCAAACTTAAGAAGAACAAGGCTAACGAACACCACACACGGAGAAGAGGCTAATGAAACAAATTTGAAGTTCAGAAGGAGAAATCGAAAGGAGTACAGCGTGGAGCTAGCCACGAACTAGCCATACTTGCATGCAACAAAGATCAGCTAGCTAGCTATGATAATAGGAAAGCACTGAGTATATGGTTTGGAATGTAGTAAGCAAGAGAAGTACAATCGCAGCAATGAAAGATATAATTGCCCATGGGTTTTTGAAATAGTCTTGTTTCAAAGATGCCTTGTATCCATGCCAGCTTTCGTTATAGTACGCATCCACTTGTTCGCATAATTGGGTAAAATAAAATTCTCGCACAACTGCCTGCTTGCAGATGTTGTTAAACAGCTCCGTAACATCTTCATGGCCACCTAAATCATTTTGTATGATTCTCTTTTTCGCAAGTAATTCGACATCACTTGATGTATCAACAAGGCGATCCATAAGTAATGCATAAGACGTCATGTATTGTCTACAACCTTGCACGCTTTGCTCAAAAGCAATTAGGTTCCGGAAGAGTGAATCTGTTGAGTCGTGGATTTGCAATGGTGGGATTTTGAAAACACCATTTTCGAAACTCAAATCCAGTTGATGTTTTGTTGTATCCTTTTGGAACTTGATTCCAGCCGCACGAAGTTCTGTTGCACAAGATATTAGTTTCCATGGCCCGGCCCCGCCTCTTTGATCTACTCTCAGAGAAGAGGGTAGGTAGCTTGTGTGTAAGAGATCAAGCAAATGACAGAAATTCCCACCACTGATTCCGGCACCTATTCCTTCGTTGGTATTCAACTCTGGTCTGAAGAAACGAAGAGCCAGCTCCACGAGCCGCGGTTGATCAGTAGCAGTATACCTCACTATATGTTTGTACAGTTTCGTAAGAACAAGAAATGGAATCTGATTTTCTAGCAACGCCAAGTCACGTTGGAGGGTTGAGATCATCCAAGAAGTCGTGAAGATGGGATCATATTGCCTTCTCGCATCATCACTGGAAAATCTTAAAAAAAGTTCAAGGATAAAGCAACCATCGAATATTAACATTTTAGCAAAATCAGTATTAGAATAATCACGTTTGATTGACCCTGGGTAGTATGCTCCAACAAGTGCATCATGATTTCTTAGAATGGTCTCGCCACATTCATCTAATGTCTTTGCTGCATCACGTGTTCGTTCAAGCAAGGATAGAGCATAGTGCGATTTGTGTTTCTCCATGTCCAGCACATTATTGACGTCTGTTCCATGGTGAAGAGGACCAATGGAGATAATTTGAGGATTGTATGCACCAGCATTCATATCCCGAAGCTTACGTGGAACCTTGCAAATGCTCCAACCTGTGGACAGTGGAGTTAAGTCTGCAAAGTGTGCTTTGATGTCAATCAGCCATCGACCGCCTTCTTGGTGATCAGTTGGATTTGCTCCCGCCATTTCTTCTAAATTGATTGAAGTCCTGGAAAAGAGTGAACTTAAATTTTAGATTTCTAACCACAATCTTGTGTGTTTAATGGAGAAGTATTCTTAGATAATTCAGAATAAAATATTACAAACGAAAAATATAAAAAGGAACAAGCCGGTTAATAAGAAACAAGAAACTCGAACAGAAATGCCCAAGAACGGCTAATTCTTCTTAGTTAGATATGAAAATAGAGCATAGTAAATAATCTCTAATTAAGTCAGCAACTTCAATCAGAAAATCACAGAGGACATCAAGCATTGAAGAAAGAGTGGCGGGAATAACCAATACAGCTGCACGATTGCAGGATGAACAGGCTCGGCACTTGGAATAATATGCTGAGGCCAGTACAACCACTTTCTCACCCCGTCGTTGTAAACTAGTTAGTAAAAAGTGAGGTGGCTAGCTCAGCTGTTAGTTCTCTCAATCTCAACAAGAAAGTAGAGGTTAAAAGAAGGGAAGGCTATTAAAAAATACCGGAAAGGATTGGTTGACAACATGTTGTGAATTATGTTATAACTAATAGTTGTAAAAGAGATGGATTAATATCGAGAAATATCTCAACTGGTCAGGTTTTAAGTTTATTCTTTAATAATTACAAGTTAATTTGAGTTTTCTCGAGATTACTAGAAGCTTACATGGTCATTAATTTTAGGATCCGTGAGATTAGTCGAGGTATATATAAACTGACTCGAACACTCATATTAATAAATAAAAATAAAATAAAAAGAGAAAATCATGCTTGAATTTACTAAAAAATAATAAAATTCTCTCATTTAGAAAAATAATTTTTAATTCCCTTATACATGTCTCCCTTTTTTCTTTTTCTTTTTTACGTGTATCTTTCGCTCTATCTCTATTATATTGTAAATATCTATTAATAATTAGAATTGAAATACCATAACATTTCTTGACAAGGTTGTAAAGTTGGGGAAGAATTCCACACAAGGAGAAGTTTACTCCACGCTTTTATATAAAGCAAGGGTCTCATCATGTTAAGATTCAAAAGATGAATAAAGGGTGTTAAGGATGTCATTTATCCCTGAACGATTAAAATATGTTTTAATTAGTCCCTTTATTGGTATAATAGTTAATTAAGTCCCTCTACATCAGTAATTTTTTAATGTCAGCCCTCTATTACTTAAGTCATCAATAACTCCTTTAATATTAGTTGACATTTATTTATTCTAGAAGAAATAAAGAATTTGAGAAACATATATAGAAAGTTTTACACCATTATCTACAACATTAAACAATCTATAATAACTCCGATCGACAAGTAAATATGGATCTTATATGTCTATAATATATAAGACAGAAGATTTTTTTTTCCCCTTAATTTGTATTTAACAAAAGTTCAAAGTCGTTTTATCATTGTTAAAGCTTTGATATATCTAAAGATCAAGTAGTTTTGCACTCTCAACACTCTTGCATTTCCTCTCTAACAACATTTTTTTTAATTGTATAATAGATCATAACTCAGTGTTTATATGAAAAAAAAAAAACATTTTGAATTCAACATGAGTAATGGACACAATCAGTCTTAAGATGACAGATAATTCTAAGTAGTTAGGTGTGAATCTATCACAACTAGATAAGGATTTGCCTCAAACAGATTATTTGAATGACATAACAGTTGCATTTATAGACCAATAAAAAAGTTTAGATCTAAAAGGTGGTCTAGTCACTCAAAACCATAATGTAGCTTAAAAAACCCATAATTTTTTTTTTTTGACTGTTGGATCAAGCTCAAATAACAACATCAATTTGGCTTTAAGGGTTTTAATTTAGAAATTTGGTTAAAGTTTGATTTAGTCCTAAGGCTTTTGATTTCTTTTAATTACATTTTTAATTAACTTCAAACTTTTAATTTTATGCAATTTTTTCCCTGTCTAATTTCAATATCAACCCTGAATTTCAGTGTCTTTTTCATTGTGGTCATTGATTTTGGATTTATGCAAATTGATCATCATTTGACTATTAAACTTTTAATTGTCTTTAATTGCACCCTTGTCTTCAGCCAAATTAAACCCTTGAAGTTTAGCGTCTTTTTTAAAAAAAATCATTGGCTGTGAATTTCTTCAATTTAGCTCTCAATTGACCCTAAACTTTGATTTTATTACGATTTTACCCCTGATTACAATTAATTGACTTTGTAAAATTATGTTTGGTCCTCTAAAATTTCAATTTTCTCAATTGAACACAAATTGAACTTCCAAAATGTTTCACCAATTAAGTCTATAATGAAATTAATTTGACCTATTTAAAGTATAATTAAGTCTTTGCATCTAATTAAATCCTTTAATTGGACCTAAATTAATTCTTAAACATAATTAAAATTTTATTTTCTTCCTATGATTAAATCATATTGGTAGATTAAAAATCTAATTACGTCATTGGATTTAATTTTTATGTAGATTCATCTAATAATCATTTAATTTGATTTTGAATATGTATTGTCTCCTCAGTCTTTGGTACAATAGGGTATAACCAAGCTGTCAAAATTTTCCAGCTTGATTTTTTCACATATTTCTAATCCTCCCTAACTTGTTTTTGTGAAGTTGTCACTTTTCTTGTTGTTATTATTATTTTATTTTGGAAGGAAAATTTGAAACAAATAACCTAAAAATATGTTATGATAAAGAGAATAAAGTTGTGAATTTAAAGTTCATATTTTCTTCATTAAAGTTTTGTGTTTAATGTTTTTCTGTTGTTTCTAGTTTGTGTGTGCATCAATAATTGGATCAAATTACAGGGTTTTTGTGTCATGACTCCAGTATATCAAATATGATACTTTAAGGAACAATAGGGACAAAGTAAAGTTGAAGAAAACAATTTTATTTCAATTATGGACCCTCTGGCTGGACTCCTTGCAAGTGGAGAGAAGTTTGTTTGGTTTTCTATTATGAGAAAAATCGTAGAAAAGAGGAATTGGCAATGATGGAGACTTTAACCACAGATTCAACATCATAAAAAATAATACAGTTAAATATCTAAAAATTAATACTCTTTGGACTATAAAAAATTATTAATTAATTTAGATATTAAATATTATTTAATCAAAATTATTAATTTATCGAGATTATATATATATTTTTAAAGTTTCATTACTTTAGAATTAATGCTTACTTATGAAATATTAATTTAGGAGGATTTCTATTCTTCTTTTGGTTAGCTTATTATTTGGAGATTGAGTCAATATTTCTAAATTTGTTCAAGGTCATAGAATTGTTATTTTCCTCTATCTAAATTTTGAAGCTCATATTCTGTTTATAAATTTGTTCGTTTGAATCTTTTTTATGTATCGATTTATATAATCTATATGTGTTTGTAGCATAGTTATCAAACTTGAAGGGTTGACCTGGGATCCAGTCAACTCAATAATTGGACCAGTCCGGGTAAGGTGAAAGACTAGCATAAGCAAAAACATGGTTGACCTGCCGAGTCGACCCGTGACTCGGGCGACCCGGCAAAACCCAGTAAAGATTTTTTTTCTGAAAATTATTATTTTTTCGTTAGGTAAGAACTAAATTCTACAAAAAAACACTTTTTTAAGGGAATGGTCATTTGACCCAGTAAATGAAAAAAAGAAAAGAAAAAAGAAGTCCATCTTTCTCAAGTTTGTACTATAAGAAGCTTGTTTTACAGGGATGAGAAGGAAGAAAGCCATCGAGACGTGGACGTGGTCATAATGGTGCTCGACGGTGCTGCCAATAACGCTACTAATTTTTTTTGGAATAGCAGTACTAATCTATATTCAAGATCAAAAGTGTCTTCCAAGTACCATAAAAGTTATGCTATCAAGTCTCCACCCAATTCCTTCCGGGATAAGCATAAGAGCAATGCATCTCAACCTTCACAACAGCCGCCGCCACCGTCTACAACATCACAAATTCAACCACCTGTAACCCTTGATCATCAGGGGAAAAAACCAGACAGTTTCTCATCTTCACAAACTCAACCTTCTAAAAACAATGGAACGAAAACGTCAACTACAAATTCAGACCCTTTAGCATCTTCGAGAAAACTTCCTCCGCTAATTAGTTTTGGTACCCTTCCTCCGCTACCAGCAGGAACAGCGAAAACTTCTTCACCAGCAACATTGTCTACAACATCTACCAGTCGGCCATCCCCATTGCCTGGTGATACAGCAAATGGTACGATCCCATGTATAAAATCTGAGTTGGTGAAATATCTGAAGTTATCCCCTCTTCATTTACAGCGACTTCAATTTATACATCATTATCTCTGAACAAAAAATAAATAAATCAAAGCTAGAATTTTAATAACTCTTGTTTTGATGTATGTTAAAAAAAGAAAAAAGGAGTTATACATAGATTTATATAAAGTACTACAAAAAGTATACATCTTTTTTTAAAATTTATTTTTATGTGATCATCTCTGTACGTAGTCAGCAAATAGGCTCTTTAATTATTGCTCTTCCTGTCAGTGTTGTTGTTCTTGAGGTTTTGACTTCTAGGATGCCTTTACTTGATTTATTTTTTTGTATTTTGTGTTTCTATTTTTTAAAATAGAAATAAAAGTTATCGTTTGGTTTTACATTAAAATTAAAAAAAAAAAGTGAACCAAACAAGAAACTTGGTTTTTAGGTTGATTTTGGTATAAGGGTAAGAGAGGTTCTCTACTTTCAATTTCCATCCCTCATGTTTGGTACAAATTTAGAAAGAGAGAATCATTTTAACGAGGTTATCATTTAACCCTCATTTCGTGGAGGAAAGGTAAGGGAATAAAGACATTTTGAAGGGGGAAAATTCTTTGTTTTGGTATATTTTTATTCCATTTCTCGTTTAAAACCATAAATATATTTTTAAATTTTTTATAAGTGATTTTAGGTTATTTTTATAATTATGTTTAATTTAGATTTTGACTTGATTTATATTAGCATTTACTATTATTCATAAAATATTTTTTCTTAGTTGATTGAATTTAAATTTAATCGTGTTTACTTTCACATGTTTCGTTAATCCAATCAAACTGTTCCGGTCAATAACACATACGTATGAAGCAAATTTAGGTCTATACTTATCACATATAATACAATTGAAATTAGCAAGTCAAACGATTTTCAATTAAAATTTCTTCAAATATGATAATTCACTTTTAATTATTATTCTCTTAACATTCTTTTTTTCAAATTTTTCTCTTATAGTGGAGCACTTGGAAACAGCTTTTAGTCCTCTTCAGGTTTTTTACAAAAATAGAGAAATATAAAATGCCCATTTCCAAACAAAAACATTTATAAATCTATCCTAGCAATTTTTGCTAACAAGAATTTGTGTTTTAAACAAAGACCTGATGCATTAGGTTTTGATGGGCGTTGTGTCTGTATTAACTTTCTGCCATTAATCAAACTATTTAATTAATTATATGAACTCACCGACGTACTGCAATTACAGGTGATCACGAGTGGAAAAAATGCCGTTCCTGCCATAATCATGTAAAGGATTGTTGTTGGCAAAGTGTTCTTGCCGCCCTCTCCCATTCAGGAAATATTGCTGCAGTACGTGTGTGTTAATGTCTCTCTCGGCTACTCAGCCTATCCCTCTTTCTTAGCTATAACACTTTGCTTTTGTGCCACTGCAGCTGGGCCATAAATCAACCAATGTCATCCAGAATGGGTCGCAGTAATTTTGCTTTAGAGCTTAGAGTCTAATGGCGACCGGAACTCACAACTGACAGAAGCACAAGAAATCAACTATCAATTAAATGATGCTTCAATTAAGGAAAAGGGCCTCTTGTCTTCAATAAACAAAAGAGCTAATTGTCATATATTCATATTGATTATTTGTATTTTATTTTTGGTTTGGTGCTTCGTAGCTTGTGGCCTAAGGTTTTTGATTTTTTAATTATGACTTAATTTAGCGAGACATAACCTTCTTTGTAGTATAAACAGGAAAGCTGTCATTCGAGGTAACCGTGGCGACCTTTAAAAGTTCAATTATGAAAAAACAGGTAATTGACTTTTTATTAGGAGAAAGTTCTAACTGAAGAAGTTGTTATGGTAACTGGAATATTAACCGGTTAATAATGATTTTATGGTGGGAGATTAGTTATGTAAAATAAAAGATATTATCATTTTTTAAACATTTTATTTAAAGTAGGTTGCATTGCTGGTTTTATATTAAATTGCTAAGAGTTTGTTGTGTTATGCTACTAATGGTTTACTTGTAAAATTTCTGACTCTAGCACTAATAAATATTCAGATATAAATACTTCAAACTCTAGTGTTGGTAAATATTACGTAACACTATAAAACATATTATTCTTAACTCTGGCGCCAATGAATAAACCAGTAAAAATTAAATTGAAAGTAAAGCACACATATTTTTTTATTGTTATTTTTTATGAAAAAAAAAACATGTGTTGCATACCATATTCACATTTCAGAGTAAAAATTCACAAATCAAATATACAATGAAAACATCGAAAAAAAACGTGAGGGAGCCATAAATAAATTTAAAAGGTCCATGATTTTTTTTAGAATTTTCTAATATCCAAAAAGATTTGTTTGACTAGATACCAAAATAAAAAGGATGAAATAAACGAGGAAAAAATAAAGATGTATTTTGCCAAACATATCCTTGGTCCAAAACAAATTAGATCAATTGGGCCTGAAATCCAAGCCAAGCCCAGCCCAACCTCAGTTGCTCTTTGTTTTATATTTTTTGTGCCATCTAGCCTAGTTATATGGGCTGGGTTGGACTTAATCAGTCCAACATAATTACTAGCCCAAACTAGCAACCGACCGACTATTACTCGCAGGCGTGCGTGAATGGTTCACGCACGCTTGCTATAGTCAAAGGGTGATTAAAATGAAAGGGGAGGGAAAACGTACGTAGCTTACATGGTGCTTGGGGGCGAAGATGATGGCGAAGGTGTACTTGCAGGCTAAAGCTACTCTCTTCCCTCTGCTTCTGTTTTCTTGCGGTTCTCTTCTGATCTTACTTTTTTTAATTCTCTATCGGTCTCTCCCTTTCTGCCTTTCTCCTCTGCTCTCTGTTTCTTGTTTGTCCTCTGTGTTTTTCTTCTTCGTCCTCTCTTGTCTTTCTTTCTGTCTTTGTTTTCGAGACCGTTTGTCTCTGTGTTTGCACCTATGTTTGGTGCAAATTTGAAAAAAATTTTTTTGTTAAAATTGAGTTCGGTTTGTACTTTTTGGATCGTTTTGATGTGCTGATGTCAAAAATGATTTTTAAAAAATGAAAAAAACATCATTGGCATGTATTTCGGCACGAAAAGCTATTTGAAAAGCAACCGCTACCACACTGCCAAACACGCTCTTCGTTTCTGAGTCGCTGTTCGTTTTTTCTGTCTTCCTGGTTTTCTTTGTTTGTTCCTCCACTCTTGTCCTCTTCTTCTCGTTCGTTCGTCCCCTCACTCTTCTGGCCTTTCTCTGGCTTTTATAAAGCTAGAGAATGCCGTGCGTTCGTGCCTCAAGATAATGAGGCATATTCGTCTTTGTTATGAGAAAAAACAGGGACCAACAGTCCTGCCATTTCAAGACTGTTGGTCACGACATCTTGGCATTTGGAGATGGCATCGTGGGGGTGAGGTGGGCAGCTAGTAGGAGACGTGACCCGAACGGTTTTGCTGCAGTTTCTGCAGAATCGGTGGCAATGTGGAATGAAGAAGGTGTATGAACAATTTGCTTTGAAACGACCCCGTTTTCAACCGAAATGGTTATTTTCAATTTTTTGTCCTGAAGTTCTGACATTTATCAATTGGTCTTTTATTCATGAAAAATTTCCTCTTTTCTTTTTAATTTTACCCCGGATCAATTGCAATTGAACCCCTGGATTTTGGCATCTTATACAAAATAGTCCTTGGTTTCCAACTTAATCAATTCAATTCTTAATTGACTTTTTAACTTTTAATGCTTTTAAAATTACTCCTGAAAAAATCAGTTAACCCCCCTATATTGTATCACTATCTATTAACTTTGGTCATTGTATTTTAATGTCTCGCAATTTCAATCTAATTCAGCACCAAACTTAGTACTTTTTCAATTAAGTACCTGATTTCATTAATTAAATTAATTTCAATATTAATTAAATCCCAAACCTTATCAATTCTTCCAATTCTTTAACCAAATTGACTTTCAAATTTATAATTTAATTCTTATTAGTCCTCAAACTTCCAATTTCTTATTTGTGGCAACCGAGATCGCGGCAAACTTTAAAAGTTCAATTATGAAAAAAAAGAAGGTAATTAGCATCTTGTTTTTATAAGAGAAAAATCTAATTAAAAAAGTTATCACCTAATATTATAGTCACCAGTAATCTAACTGGTCAATAAAAATTCTATAATATGATATTTGTTATGTAAAATAGAAGATATTATCACCCTTTAAACATCTTACTTAAAATAGACTGCTTTTTTGGTTTTATCTTAAGTTGCTAAGGGTTTATTGTATTATACTATTGATGGTTTATTTGTAATATTTATGACTCTAGCACTAATGAATATTCGGATATAAATACTTTAAATTCTAGTGTTGGTAAATATTACGTAACACAAAAAAACATATTATTTTTTACTCTGACGCCAATGAATAAACTAGTAAAATTTGAATTGAAAGTAAATCATACAAATTTTTTATTGTTATTTTTTTATGGAAGAAAAGATAGTTATGTATCGCATACGATATTCACATTTCATAGTAAAAATTCACAAATCAAATATATAATGAAATCATCGGGAAAAAAAAAGCATGAGGGAGCCACAAATAAATTTAAAAAGGTCCACGACTTTTTTTAGAATTTTCTGATATCCAAAACAATTTATTTAACTAGATATCAAAATAAAAAAAGTGAAATAAAAGAGAAAAAAAATAAGGATGTGTTTTGTCAAACACATCTTTAATTAAAAACAAATTGGGTCGGCTAGGCCTGGTATCCAAGCCTAGCCTCAACTCCTCTTTGGTATTTTACTAGATCTAGCCTAGTCGTAGTGGTTGGGTTGGACCTAACAAGCCTGGTCTAATTATTAGCATAAACCACTAACCTAACCGACTTTTACTAGCAGGTGTGCTGAGTTGTTCACGCACTAATCTTTTTAAAATAATTCTTTTAATTTGCCCCGCCCCCAGTAAAGGGTGATACTAACCTTAATTATTTTTTCTTGCTCCGCCCCCAGTAAAGGGTGATTAAAATGGAAGGGGATGGAAAACGTACGTAGCTTACCTGGTGCTTGGGGGCGAAGATGATGGCGAAGGTGTACTGGCAGGCTAAAGCTACTCTCTTCCCTCTGCTTCTGTTTTTCGTGCGCTTCTCTTCTGGTCTTACTTCTTTTAATTCTCTCTGGGTTCTCTCCCCTTCTGCCTCTCTCCTCTGCTCTCTGTTTCTTGTTTGTCCTCTATGTTTTTCTGGTGCTTGGGGACGAAGACGATGGCGAAGGTGTAGTGGCTGGCCAAAGCTACTTTCTTCCCTGTACTTCTGTGTTTCGTGTGCTTCTCTTCTGGTCTTACTTCTTTTAATTCTCTCTCGGTCTCTCCCCTTCTGCCTTTCTCCTCTGCTCTCTGTTTTTTACACAGCCAAACATAGGCTAAATCCAGAGATATCGCACACAACGTACCTTTACTTTTGTTTTTCTATATATTATTTTTTTCTTCTCTATAAATACTAACTTAATATTGAAAAGTTTCTTATCTCAGTGATGAGAGGTCATAATTAGTTGTTCTGTGAGAGAGGTGAGGCCGAGATTTCGTGATGAATCTGTCCTATTTGTGAGGTTTTAATTTGAGTCTAAATGATGGATTTATAACAAACTCTAAAACCGTGTGGGTTTGTTTGTTTTTTTTTTTTTACTACCATTGGATATTATTCATGATTCACAAAACACTATGAATTTATTTTTATTTTTTAATAATAACTCATTTTAACCACAAAGTTTTATTTTGTAAAATTTGATTGTAATTGAATGCTAATTACTTATGATTTCTTAGTCAAGAGTAAAATTAAAAGAATGAAGACTCAAATGAAAAGAACACCAAATATGGACGACGTACCAGAGATTTTTAGGCAAAATACACTTATGTTCTCGATATTTGAAAATAACATCATTCATACAATTTAGGCCTCTTGAAATTAAAAAAAAAAAATCAGTTTTGGTACACAAGTTTATCTGTGTTATTCTTCAATGTAAGGTTAGAGAGAAGAGAGAGATAAGTGTTGTCAGATTCAAACAATAAAAGAAAGTCATTGTTCACTTTATTTTCGACCATTAAAATGAGTTTTATTGGTGTCTACAGGTTCCCATATATAATAAGGGCTTCATGGTGGTTGTTTAGAGCTTCTAGATCTAAGCTGAGAAAACTAAAACTAACCCGATTTGATTTTAGATTTTTAGGCTATTTTTTAGGTATTTGAAGTTAATGAAAAAATTTTTTGGTGTTATAAAAGTGTTGGCGAGGTGTATAGAGGTTTTTTTTATTATTATTTTTTACCAATAAAGGCATTGTCCTTATGTTGGTAAAGTGTTTTGGGATTGCAATGGTTTAAAAATCAAGTTTTTTAACCAAAAGAGACGCTGCCTTGATTTTCCAGTCACCATTATGGTGGCCATAATCTGCACTTGAAGATGACACGTAGTTTATGTATTTTTTTTCAAATTAAAAAATTAAAAGCAAGTCCAACAAAGCAAAGGGACGCTCGTACACTCTCTGTTCTGCGGTGCCTCTAGCGCAGCGCTCTAACAAGCCCTCTAATCCTGAGGTGAGGGTGTGAGGCTAGGCTAGGCTGGGCTTGAAGGCCCAACCACGCTCCTGGGCTTTTCACTACAATGGCCCAGGCATGCTGGGCTATGAGCCTAGGCTGTTTCTAGCCTTTTTTAAGGGTTAAATAGAAGTTTAAGAAAAACAATTATTGAACCAGGTTGATTCCATGGCTCAGAATATATGTTTGACGAGTTAAACAACAACATCTGAGCTCCTTTTTTTTTTTTTTTTTTTTCTAATCTTGCTTTTTTTAATAGATATCTTCTTTGAATGTCTTTTTTTCTTAAATAATTTTAAAATTTATGATTCAATTATTATCCCTCATTTATGACTTTTTTTATTTAACCTTTTTTGGATAGAGATTTTGTGAAAACCCTGGAAATTTATAATTTAAATATGCAAATGTGTAAACCCTCATCTAAACGTAAGACTGAAAGTGGTGATATTTTAATGAGTGATGGAAACCAAGATTAGAAATAATAGATAAATAATGATATATAATGGAAGAGATGACTTTCATGACATGAATTTTGGTTTAGAATTCATAAGGACAGAGAAACTGATAACGTGTTTTGATGGATAAAATAATGAGAAAAATAACAAATATTTTTAGGAAACAAGTGAGGTAATAAAGAATATATTATAATAAAGGATTGTGCAATGAAAAAGGTAGGACTAAAGGTGCAATCACTACTTAAAAATCAGTGATGTTATTTTGAAACGGTAATAAGTCCGATAAATAAATAAAGGTGGAAATCCTAAAATGAATACATTCCAAAATAATAAAATGACCTTAAAGGTCTAGAAGGATAATTGATATAAATTTTTTTGTGAAGATTGAACAAGAAAAATCTAGATTGTTTATGAAAAGTCATGAACTGACCAATTTTACATTAGGAAGCAGAGCTCTCAATCCAATCATTATATCGGGATAAAATTTTGCATGAAGTCTATTAATATGTTTTCATACCTTGGTTAAATATCCCATCCCAATCAGAGTTTGGTAAAGACTAGCGATTTAAGCAGAAATAAACCAGATAGTCTACATGAAAAATAAAATAAAATACATAAAAGCATGAATGAGGGATAAAATTGTAATTATGGAAAAAGGTGTCTATAAAATTGCAAAGAGGCCACCAGTTAAAAAGAAAAAAAAAAGAAAAAAAATAGAGAGAAACGGATAGGGAAAGAGCTGCAGATTTTGGAGAAAACCAATAATACTCCGGTGGCCATATCTCTGACATCCACCATTGAATCATGTTGTTTTTTCGATATGTTGTTCTTATTACACTTATCTACTAACTGACCGGAGGGATTGGAAGGAACAATATCCGTTTGACAGAAATAAGCATCAGAAATGTCCTGGAGAACAAAAAGGAAATGCACCTGCAGGGCAGTTTGGTCTCCGGACGATTTCTCTCTCTTCCACCATTGGATCATGCTCATTCTTGGATATTTGGTGCACCTAGATGTTACCTTCATTCTGGACGGTGGAGATTGGAAACACATTCTCCGGCAAGGTTTCGTGCATGTTGAACAGTAGCTATTCATTTTCAGGTAACCTCGGTTTTATTAAGATCTAGGGAGATCTAACCATTGGATCATTATGAGTTTGAGATATATTATGCACAACTATATGATATGTAGTCTGACCGTTGGGTTTAAAAACATAAGTAGAGGTTGATGACTTATTGCCTTGTGAATCTATTGCTAGTTTTGGGAAAATGTAGTAAGCTTGATTAAATACATGTTTTGATGAAATTAGAATTGTATGGATGTAGATTTTATGGAAGATGTAATGATAAAATATGTTTTTGTTATTAGTATTATTATAGATTAATTGTGTATTCTTTATATGAGGGGAATAATGATTGTTGTGTAAGAATAGTAAGGAACATTGCTATATGAACATGTAGATTGAATAGAAAGTTAACTTGTTGGTTGTGTGGATATAAATGGGGTGGAACCATGAATAAATTGAAATGAAAGAAATTTGGAAAATAAAACATATTTAAAGCTAGCCATAAGTATTTTTGGTAAATTGATTAATTAATGAAGATTGTCATGGATTCCAACTAGTAGGGTGAAATTGTTGTTGTGATAATGATATGAGAATAGTAATTGTTAAGGTTTGCTGCATATGTTTATTCGTACGAGGAGGAAGCGAAAGAAAATGAATAGTTCATCATTTGTTGTATTAATAATAATAATAGGAGAAATCTCAAAAGGAATAAGTTTTCTTATTTTGGTTTAATCTTGTTATGTTGTAGAGGTAGAGAAATTGTTTAAATGTTTTGCTTTAGAATTGGTTTGAATTTATGATTTAATGATGCCAAATGACCTTGGATGATGTTGCTTTTGCATGAAAATAAGTTGGAAGTTGAAAAGGATTTCCAAGGAATGAAAATCTTCATTGTCCATAACTTTAGCTATAAAGGAGGGGCTATTGTGATTGTTGATTTTGAGCCTTAAAATAAAATAATTTGGAATTGGTTTCTTCATAAAAGTTGTATTTCTAGTTTTAGCCTTTCATAGAGATAAATCATGCCCAAAACTGAGTTTTATTTCTAGTTTTAGTCTTTCATAGAGATAAATCACGCCCAAAACTGAGTTTTACAGCTTTAGTTATGATTAAGACACTAGATAGTGTTCAGGGTTGGTTAAGTTAAATTGATCGGAATTAGACAATTTTTAATCTGTGCTTGGAATTGATGTTGAGTGATGGTTTTGATAATAAAATTATAAGAATAAATATAAACATGAAAATGAGTAAGAGTATGAGATCTTAAATACAATTTATTGTGATTGGTTTGAGAATACTAGTTGAATGAGAATAAATGAAGATGTGATGTTGGTTGTATTGTTGATAAAATTGAATCCCTGATGGTATAGGGAAAGCTACGGGGACTGGATAATTGCATGGAGTGGCAGCACGTGCACCTATTCTAGGTAGGTGATTCATCACCTTATTTTGTAATTATTAGTTTTTCTTAAATATCTCTGTTATGTGTTTAATTGATGTTAAAAGAATGAAACAAATGAATAAGTCGAGTGACTATTACAAATGAGAATTATTAGCAATTTAAAAGAAATTACCAAAAATATTTGGCTAACAAAAGAGGTTAGCCGGGTGCTGGGTAATTCGTATGGAATTACCAGATTGATTGTGGCAACCAAGATGGGTTAGCCAGTAGCTGGATATTGGGTAATTCGTATGGAATTACCGGATTAATTGGCTAACAAAAAAGGTTAGTCGGATGTTGGGTAATTCGTATGGAATTACCGGATTGACTTTGGCAACCAAGATGGGTTAGCCAGATTTCTTTGGTAATTAAGAGAATTATCGGGTTTATTGGTTAATAAGGAAGTTAACTAGATATGGGGTAATTCGTATGGAATTACAGGATTGATTGACTAACAAAAGAAGTTAGCTGGAGGCTGAGTAATTCGTATGGAATTACCAGATGTACTAGTAATCGAGGAAGGTTAACCAAAAGTGTGGGTAATTATATGAACTTACCATAATTATTGGCAATCGAGATGAGTTAGCTTTTGAAAAGATTATGTGAATTAATCGATTGAAGTTAGAAATAGTAAATTCTAAATGTTATGAGTAAAATAATTAATATAGGACTAAGATATTGAGTAAATTAGTTAATCACAATGACTTGGAGATTAGAAGGGAATTAATAGATAATTGGTTACCATAGTGTTGGTGGCTGAGGATACATTACAATGATACTTGACACCATAATGATGGTGGCTAAGGGCATAAATTGATACTTGGCACTATGATGAGAGTGACCAAAGTTATGTGAAGGATGCTTAGTGACCACAATGTCGATAACTAAGATTGTGTGCAAATGATACTTGGCAACCATGGTTATAATACATATGATGTTAATAAGAAAAATAAAAAGGGTTCGGTACGAATGGAAGAATCAAATGACATTGATTAGCTATCTAGGTGTGGATTGCTAATGGTATCGATGAGGTTTCATCGGTGCCGATATTTCTTAAATTGATTAGTCTAGCCTAATATTGGAAGACGAATGATACTAATAAGATTTATTAGTTTCGGCGATTACCTTCTAGCAAAAGATTCAGAAAAGGAAAATATTGATTAGCTATTCCAAAAGAATGAGATAAGCTAATGATACCAAGAAAGAAATATTTTGGTATCAAGTGAAAATTGATTTATAAGAAAATGGTATTCGCAAACCGTTGAGTTGTGTTGAGATTTCCAAGATGAAATTATTCTTGGCAAATGAGATAGGGTATTAGATGAATATTGGTAATAGATGGAAAATATATGTTGTAAAAGAGGTTTATGACGAATTTTATATATCAAAAGAAATTCCATATAGATTACTGTCTGTCATTGTTATTATTTGTTACTATCTTTTATATTTATGTGTACATGTTAATTTCTATTTTCAGGTCCATCAGGGTCGTGTCAAGGGTAATACTAGTTGAAATATCTTTTGCTTTTGACCATATAAATTATTTGTAAATTAAAAGACTTATCTCCTAAAACTTGAGATGTAATATTAATCTGTAAATTTGAATGTATGTCTTTACTCTAATGGTTCAAGCTCTTAGTACCTATTTGACCATGCATGTTTATAGATGGAATTGAATCTTTTATTTGAACTACATTATATGATGTTATTGAATAAGATGTTTTGTGTTATTGATAATGAGTTGGGTTGAGACCCAAGATGATTGGGTTGTAATTTTGAGTTATGAGATGTGAGTTATTAGAAGTGTAAACAGGGTATATGTTGATAACTTGGGATCTATCAGTATAGGGGAGACTCTGCTGAAATTTTGGTGGAACCTGTATATCAAAAAAAAAAAAATTACCTGAAAATTTCCAATATATCACGAAAAAGAAAGTAGAAAAATCAGGGCTGTTACAGATTTTTTTTAATGGTGTTGTGTATATTTAGTTTTTTGAAAGATTATTCTAATTCATTTTAAAAAAATCTTTTATATAGATGAACTTTATTTTTTAACATAAAAAATACTTATTTTCATAAAATAATATTTCATCTTGCGATCAACATTGCATAATATTTTTTTCTTATATTTTATTCAATCAATTTAATATGTGTGTTTATTTTTATTATCATTTGATTGAATAAACAATTAATTTTAATAATCAAATTCAGCAAGTGCAATCATGTAAATATCTTGTTTTACAAGATTAAATGTATTGATTTATTCTTATTTCTTGATTTTTCTAATTTTATTTTTATTTGTTGTTAATGATTTTTTTCCCATTTATTAACATATATAACTTTTAATTTATTTAATTATATGTATTTATAAACTTCTCAATATATATAATTTTTAATTTATAAAAACATGTCCAAAAATTAGTTATTTTTTTTTATAAAAAAATATATTTAATCCGTGATAAAACCCGAGTCAAATAGCTGGTTTATATTCTATAGGTAGTTTATAATGTAAAGGATGGACAACGCCAAAAAGTTTAGAAAATTCAGAGCCAATTTGCAAGTTGGTTGAGAAAGGCTAAATTGCATGCTATTTTATTAGAATAAATAACGAATCCAGATAGATTCCTCGCCGACTAATTAAAAATGACTCCAAAAAATCAATGCAGATACTTTATAAATAGGAATATTAATTAAAGAATTCTTAACTTGCTTGAAAATGACTCCAAATTCTTAAAGAATTCTTGATCTTAAAATAAAAATGGCATACTTAATTCATAAATTTTATTTTAAGATTATTAATATTGAATGAGGAGGACAGCTTTCTGCTCATGAGATTATAGACAAGATGATGTGAAGCCAGGTAAGATGTCGTTAAAATAAGACAACCGTAACATGTTGAGAAAACTACGAGCCATTTAGCAACCACTTTATAGGACCAAATTAAAGAATTCTCAAATTGCACGAAAATGACTAAATTGCACGCTGTTTTATGAGACGAAAAAGATGACTCCAGACAGATTCCTCAACAGCTCTGAAAGATACATTTACTATATAATTTAGAGATTAAAAATGACTCCACATTGAACCAAAAAAAAAATAATCCAGATTCCTTTATAAATAAATAGGACATATTAAAGGATTTTTAAATAACTCATGTGTTTGTAAATGTAATAGTGATTATGGTTTAAAGTATTTTTTTATTTGAAATACATCAAAATAATATTTTTTTTATTTTTAAAAATTATTTTTAATATTATTATTTAAAATAATTTAAAATGATTTAAATAGAAAATCTTAAAGGATTCTTGAATAACTCATGTGTTGTGAATGTAATAGTAATTATAGTTTAAAGTATTTTTTTATTTAAAATATATCAAAATAATATATTTTTTTATTTTTTAAAAAATATTTTTAATATTGATATATTAAAATAATTTAAAATTATTTTAAAAAAAACACAGCTATTAAAACTTATGCTATACATTAGAAATATAAAATGATTAGACAGGGTCACGCCAGCTAAATTAAGACAACCCAGACGTTTATTATAATTTAAGACATTAAAAATGACTCCACGTTTATTATATACGGGACTTTTAAATATTTTATACAGCGATAGGACAACGCCAAAAGGGTGGGGAAATTCCGAGCCAATTAGCCACCACTTTATGGGACAAAATTAAATAATTCTCAACTTGCTTGAAAATGATTGAATTGCATGCTGTTTTATGAGAAGGATAATTAAGATACATTTACTATAATTTAAGTAATTAAAAATGCCAGGACAAAATTAAAAAATTCTCATCTTGTTTAAATGACTAAATTGCAAGAAAAAAGGTAACTCCAAATTAAGGTTGTGAATTTTGCTATGTTTACTGATATATTTTATTTTAATTTAAAAAATAAAACAAACTTGAACAAATTTAATTTTGCTCAGAATCTCTGCTTGTTTTGGAAATTCCAACTAAAATGTTCTAGTTCCATTCTAGCTAAATAATTTTTTTTTTTTTAAATCCATGTGTTTTTCTCTAATTTTACCATTTAATACTTGATTTATTAAAGATTAGTCTTTATAATTTATTATGGTTTGCTTCGTGTTTTGTTTGGTTATCTCAGTCTCATTACTTATATCACGGGTTTGACGGGTTAATCTAATTAACTTGAGTTTATTTATTTATTTTTTAATTGATTTTTTTTTAATTTTATCATTAAATATTTTTAATATTTGATTGATTATGAATTAGTTTATCATTTATTTCGGTTTATTTTCTATGAACTTATTTCAGTCTAATGACTGGGGTCAATTTTATAAATTAACCTGAGTAGACTTAGATCGTTTTATGGTTTAATAACCCGAGTTGATCTAATATATTATCATCTTATCAATTTCTTTTTTAAAAATAGATATTTTTAATTTATTTTAAGTCAAATTATATTTTTATGTATCTGTGTTATTTAAATGTTTGTCTCTATCTACTAGAGAGCACCGCCATGAAAAGATGTGTGAGTGCCTTTGCGCTTCATGGACTCAGATAAAATATGCCAGGAATCAGTCCCACTCTCCACTACCAAATCATTCTTTATTGATGATGTTTGGACAGTACTGCTGAAGAAGATCAAGTTCTAGATTCTATATTATATTTCTATCGCAAAACCATATATCTAATCGATGTATGAACAAGTGAATTCGCATCAGAATCCTCTGCACCTTTTCAAACGTGCAACTAACTTTTTAGAAATATTTTATTGATAATTGACATATTCAAAAGTGTACGAGGATGACCAATCTTCTGATTACTTTGAAATTCAGAAAACAATATAGCACTGAAGTTTAGCTTGTTTTTGTATTTTAAAAATATATTTTTAAAAAATTTAAATTTTTAAATTTTTTTATTTTAAATTAATTTGTTTTTTGATATTTTCAAATAATTTTAATATACTAATATCAAAAATATTTTTTTTTAAATAAAAAAAATATTATTTTAATATATTTTCAAATAAAAAATATTTTAAAAACAACTCCCAAATATTTTGATATTTTCTACTTGTGCACATATTTAAAACAATAGCATTATCAGTGCTTTGAACAAAAAGTCGCATATCTTCTCTCTTTTAATCCAAATATTTGACACACGGGAAAAATAAAACTAGTTGTTAATCCATAGCATACCTAAAACCATCATCTTAACGTAAAAGTACATCAGTCATGCTAAAAAGTCCCAATACCCCTTTATCAAGTAGATAATAAATTTATATTTTACTAATTATTCTTCAATAAGCCACCTTTTATTCATAAAAAAAGTGTACCATCCACCTTTGTGTCTCTCAAGTCAAAATTGGCAACTTAGTGTTGGTAAATTAGAAAGGATTCAACATACATCACTACAAAGTACAAACTACTCAATTTAATGGAAAGAAAGAAAAATTTAAAAAGTGGACATATAAGACAAACGACATCACTTGGTGACCACTCTCATAGGCAAAGCCATGATTTAGTTAAGGGGGACACAAACAAAAATATACTATTTCTATAGCTTGAGAGCAGATCGGTGTAAAGGTTTTTGATTTTGGTTTTGGGAAGGTGAGTTTTAGGGTTTGAGATAGGGGAGGCATGTATGGTGTGGTTTTTTATTTGAAATTCAACTAGTTTTAGAAAACAACTAGTTGGTGTGGATTCATATTTTATTTTAATAAAAATTATAATAAAAAATAATAATTTTTTAATATTAATAATAATTTTTTAAAAATTTATTAATTCTTTTATTAATAATATTAATTATAATAAAAAAAATAATATTTATAACATAAATAATTATATTAAAAATTTCAAGGATGATTACAGCACATAATAATAACTTTTATATCAATACTTTGAGTTATAATAATAATAATAATATTTATAACACAAAAAATACTATTTTTGATCTGAACACTTTGAATTATATATAAAAAAATAATATTTATAACACAAATCATTATATTAACACAAGTGATTGGGCATGGATGCATCCAACCCCAACCGCCAGTTGGGCGTGGACCCGTTCCGGTCCAACTTGGGGTTCGGCGTGGTTGCCTACTCACCCACTTTGGGATTGGACGTGAACACATCCACGCACCAACTTGGGGGTGGGCGAGCACGCGTCCAGCCTCAACTTGAGTTGGGAGTGGACGTGGCCAACCCAATGTGGGTGTGGCGCGTGAACACGTGCAGACACAACTTGGAGTAGGAGTGGACGTGGTCACTCCCAACCCCAAGTTGGCGTTGTACACGTGCTCGCCCAGACCCAACATGGGGTTAGGTGTGGACGACTCCACACCCACTTGAGGTTTCAATGATGATTGCAACACAAATAATAATATTCTTTATATCAATACTTCGAGTTATAATAAAAATAATAATATTTATAATACAATAATAATATTTTTGATATGAACACTTTGAATTATAAAAGGTGGTGCATTGGAGCCGCCCAAGCACCGAGTACGTGTCCACGCCCACCTGGGGTTTTGGCTTGGATGCGTCTAGCCTCAACTTGAAGGTGGGTGTGCAATTTTATCAAACATACACTAAGTCGCATGCAATTTTATCTAGTTGCTAGATAATGTAGCCATCTACCTTATAGTAACTTGTAATAGTACCCTAAGTCGCATGCAATTATTTGCGTCTCCGGGAAGTAGCCAACAATTTGTTTACAGGAGGGGGCGATAGGCCTCAAACTCGGATCCAAGGATGCCTCGCCTGCGCCAAGCAAGCCGACGTGAAAAATTCGAGATGCCTGCTAGAAAATTTTAACCTGTATTGAAATTATTAAAATTGGCAATAAAAATTTATGATAGATATAAATTACAGAAAAAAATGTGACAACTACATGCATAATATTGAAGTGACTTATTATGTGTGATATGATAATCAGTTTAATAACCTAACAATTATGTTCAAATATTAAACAAATTCCTAGAGTTTTAATTAAAAAAAAGCAATTATAATATCAACAATTAAAAAGAAACTATTACGAGCACCAAATAAATAAAAATCTCCAAATAACTAAGAAAGTACTAATGTAAACCCTATTTATCATGACATTGATGCATACCAACCGTTCCTTTAATTCTTGCCTTGGATCCAAGTCTAAAATTTAAATTTGACTGACAACTTTCGTGGAAATTCAATTTTTGAAAATAGCTTGACCTTCTTCGTCTCTTGATCATGGACATACTCAGTATGATTGTCCTAGCTTGTCTTCCTCGAGGTCAATTTCTCTGCCCCCCTTGTATCTTTTCTGTCTTCACTCGTTTTTCTTATGGTTAGAGCTGGACCACAATCTCTTTATCTAGTTGTGAACCTGTTTTTTAAAATTAATTTTGTCTAGGAGCTAGTTAATGCAGTCACCTAACTGATAGTAACCTGTAATAGTACAACCCAACACAACATGTGAAACATTTCAAAATTAAAATATATAGTTACAATTGAAAAATTAAAACGCTAACTATAAGAAAATAGACTACCTATCTTCGTATAAGGTGGTGACAGTGTAGAGTAGCAAGAAGGGGTGGTTGAAATTTCCTTTCTCTTGGCGTTGGGGCAAACTTGATTCTGTTTCTTGTATCACCTTTGTCTTTGAATTTGTATCCTCTGGCTCTGAATGATATGTTTTCAATGAATGATATGTTTTTGAATTAAAGCTACGGTGATTTAGGCACTTTGTCAATTAAAAGAAGAAGAAGAAGGGATTCAGTCACAACTCTCTACACTTGCTACCTTAAATTCAATGTTTTCACCTCCCCTTCATTTGCTGTATTAATGCAACTTTCAAAGTCTTCCTAACAAAACAAACCCTATTTATGACATTGATGCACACCAACCGTTCCTTTAATTTTTCTTTTCCGAACAAAACAGCCCCTTTAGTTCTTGCATTGGATCCGATTCTAAAATTTAAATTTGGCTGGCAACCTTCGTGTATTGCATATGGTCTTGAACATTAATATACTCATTATGATTGTCGTAGCTTCTCTTCCTCGAGGTCAATTTCTCTGTTACACTTGCATCATCTCTGTCCACTCGTTTTTCTTATGGTTAGAGCTGGACCACAGTCTCCTTATCTTCAAGTCAGATGCGTGAAACATGTTTTTTAAAATTTTTATTTTTTTAAAATTGATACTCATTATTTATGACATACCAACCGTTCCTTTAATTTTTCTTTTCCGGACAGAACAGTCCCTTTAGTTCTTACATTGGATCCAAGTCTAAATTTAAATTATAAAAATAAGTTAGAAAATACTTTCCAGTGTTTGATTATATTATAAAAAATAAACTGAAAAATAACTTATTAATGTTTTTTTTTCAAGTTTATTAAAATAATGAGGAACAAATCTTATAAATTGAAAAGTTGAATTAAAATAAAATTGAAAAAAAATCTAATTTCATAAATTATCTCAAATAAAATAAATAATAATCAAAATAATATATATCAAATTTAACAAATAAAAAAATTAAAAGATGATGAAATTAAAATAATAATAATAATAATAATAATTTCATAAATTATTTCAAATAAAATAAGTACCAATAAAAAATAAGAATCAAATTTAATAGATAAAAAATTTTAATTAAAAAAATGATAAGAGAAAAGTAAATAACAATAATAAAAATGAGGATCAAAGTTAATATAAAAATAAAATTAAATCAAATTTTAAGGGATGAAATTAAAAGAAAAAAAGATTCAAATAAAATATATATTAATCAAAAGTTTGAGGATCAAATTTTATATAATTAATAAATAATATAATATTTTTAAAATTTTCAGAATTTCTGTAAAGTGTTTTCTGTTCAAAATAAATTAAAAATACTTTTTTAAAAATTAAGCTAAAATTTTTTTATTAAAAATTATTTTTGATTGATTAACTTTTTTTAATAGCAAATAAATACAGTAACGTTTGAAAAATAGGAATTATCGGCTATTTTTCTCATCAATACCTACACTCCATCAATATACAAATTACTCTTAGCAAGTTTCACGTCACATGGTTAAAAGCGTCTCAGGGAAGTTGCCAACAATTTGTTTACAGGAGGGGGCGATAGGCCTCAAACTCGGATCCAAGGATGCCTAGCCTGCGCCAAGGAAGCCGACCTGAAAAATACTTAAAACTCATAAACTTGAAATGTAATATATATATATATTTGTGTGTGTGTGTGTGGAGGATTTGGGGATTTATTGTGTTATGCTAAAAAACAAAAAAAGGTTTGTTTTATTCAAATTCAAATAGTTGCTGTATAAGTTGGATGATTAATTACAATAAATTCAGAGGCAAATCAACCAGGTATATTCTTAAATTCAAAGTGGCAGAAAAAACTGAACCAAATAAAACGCCAACCAAAACAAAATAGACAACCGTCGTATAAGGTGATGACAGTGAGTCCGTTTGTTTACGCGTTAAGAATCACGTTTAATGTAAAACGCAGGAGGCAAGTGTTTGGTAACAGAAAAACCAACGATTACTGTTCATGGGCCCCACTAATTTCTGTGTTGGGAACGCAGGCTTGAAAGAAGCAGCAAAAGGCTGCTTTTCTTGCACTGTTCACGTAATTACACTGTTCAATGAACAATGCAATTACGTGAACAATGGACACCAGCACACTGTTCATATGAACAGTGCAATTCTCTTGCACTGTTTACTTGCACTGCAGTTGGTGTTTTATTTTTTTTTAATTTAATTTAATTTAATTTAATGAGTTAAGTTTTTTTTTTTAAAAAAAAAATAATTAGTTTAGAGTGAATTTTATACTTGATAATATTTTATCTAATTTTATTATACGCTAAAACAATTATGAAAACTGTAGTTCTTGTCGGATGTATTTTGTACGTAATGGAATTGTAGATGGTTTTAAAGAATCATAAAAAATATTTTTATATTAAGTATGATTTATTTCATGATATAATAGCAATAGTTAAATCCACAATATTTAAATTAAACATCATCAATATTAATATATATATTTAAAAATTATTTTATAACCTCAATTTCAAAAGCATTCTTAACCAAACACATTAAACTATTTTTTGTTCAACCTCAATTTAAACTACAGTTTTAACCAAACACCTATTTTTTCAAACCAACCTCACAACTAAAAGCACTTTTTATAAAATAATTTTTTTCAAACCACAACCACAACAGCTACCGCAATACCAAACACACTCGGTGTAGACTAGCAAGAAGGGGTGGTTGAAATTTCCGGTCTCTTGGCGTTGGGACAAATTTGATTCTTTTTCTTGTATCAACTTGTCTTGGAATTTGTATCCTCTGGCTCAGAGTTATGCAATAAGATCTGATTTTATGCGTGCTAAAAACGCTAGAATTTTTTTTCTCTCAATTTTTGTTTTCTTTTTTGGGAGGTGGATGGAGGCTAGTGTCTGATACCTCAGCTCTTTAACTCAGCTCAAGGTTCTTCCTTTGACCAAGTCCAAGAGAGGTTTGTTGGGAACCTCAAAACTGGATTCATCAATACTCATCTTTATGATTAACCTCATTTGCGTCTTTTCTGTCCTCTTTTTTCTTATGGTTAAAGCTAGACAACAATCTCCTTATCTTCAAGTCTTCAAGCCACATTGTCCCTAATAATTCAAAACCACGGGAACGGGAAAGAGATTCATGCCAAGTTGGGTGCAGTTTTGTCTAGTAACTGGTTGCTGCAGCCAGCTACGTTACAGTAACTAACGGTAATCGGGGTTGTCAAATAATGTGTACTTGGAAGGAATACTTCTCTTCTCGTCAAAAACATTAGGAATTGATTTTTTTACCATCAATACATTTTTACTCCGACTTCAAATTAGTAACTACACCAAATTACGAAAAATACTCGGTTATTGTATAGATGATTGAAGAAGAACAAATAAAATTCTATTTCTTTTAAGGACAAAGCAAAAAATTGCGGTTATCAGTTCCATTTTGTAAAGCAGAACTTTCTAGCAGGGCAAAAGACATTTTAAGCACACAATGGCATTTTAAGAGAAGGCAGCTTTCCTTTTATGGCAGTTGAGGACCTGAGGTGGTTCCAAGCTCAAAGAATTGAAACACACAATGCTATAAAATTTGGTCCTTTGTGTGGAACCAATTTTTGCTGTCATTATTGAAACTATCTGCAAAGAAACCATCCCAGATCCATATGTGGTCTGTTGACGAAAGAAAGGGCGAGAATAATTGCATGATGATCTAAAATGAAAGAAAAAATCGAGGTTTTTAGTGCCATATCTTATTTGATTTTTATATATTTATTTAGCCTTTTTTCTTCGTGTAGTGCAGAAGTTCTTGAACATGAATATACTCTGTACCACAATCTCCTTGTCTTCCTCGAGGTCAATTTCTCTTCCCCACTTGCATCTTTTCTATCTTCACTCGTTTTTCTTCTGGTTAGAGCTGGACCACAATCTCCTAATCTTCAAGTCCAAGATGTTTTAACCATGTTTTTTCAAATTTTTATTTTTTTTATTTTGAAATTAAATTATATTTAATGTTTTTGAGTTATTTTAATATGCTAATATTAAAATTAAATTTTAAAAATAATAAAAAATATTATTTTAATATATTTCAAAAATACTACAAAAATATGTGAAGTATTAAAAAAAAAAAACTTGTAAAGGATGCTTTTGGTGTGCCTCCACAATTAAAAACTAATTAAGCTTCTTTTTTTTTTAAAAAACCAAACACTATAATCCGGCGTTTCTGCTCAAAATGTAAAATTGTTTTTGATTTTAAATTAATTTTTTTTAAAATATTTTTAAATAATATATATTAAAAATAATTTTAAAAAAATAAAAAATATTTTTTTAAATAAAAAATATTTTTTTAAAAAAAAAACAATATCTAACACGCTTTTAGCAGACCACAGAAATCAGCAGTTTGTGTATCAGTTGAGGAGTGGAGCCTCTTACCTTTGTGGTTTCACCTCCCCTTCATTTGTTTACATTTCATTTAGTTAGTTTCTCTAAGCTACAAAAGAAATGTAATTTGTGGTTCTTAACGCTTTTTCTTCCTTTAAATACCGAAGAAATCAGCAGCTAGTGATCAGTTGAGGAGTGGAACCTCTTGCCTTTGAGCCACAGTGGTTAATTTCACCTCCCCTTCATTTGTTTACTTTTCATTTAGTGAGTTTCTCTTAGCTACAAAATAGTATGACGACCTATATGTATCCTGTCTTGTTCAAAGCTGCAGCAGCAGGCGATATCGGTCCCTTTGAGAAAAATCAAACCCGCCTTGATCAGTTATTGACTCCAGACGAGAACACCATTCTTCATGTGTACTTAGAAAACCAACGTAGAGAATCAGAATCCACTGATTTTGTTGGCCAAATTATTGATATGTGTCCACCACTATTATTGCAGGCCAATAAGAAAGGTGAAATCCCACTCCATTTTGCGGCAAGATATGGGCATTCCAAAGCAGTGAAAGTCCTGATTGAGCGCGCAAAAAATCTAGCTATAGATCCTGAGAACGGGCCAGCAGAAGAAAAGAAGATGTTGAGGATGGCCAATGAAGAGCAAGATACAGCGTTGCACGTGGCAGCTCGAAATATGCGGAGCCATGTGGTGGAAATATTGACAAAAGAGGACCCTGAGTTTTCATATTCCGCCAATGTTCATGGAGAAACTCCACTTTATATTGCTGCTTCCATTATGCGGAGGTGGAGGGAAGAACGAGGAAAGGTGATCGATGAAATCCTAACTAATTGCATTTCAGTGGACTATGGCGGCCCTAATGGTAGAACTGCTCTACATGCGGCAAGCAGGGCGGGAGATGATGGTAGGATTTTGCGCTTAAAGTCTGGAGAATTAAATTTTTTCTTCATATTTCATCTTTTATAATTTAATTTAATTTTATTTTTATATGAAATTTAATCTTTATTTTTATCATTATTATTTGTTTTTCTCTTATTATTAATTGATTTTTTTAATCTATAAAATTTAGTTCTTATTTTTTATTGTTATTTATTTTATTTAAAATAATTTATGAAATTATAATTTTTTTTAATTTGATTATTTTTAAACTTTTTAATCAGTTAAATTTGATTTTCATTATCTTGATTGTTATTTATTTTATCTGAGATCATTTATGATATTAGATTTTTTTTTCAATTTTTTTTTTATTTAATTTTTTAATTTGTAAGATTAGCTATTCATTATTTTAATAAACTTGAAAAAAAATATTAACAATTTTTTTTTAATTTATTTTCTATGACATGGCCAAATACTGGAAAGTGTTTTTCAATTTATTTTTTCATGATGCTACAAAATATTGAAAAATAATTTAATTTGCAGAAAATTATTTTTCAAGAAACCAGTTTTCTAAAAGAAATTATTAAACGGGGCATAAGTGAAATCACTATTGTTCATAAAGGATAACTTTTATTCCTTGTTTTGTTGGTTTCAGAGACAGCAAGAAAATTGTTAGAAAAAGAAAAAAAGTTGACGAGAACAACCGATGAGAACGGCTGGTCACCACTTCACTACGCTGCCTATTATGACTGTTCTGCTTGTACAGTGGAAGTATTGCTAGAATTTGATGCGTCCGCGGCCTACATTGCTGAAACAGAGAAGAAGAGAACAGCTCTTCACATTGCTGCCATTCGAGGACGTGCATGTAGGAATAATGAAAGAGATTGTTTCTCGATGCCCAGCTTGTTGTGAGCTGGTTGATAACAGAGGTTGGAATGCCCTTCACTATGCTGTGGCAAGTAAAGATGTAAGAGTATTCAAAAAATGTCTGAAGATTCCAGAGCTTGCAAGACTTGGAACGAAGAAGGATGACAAAGGAAACACGCCCTTCCATCTAATTGCTGCTTTAGCGAACAAGCAGGAGGAATGGGAACTTGTTTTATATGAAGGGGAGTTATATAGTCTTAATAAGCGAAAGCTAAGCGTCAACGACATTTATAGAGGAACTATGGGAGAGATACAGGTAATCAATCCTCTATGAATTAACTGTTGTGATTCCCAATATATATCCATTAATGAATCAATTAAATCACAGCAAACTGGTTTTACTTTGCATCTAAGATTCTCTTAGCTCCGCATCTTAATCATGTCCACCAACTGGGTCCACATAACTTTTGTTCAGTTTCACTCTATTATATCGCAGTACTAAATATAAAAATAAAATAATCTCAATAACATAATAATGTTTTTTTTATTTGAAATGAAGTCATTTTATTGATTTTGTTAAGTTTTTCATCTACAATAACAGACTATGCATATAAATCGCATGTAACTGTTTTATAAAAACATATATTATTCAATAAAAAAACAAAAGTTTTTTTCAGTTTCACTCTATTATATCGCAGTACTAAATATAAAAATAAAATAATCTCAATAACATAATAATGTTTTTTTTATTTGAAATGAAGTCATTTTATTGATTTTGTTAAGTTTTTCATCTACAATAACAGACTATGCATATAAATCGCATGTAACTGTTTTATAAAAACATATATTATTCAATAAAAAAACAAAAGTAGTACAAATGAATGAAAAAAAATACAATTAATTAAAATTCTAAAAATCTAATAGAGATTAATTTTAGAATGAAATGATGTATTATTAATGGTATATAAAATTAAGTCCACATCTTAGTTTTCTTTTGGGGGATAATTGGGCTAATGGTAAAGCATGCGATTTAATTTCAACCAAATTAATTTTTATTACCTGCAAATATATACAGTAACAAAAAGGATTTGATTGCAAACAAACTAGTTGTGGAAACAAAGGCTTGGAAGTTGATATATGATACATGTTAAATAGCTAAAAATGATGGATTATTATTGAGTTAGTTTTTTAAAATTACTATTACAATCTTATTGATCAAACAATTATAAATTTAAATATTATTATTTCTATTTTAATTAATAAAAAATAAATACAAGATAATATGAAATTTTTAAAAAAAAATTCACTTAAAAAATTACTTTTAAAACCTTTTTAACATCTTAACATATTTTACTCAAAATATATATTTTTGTAGAAAGAGATACTAGAATCCCTTAAAGATGTTGGCAGTGGACCAATTGGTTGCGGTCCCTTTGTTTTGAAAAAGAAAAACAATGATGAGGAAAACAAAGAGGAAGAGGAAGCTTTGAGTAAAGCAAGAGAGTCTCATCTAGTTGTTGCGGCGTTGATAGCAACAGTAACATTTGCTGCAGCTTTCACCCTACCTGGCGGTTACAAGAGCGACCGAGGCACTGCAATTCTAGTTAAAAAAGCTGCTTTTATAGTATTTGTCATCTCAGATGCAATGTCAATGGTGCTCTCCATTTTTGCCGTCTTTATCCACTTTTTGATTTCGCTGATTCATGGTTTGGGAATGGAGAAGAATAAAGACATAGATGAGGATACCACTTTGGGATTATTTGTGTTTGCCACGTTGTTGACCATGATTGGCATGGGTACAATGATTATCGCATTTGTCACGGGCACATACGCGGTTTTAGAACCTTCTTTGGGGCTTGTCATTAGCACTTGTCTCATTGGTCTGAGCTTCTTCTTCCTTATGTATTTAGTGTTTAGGATAATTTGCAAGAATCTAAAAGATTAGATATACTATTGAAACAATCAATACAAATTTTATATCAAATAAAACTCCGATGTATTATTTAAAACATTCTTATTGTTTTTGAAAAAAAATTGTGATGTCATATGTTCATAAATCATGTGTTTGGTTCCCAAATTGTCAGTTTTTTTATATTTTATTTTGTAATCAATGCGCATCACATGTCAAGTAGTCAAAAACTCTGATATTATTATTTATTTATTTATTTTTCTTTTAGTGACAACTACTAGGACAGCTAAATTTATTTTCCAAGCACAATTTGCTTGTTTATTAATCAAGATTGTAAACGTAAAGTGTTTATTTTTATATTTGAAAAGTATTATTGGATTTTTTTATAATTTTAAATTGTTTTAACATGCTAATATTAAAAATAAATTCTTAAAAATAAAAATAAATAAATTATGTTAATATATTTTTAAATAAAAAAATACTTTAACCACAGACTCAAAAGATTGTAAGAAAACTAATCTGAAAAGTTGGGATATGCCCAGTTTCATTCTTCTATGGCTGCTGTGCCAGCCAGCTAGCTTGTTCCATGAAGTGCATGAATGGTTGGAATAATCTCCATCGGATAACAACTCCGCCCGGACAAACCAGACTGCTCATGAGATACAAAGAGATGAGACATTAGATACCATCTAGTTAATTACGGGTAACATTCCAAACTAAATTGTAATGTAATAAAATAATAAAAAAAAAAAAACAAGAAGCTATGAATATGTGTGTCGCACCCCAAAAAATCAAATCAGCGCGCGGCATCGGCTGGCGATTTAAGTCTCGTTGTTGTTTGCTTGAATTTGGTTCATTGGAGTCGCCACCTAGTAATTGATTGCGGGCTACTAGGAAACCGTATGTATTGGTCTTGTCAGAGATTCGCGGGTAAGGGTCTGGTTGTGGTTAGGGAAGGTATTATCACCCCAAACGCACCCTACCTGAGGTAAGCTGCTTCGCGATTTTTTGACGTGTTAAAGAAGTTTTAATAATTGTCTTTTCATCGGAAATTAGAATATCACTTACGTATAAGTTAATAATTCTTTACCGTGATCCAATCAAAATATTAAATTCTTCTTTAATATCTGCAATTTTATCATTAAGAAATATAAAAACAAATACAAATACCCACATTAGTATGGGGGTGGATCGACTCCTTCCCCTCTTCACTTTTCTACCGGTGGTGATGATCCTCGTCACCTGCAAAAGGAGAAAACAACACAAGCCAGTTGATTTTACTTTTTCTTGCGTTCTCGGATCTGTTTTTTTTTTCTTTCTTTTCTTCTTCGATCTGCTTTGGATCTGCCCCTCTCTGCAAATCGGTCTGCTATGTGTCTCTCCTGCTTCTCCGGTGGCAGCTCTGCTGTGGAGGACCAACTGTGGTGAGTGAGGAGGCGGCGTTGCTGCTGCGGCCGCTGGCGCTGCTGCGGAGATGAAGAAGGCGCTGCTGACGGCTTAGAGGAGCACCGCCGAGAGAGAGAGGGTCTGGTGCTGGTCGGCCGAAGAAGGAGACCGTGGGTCTGAGGGGAGAAGCTACGGTTTCGGTCCGGCGTGTGGCTGAGCTTTTGTGGAGGAGACGAAGAGGTGCTGGCTGCTGCGGTGCCGATGAAAAGGCTGGCAACCGATTGAGGGAGAGGAGAAAAAAAAAATCCCAGGTGGGGGGCTGCCTCTCCGTGAGGGAGGAGAAAAGAAAAAAATAATAATAAAAACAAAAGGGCTGGCGGCTGGGAAAGTGAAGGGATCGTTGCTGGCCAAGAGCTACGGCTGAATGGGGGAGAAAGGAATTCAAACCGGCTGGGGGGCTGCTGTTTAGCCGGTTCTGGGAGAAGAAAAATTCAAAAAAACAAAGGTGAGGGGCTGGCTTTTTGGTTGAGCGGCTGCAGGGAGAAGAGAAAAAAATCAAAAGGTGGGGGGCGGCGGCTGCCTTTGTGAGGGGAGAAAAAATTAGGCTCCTAGGGTTTTTTTTTTGTATCTTTTTTTTTTATATTTCAAAATTGCCCCTCCTCTAAAAATCAGTTTAGCATGGTATTTATAGGAAAACTTTTGCTAGGTTTTTCGACTTGGTCCCTCAACTTCTTTCTTTTTGTAAATTTTGATTTTTCTTATTTTTTTGTATTTTTTGAAAATGAGCAATATCAACGTCGACTCAAAATGCGGAAAATCAATGATTTTAAAAATGCCGCGTGAAAAGTCGAACGCGTTTGAAAATATTTTAACAATTTAAATTCTTTTTTTAGACGACATTGAAAATGCTAAAATGACGAAAATATATTAAAAAAACATATTTTTTTGGATTTTCATTGTTTTTCTCTATTTTTGGATTTTTTTGAAAATATATCAAAAACATGGGTCAAAAATTGGGTAGCAACAATGTGTACATGTGTTTTGATAGCATGAAATTTTTAAATTGGAAATTGAAAAAAGGATGATATTTTTATTTTTTTTTAAATGAATTAAAAATATTTGAATTAATAAATCACATAAAAAATATGTGTTCATGCTAATTAAAGGCTGAAACAGTTGGGTTTTTTTTTTTGTAAAAAACAAAAAATAAATGCAAGTGTAAATATTTAACCTAGTAACATGGTTGTTTTTTTATTTACTTGTATGAAGATAAAAATGAATTCTTTTTAGTACATTACAATTTAGTTTCTTGTTTACGTTACAATCCCAAGCACTAGCTTATACCGTAAGCTATAAAGTTACATTACATGTAACTAAAAATATATTTTCATAATAAAAATAGTTATTTGAATTCTTGGAAAAAATATATATTTTTAGTTAAAATTCTCTTTTCATATTAATTTTTTAAAATTTGAAAACATATTTTTTCTATTAGCAATAAAGTTTATTGGATAAATAATAAAGAAAACTAACATAGAAATTAGAAAAATTGAATTGATTTGAAATAAAGAGTGAACAATGTAACTAATCAAAACTCCTTTAAAAAAAAATTAATGTGTATCTTTTTTTTTTTTTTTTTGTTACAAAAACATGTTTTTTTAAGAATTATTGTTCTTTTAAGTTAAAACTTATCAAAATAATCATATATATTTTAAAATTTCTTACTTTGAAGATATTAATGAAATAGAATTAGTTAGGACGAGCACAAGAAGATGTTTCTAGAAACGTACCAAACTTGGACTATTAGCAGAAAGGGTATATGCATTGTTCCTCCTTCCTTGGCATCTCACAAGAGAGAGAATGTGGTGAGAGAAACAAAAGGGAAGAGGATGCTTTGAGTAAAGCAAGAGAGTCTCGTGTAGTTATCGGCGCTGATAGCAACGATAATATTTACAGTAGCATTCACCTTACCTCTTCAAAACCTATATGTGATATAATTAGACATGGAAGCTTACCATCAATCAATATTATTTGTCGTAGGTTTATATTGGTCACATATTTGTCGAGAAAAACAAAAGAAAAATTATTTAGTATGGAATAATCAATTTACCTAATTGGATAGTTTTTAATTAGTGATTAATATCATAGAATCATCATCATTCTCAATAATAATAATAATTATAATTGCACCCATAACCTGACAACCTTTAAAAATTCTAAAAAATATATATTTTTTAAATATATCATATAACGGATTTGTATTTTACAATAAAAATCTACAGATCAATAATACAATGAAATACCTAAAAAAAATCAAGTGACCTACAAATAAATTAAAAAAGATCCACAAAATTTTTAAATTTTTTTGATATCAGAAAAGACCTAGTTGACTAGATATCAAAATAAAAGAGGGTGAACATTGTTGTTAAAATTACAAGGTAACTCATAAAATTTATGAGTCAACATGTATCTAACTTGTAAAATTAGATTTAATTAGTGCAAAAATGGTAAGTTCAATAAACTCGGTAAACTTAGTTTGATTTTATGAGTTTACTAAATTTATGATATGAACCAAGTTAAATCTGAATTTGGTCTTAAAATGTCTATTGACTAGATTTGTGAGATTGGACATATCTTTCACACTGTATATTGGATAGAACTAAAATTTTACAGGAAAATATTAGACACATGAAAATATATTTATGGTAAATTTTCAAGTCAAATAAAGTTTGAGAACATAATATTTCAGAGGGTCAAAGTTAATAAATGAATCTTATCAAATATATCAAGTTAGACATTTATGTACTGTTTAAGACATATCTAAACCTATCAATGGAATTTTGCTACCATTAAAGTTGGGTTGGAAACTAGACTTTTAAAGCTTTCCAATCATATATCGTACGCTCAGTAATTTATCAATACAAGAGAAAACGACATGTTTGAAATCAAGACTCAAATCTGCTAAGATATATGCAAAAATTGGAGATTTGCAAATACATAGAGGAATTTTAACATAAAAACTTTTTAATATTTTATTTATTTATTTATTTAATTTTGAATAATTATTTTTAATTGGAATTTTTTTCTAGTACATTAGACATTGTTTAAGAGTTTATTTTATCATTGAATTTATAGTAATTAATTACTACTTTAAGTTCATTAGCTTGCAACCCAAAAGAGGCATTAGGACTTACTGAGATGGAAACAAGCAAGTTATCACCAAATTCATGTATACTTCCTATCATTCATGTATTGAGAAGTTTTGTTCTGAAACTTTTTATTTTTTCATGTCATTAATTTATTGATTTATACTATTTATCTTTTTAATTTTATTTAGATCACTCATTGATTATAATATTGTTGATTTACTTTATCAAATTTTAATATAATTTAATTTCATGACTAGAATTGTTAATATATAATTATTTTAAAAAATTTAGTTGTACTTTTATAATTTTACAATTCAAAGTTTATATTATTTTTTTCATTTCGAGTTTATATTAGTTTTTTCGTGTGGAGTCAAAAAAGATTTTTAAGAACATTGAGGGTGAAAATAAAAGGATAAGGCACGCGTGCACACCCAGCCACAGGATTATAATTGCTGAAGTTGCAAGAGTGAATTAAAACTGCATAAGAACCGTACCTATGCATTTATAATTGTAAAGGAGAGGGAAATGAAGAACTTACCTGGTCGCTGCAAGTCGAGGATGATGGCGTGACGTTGCTTGCCGAAAAGAAACTCTCTCCTCTGCTTCTTCTCTTCTTTCACTTTCTTGGGTCGCCTGTTCTTTCTCTGTATTTGTCTCCTGGTATTCTTGTGTTGTTCGTCCTGTTCTCTCGCCTTCTGTTCTGTGCCTCTTCTTCTTCGTCTTTCTGTCTGTTCGTTCCTTGTGATTTTCTCCTCTAGTCTGTCTGTATTACCTTCGCTCCCTCGGTCTTCCTTCTCCCCTGGTTTCCTCTGTTCGTCCCTGTTGGATGCTCCCCCTGTGTTGTTCCCCCCTCTCAGTTCGTCATTGGCGACCTGTACGATGGGAACAAAAACTTCTACGACCCACGTTCACTTTGAGAGTCATCGTGTGGGTGGGGATATCATCGCGTGGTCCATGATTTTTTTGGTTGTGTTTCCTATTGATCCGGTCTTCAGGATAGAGATGATGAATAGTGTATGTTCTGAAATGACTGTTTTCGATTTAGCCCTTGAACTTCTGACATTTAAGGATTGGGTCCCCAATCGTGGAAAATCTCTTCTTCTTCTTTTAATTTTGCTCCTGGATCAAATTGCAATTGAACCCCTAAACTTCAACGTCATTTACAAAATAGTACCTGCTTTTCAATGTAATCAATTCAGTACATAATTGACTCTCCAAATTTTAATTCTTTCAAAATTACCCCTGAACAAATGAATTAAACCCCTATAGTATCATTGAATATTAAATTTAGTCCTTATACTTTAATTTCTTGCAATTGCAACCCAAATTAACCCCAAAATTGGTATTTCTTCAATTAAGCTCTTGATTGCATTAATTAATTAAATCAAAGTTTAATTAAGTCTCCAAATTTATTAATTCGTTCACTTTTTGATCAAATTAACTCTCAAATTTATAATTTCATCATTATTAATCATCAAACTTTCAATTTGTGTTGTCTTAATCCAATTCTCAAATTAGTTTTTTGATTCATTCATTTATTTTGTTATTTCTTTTATATTTTATTAATTTGTTTTTGAAGATTCAAAAATTGTGTTATGATAATGATAATAATAATAACAATAACAATAATAATTATAATGTTTTTCAATAATAAGACAACAATTTTAATTAAATAGCTAAAATTTGTGACAAGATTTCAAACTAAAACAATCAATCCTGTTATCAAATAAAATTTTATAAATATATGTGTTTTATATTCACTTTTTAAGTTTAATAACTATTAGTATAGTGAGATACTTTAATGTATACGAGTGTCTAAGTATTAGAAAAAACTCAAAAAAGAAAGAAAGAAGAAGTGCTAACATAGTCATGCTTTCCTTTTCACTTTTGTTTTCCAAAACCCTTTGCCTTGCTAGCAAGTTATGCTTTATACAAGGGAATTAACAATAAAAAAAAAATTGAAAACATTTTATTGTACTAAAAAATAATTAGCCAGACAAGGGAATTAATCAATAAATAAAATATTGATTAATCCAGCATATACTACAAACAATTGTTCACAAAAATTTGATTTCTTTCGCAAAAATGCAAATTAATATCATAGCATCACCATCATTTTCAATAATAATAATAATAATTGTCTTACCCACATCGCGATGATCTTTATGTGCTTCCCCTGTGTTGTTCCAGTGTCCATATTCTCCCTGGTTCTCTCTGTCCTGTGCCCCTCCTATTTCTATTCCTTTCTCTGGCCTTTATAAGGCCAGAGAATGCACTCAACTTGTCCCCAGGAATCACGATCATGGGCAACCTGCACGATGGGAACAAAAACTTCTGCGACCCACGTTCACTCGGAGATTCATCGTGTGGGTGGGGGTATTGGCAGCGTGGCAATTATAACCCAAATCAACCCCAAACTTTGATGTTTCTTCAATTAAATCCTTGATTGCATTAATTAATTAAATCAAAGTTTAATTAAGTCCCCAACCTTGTTAATTCTTCTATTTTTTTTACCACATTGATTGCCAAATTTATAATTCCATCATTATCAATCCTCAAACTTTCAATTTATGTTGTCTTAACCCAATTCTCAAATTATTTTTTTATCCATTCATTTTTTTTAAATTAAAAAAATTGGGTTATAATAATAATAACAATAATAATGTTTTTCAATAATGAGACAAATTTTAAATTTTAGCTAAAATTTATGAAAAAAAATTCAAACTAAAATAGTCGATTCCAGATTTGCTATCAAATAAAATTTCATAAATGTTTGTGTGTTTTATTCACCTTTTAAGTTCAATAACTATTAAATATTAATATTAATAGCGAGATACTTTGATGTAAACGAGTATCGAAGTATTAGAAAAAACATTAAAAAAGGAAGAAGTGCTAGCATAGTCTTCCTTTCCTTTTCACTTTTGTATTCCAAAAATCCTTTGCCTTGCTAGCAAGTTATGCTTTAGAAGAGGGAATTAACAATAAATGTTTTTTGTTAACTTTTCATCTCTAGTGTTTTTTATGATAAGAAAAAAAAGAAAAAAAATACAAAAAAACATAAAAATTTTAATTAATCAATAATTGCATTTATATAATTTATATAATCTTAGATTGACAGTATTCCATATTAATGAATTTGATTAATAAATTAATCAATAAAATATTGATTAATCCAGCATATACTACAAACAAATGTTCACAAAAATCTGATTTTTTTCACAATAATGCAAATTTTGAATTGGTTTGAAACAATTAATACATACATACATACATACATATATATATATATATATATATATGATGTTAAATTTGTATTTAGTATTATTAATTAATTTTCCTAATTAGATAGTTATTAATATTTAATATCATAGTAAGTATATTTTCATATAATAATAATAATAAAAACAACAACAACAACAACAACAACAACAACAATTTTTCAATAAATATTAAACAAAAAAATTAAAATTTAAGCTAAAATTTATGAACTTGATTTACAACTAAAATAATCAGTCCTTCATTTGCTATCAAATAAAATTCAGTTGTATTTTAAAAAAAAATTCATTATTTGGAATAAATTGTTAGTTACAAATAGAAATAAAGAATTTTAAAACCCCTGAATAGTGTTTTATGAATGTATGTACTTGAATAGTGAAATATTGTTTAGTTTAGTGTGTGCACTAGATTATTGACCCGCGTTAGCTACGCTATAGGTTGGGTTAAATTTTTCTTGAACATAAAAAAATATTTAGATATTGCTAATGTATATTTTAGTGGAAAAGAAATTTAAATCATGTGGGTGTTAACTTAATATGACCTGATTGACTTTGAGGGTACAAAAGTAATCAAGATGGCCAGTAAAAATATAATTTTACTAAAAATAATTCAAGATGATATTTTTTTTAATATTAAGATAATAACATATTAGATTAATTTGGATAAACTTAGATTAACATGTCAAATTTGTGACTTGGGTTATGAGACTATGATAATCCCATGAAAAATAAATTAAAACAAATTATAAAGCTTAATTGTCAATCAACTCAAAGTTAAATGATGAAATTAAAAACAAAATCAATTAGAAATTTTTTTTAAAAAAAATGACTTGAATTAACCCGTCAAACTTGCAACTCAGGTCATAAAACTGAGATAACCTTAAAGAAAAAAATTTAAAAAAATTTAAAATTTAATCCTTAATAATTAAAATGTTATTTAGTTTATGTTTGTGGATGCGTCCATGTGCTTGCATATATATGAGTGTTTATAATTCACTTTTTAAGTTTGATAAATATTGATATAAAAGATATTTTGATATATATAAGTGTCTAAATATTAAGATAAAAAAAGATTAAAAAAAAAAGTGGCAGCATGGTCTTCCTTTCCTTTTTCTTTTGTGTTTGAAAATTCTTTGCCTTGCTAGGAAGTTATGCTGAGGGAATTAACAATATCTTTTTTTTGAAAACTTTTTATTGTCCCAAAAAACAATTAGGCAGACAAGTGATTTATTCACATTTGAGCATCTGTCAAGTTCAAGAGCATAAACAACATTAAAAAAGGCAGGTAATACCCTAATGATAGAAAGCATTTAATCTCTATTGTCTTTTATGATAAGCTAAAAAAAAAAAAACTTAAACATTATAAATTTATCAACAATTACATTTATATAATTTATATAATCTTATCAAGACAGTATTCCAGATTAATATCTGATTTATAAATCAATCAATAAAATATTGATTAATCCAGCACATGCTACAAACAAATGTTCCAAAAAATTTTCTATTTAGTATGGAATAATTAATTTTCCTAATTAGATAGTTACTAATAATTAATATCGTAGTAAGTATCACCATTTTTAAAATATAATGAATTTTCATATAATAATAATAATAATAATAATTTTGCAATAATTAAACAAAAAAATTAAAATTCAGTTGTATTTTTTTAAAATATTCATTATTTGGAATAAATTGTTAGTTACAAATAGAAAATAAAGAATTTTAAAAAAATTTGTGATCGTATTTTTTAGTTTGATTCTTTGAATATTGTTTTATGAATGTTGTTTCCTTTAGTACTGTGTGTGTTTGATTAACTTTTTCAAGTCCGAAAAATATTGATATAGCGAGATACTATACATGAGTACTAAAGTATTAATATTCTCTGCTTATAAAAGAGAGAAAAAAAATGCTACCATAATCACGTTTCTTTCTCTTTTCACTTTTGTGTTGCAAAATCCATTGCCCTGCTAAGAAATTATGCTTTACACAAGGAATTAACATTAAAAAAAATTGAAAATTTTTATTATCCATAAAAACATGAGGGGTGACAAGTTAGGTTATTCATATGAACATTTCTCATGTTCAAGAGCACATACAACTTCAAAAAGCAGGCAGGTAATACCCTACCATAATCACGACCATGTTTGTTTCTCGGAAAGTTGTTTCCGGAAAACTATTTTTTAAATTTTTTTGTGTTTGTTTGTCATTAGAAAAGTTGGTCAACGGAAAATACTTTCCGGTCAATGAAAAACACTTTTTAGTCAAAGAAAAATTTGGCTTGGTTTTCAGGAAAGTGTTTTCCTTTTTAGCTGTGTTTGTTTTCCGGAAAGTGGTTTCCGGGAAATCACTTTCCAAACTTTATTATGTTTGTTTGCCATTAAGAAAGTTGGTCAATGGAAAACACTTTCTAGTAAAAGGAAACTTTGGCTTGGTTTTCAGGAAAATGTTTTCCTGAAAATTTTTGGCAGAAAATACTTTCCAAAAGTTGTGAAAAATTTAGAAATGTCATTATTTGCTGATTATATCAAATTTGATCCTCAAACTTTTGATTGTTATATATATTTTGTTTTGAATATTTATTTTTCAATTTCATCTCTTAAAATTTTATTTTTATATTAACTTTGGTCCTTATTTTTATAATTGCTATTTGCTTTTTTCTTATCATTTTTTTATTGAAATTTTTTATCTATCAAATTTGGTCCTCATTCTTTTGATTGGTACTTATTTTATTTGAAATAACTTATGAAATGTTGATTATTATTATTTTAATTTCTTCATCTTTCATTTTTTTTTTAATTTTTTAGATTTGATCTCTATTATTTTGATTATTATTTATTTTATTTGAGATAATTTATGAAATTATATATTTTTTTTCAATTTCATTCTCATTCAACTTTTTAATTTGTAAGATTCGTTCCTTATTATTTTAATAAACTTGAGAAAAATAAAATATTAATAAGTTATTTTTAATGACATAATCAAACACTGGAAAGTGTTTTCCAACTTATTTTCCATTACACTACCAAACATCGGAAAATACTTTCTCGGAATTCACTTTCCAAAAAGAAACTACTTTCCAACAAACAAACGGGGCCCACATTTCTTTCTCTTTTCACTTTTGTGTTGCAAAATCCTTTGCTCTGCTAAGAAAGTATGCTTTACACAAGGACTTAACATTAAAAAAAGAATTGAAAATTTTTATTATGCATAAAAAACAATGAGGGGGACAAGTTAGGTTATTCATATGAACATTTCTCATGTTCAAGAGCACATACAACTTCAAAAAGCAGGCAGGTAACATCAAAATGCCAGGGTGGTCTAGGAACTGGCTCCATTTCAGCCAAAACTAAAGCTTTGATCTTTAAATGGTTATGGAGATACGGCAACTTAGATATAAATGTCTATGGAAAATTTTGGTCTCTAGTATTTATAAGCAGAAGATAAAGCTTCTTCTATTGCTAATATGGGAATATGGGATGGTTTGAATTCGATATGGAACTTCAAATGGAGAAGATCTCTTAGACTCAGGGTGATTAATTTATTCAACTCGCAGTTCCTTCCTTGGAAATTGTTTAATGGTGTAGTATAGCATCTGTGGAGCATCTTCTCATCCACTGTCAAAATCACTGGAAAATCTGGACAAAATCATGTGAATGGTGGGGCCTCTCTTGATGTTGCCCAAGAAATTGTCCTGACCTTTTTCAGCAATGGGGAAGTCCTTGTTGAAGGAAAATTCCATAGGAAGGTATGGTTTACGCTTTTTTTGAAAGAATTGGTCTTCAAAATAAAATTCCAGATTGCGACACCATATTCCTCCTTATTTTAACTAGATTTTGTGTATGGATTAAAGCTTTAGATTCTGACTTCCCATATTGTGCTCTAGATCTACTTTTATCTGGTGATGGTTTGAAAAAAAGGGTCAAATATTAAGAAAATTAGTTCAGTTGTTCGATGGTCCCCCGGGGAACATGTTCAAATATTAAGAAAATGAAGGCCAAAGGGAGAGGGTAATTAAAGAGAAGGGTGCAAAAGAAGACGAAGAAGGGCCAATTTGTTAACTTTTGTTGAAGGGGAATCGAGGCAGCTCCTCAATCATAATTAACCCGCATGTGATTCGAAATTTGGTTGTCTAATTTGTACAGTGGATTCTGATTTGTACACATATCAATGATTTGGTCAACAAAATCAGTGGATTCTGATTCTCGTGTTGGTTCTCTAAGTAAACATGAAGAATTGTGTTTATTTTTGGAGTCAATAGCTGGTCGAGAGAAGTTTGATGATTCTTGAATGGGCGATGTTGCTTTTTTACTGCAGCATGATGCAACATCAGAGGAAATCATCTTGTATGACTGTTGTTTCTTGGAAGAAACGAATGAGAAAAACAAAAAGGAAAAGGATGCTCTGAATAAAGCATACCAATTGTTTTGAGTGGTGACAGTGTGGACTAGCAAGAAGGGCTGGTTGATATTTACGTTCTCTTGGCGTTGGGCCAAATTTGATTCTGTTTCTTGTATCACCTTTGTCTTTGAATTTGTATCTTCTGGCTCAAAACGTAAAAATGTTTTTGATTTTTTTTATTATAAATTAATTTTTTTTGTATTTTTAAAATAAGTTTAATGTAATGATATAAAAATAATTTTAAAAAATAAATAATTATTTTTTTAATATATTTTCAAATAAATAACATTTAAAAATCCAACCTCAATAAATATCCTGTCCATCTCCAGAGAAGCAACAGACCAAATAAATCAGCAGCTTGTGATGAGTTGAGTAGTGGAACCTCTTGCCTTTGAGCCACAGTGGTTAATTTCACCTCCCCTTCATTTGTTTACTTTTCATTTAGTGAGTTTCTCTAAGCTACAAAATAGTATGACGACCTATATGCATCCTGTCTTGTTCAAAGCTGCGGAAGCAGGCGATATCGATCCCTTTGAGAATTATCAAACCTGCCTTGATCAGTTATTGACTCCAGACGAGAACACCATTCTTCTTGTCTACTTAAGAAACCAAAAGACATCCACTGATTTTGTTGCTAAAATTCTTGAAATGTGTCCACCACTGTTATTGCAGGCCAATAATAAAGGTGAAATCCCACTCCATTTGGCAGCAAGATATGGTCATTCCAATGAGGTAAGAGTCCTCATTGACCGCGCAAAAGCTCTACCTACTGATCCAGAGAGCGGCGTAACAGAAGCACAAAAGATGTTGAGGAAGACCAATGTAGAGCTAGATACAGCGTTGCACGTGGCAGCTCGAAATATCCACGCCCAAGTGGTGGAAATATTGACTAAAGAGGACCCTGAGTTTTCATATTCCGCCAATTTTCATGGAGAAACTCCACTTTATATTGCAGCTGCTTCCAGAAGTGGTCAAGAACGACAAAAGGTGATCGATGAAATCCTAACTAATTGCATTTCAGTGGACTATGGCGGCCCTAATGGTAGAACTGCTCTACATGAGGCAAGCAGGCGGGGAGATCATGGTAGGATTTTGTGCTCAAGTCTGGAGAATTAAATAATTTATATATAAGAGTGTAAACTATAATTTAATATATTTGATTTTATATATCCGTGTTTGCTTCATAATTAGCTTTTTTTTTTTAAATAAATAAATTATACCACTAAAATTCTTTGTGAGTTTAAGTACTCGATATTTAGAGCCCGTTTGGCTCTGTGGTAAAACGCAGCGCGCAGCCGTTTGGTTAACGAAAAAATCATTTTACTGTTCACTTGGGCCTACAAAATTTTGCGTTTCTAACGTAGGAAACGGGAAGCAGCCATTTCATGCTTTTTGTGTGTACTGTTCATGTAATTGCACTGTTCATTGAACAGTGCAATTACATGAACAGTATATGGTGTGTACTGTTCAAGTGAACAGTGCAGGTAACTGCACTGTTCACTTGCCTGCGTGCTCTTTTTTATTTTTTTTTTTGAGTGTGTGTTATTTTTTTTAGAGTGTTGTTTTTTTAACATTTTTAAAAAAATAAATTAGTTTAGAGTAAAATTTATATCTGATAATATTTTATCTAATTTTATTACATGCTAAAAATATTATAAAAACTGTAGTTTTTGTTTGATATATTTCGTACGTAATGAAATTATAAATGGTTTCATGGAATAATAAAAAATATTTTATATAAAGTATGATTTATTTCATGATAAAATAGCAATAATTAAATCTACAGTATTTAAATTAAAAATAATAAGTACTAATATATATTTTTAAAATAATTTTATAACCTCAATTTTAAAAGCATTTTTAACCAAACACATTAAACTACTTTTTTTTCAATTTCAATTTCAACCACAGTTTTAACCAAACACCTATTTTTTCAAACCAAACTCAACTAAAAATACTTTTTATAAAACAACTTTTTTTAAACCACAACCACAACAGCTACCGCAATGCCAAACGGACTCTTAGTAATTCACATAGACTATGTGAAATCTCTGTTGTTGATGAAGGAAAACTTTTATTCGTTGTTTTGTTGGTTTCAGAGACCGCAAGAAGATTGTTAGAAAAAGAAAAAATGTTGACGAAAACAACCGATGACAACGGCTGGTCACCACTTCACTACGCTGCCTATTTCTCTACTCGGTTAAATATTTCAGTTGTGAAAGTATTACTAGAATATGGTGCGTCCGCGGCCTACATTGCTGAAACAGAGAAGAAGAGAACAGCTCTTCACATTGCTGCCATTCAAGGACATGTAGACGCAATGAAAGAGATTGTTTCTCTATACCCAGCTTGTTGTGAGCTAGTCGATAACAGAGGTTGGAATGCCCTTCACTATGCTGTGGCAAGTAATGATGTAGAAGCGTTCGAGCAATGTCTGGGGATTCCAGAGCTTGCAAGACTTGGGACTGAGAAGGATGAGAAACGAAACACGCCCTTCCATCTAATTGCTGCTTTAGCGCACGAGAAGAAGCATTGGAGACGTGTTTTATATAAATATTATTATCGTGAAAGAGAGACAATATATGGTCTTAATCAGCAACAGCAAAGCGTCAACGACATTTATGAAGGAAGTTTTGCAGAGATACAGGTAATCAATCCTCTATAAATTAACTGTTGTGATAATTAATGCATCCATTAAACCAGGTAAACAATCCTCCATAAATATATATAATGAATCAATTTCTCGATTTCTCAATTTGGGTTTTGAATATAATTAAATCACAGCAAACTGGTTTTCCTTTGCATCTAAGATTCATTTAGCTCCGCATCTTAATCATGTCCGCCAAATGGGTCTGTAACTTTTGTTCAGTTTCACTGTATTATTTCCTGTTGGGATCAGTTTTGTAACCGGTATCATTTTATGAGTATCTTCTGTTTTTAGTTTCGTTTCTAAAAATATATTTTATTTTAAAAAATAAATTAATATATATATATATTTTTTTTATTATTATTTTTATAGTTTTGATATGCTGATTTCAAAAAAAAAATTAAATTTTTTTTAATATATTTTAAATAAAAAAATACTTTTAAAAATTATTTATACTGCAATACCAAATATAAAAATAAAATCATCTGAATAACTTAACAATCTATTTTTATTTGAAATCAAGTCATTTTATTGATTTTGTTAGGTTTTTCATCTACAATAACAGATTATGTATATGAATCATATGTAACTCCTTAAAAAAAACATATATTATTCAATAAAAAACGAAAAGTAGTACAAATGAATGAGAAAAAAAATTAATTAAAATTTTAAAAATCTGAGAATTAAATTTGAAAAATCTAATAGAAACTTAACATAATCTTACAAGCATTTAAGGGGAGTAACAATAAACAATAATATATTGGATTATCCCTCCTATGAAATTAATTTTAGAATGAAAAGATGTAGAATTAATGGTATATAAAATTAAGTCCACATCTTAGTTTTCTTTTGGGGATAATTGGGCTTATGTAAAGCATGCAGTAACAAAAAGGATTTGATTGCAAATAAACTAGCTGTAGAAACAAAAACAAATTAAGCCCTAGAAGTTGATATATGATATTTGTTAAATAGCCAAAAATGATGAATATTTTACCCTAAATATTTTGCAGATAATCTTAGAATCCCTTGAAAATACTGGCAGTGGACCGCTTGGCAATGAAGTTTTGAAAATAAAGAATGTTGAGAGAAGGAAAGAGTTAAAGGATGCTTTGAGTAAAGCAAGAGAGTCTCAATTAGTTGTTGCAGCACTAATAGCAACGGTAACATTTGCAGCAGCATTCACCCTACCTGGCGGTTACAAAAGCGACCGAGGCACTGCACTTCTAGCTAAAAAAACTGTTTTTATAGTATTTGTCATATCAGATACAATTTCGTTGATGCTCTCTATTTTAGCTGTCTTTATCCACTTTTTGATTTCGCTGATTAAAGGTTTGGAAATTGTCAAGGATAAAGAGATAGATGGAGGAACCACTGAGATATTATTTGGGGTTGCCACGGTGTTGACAATGATTGGCATGGGGACAATGATAATCGCATTTATCATGGGCACATACACGATTCTAGAACCTTCCTTGAGGCTTGCCATCAGTCTCATTGGTCTGAGCTTCTTCTTCCTTGTATGTTTAGTGTTTATGTTCATTGGCAAGAAACTAAAAGATTAGATATACTAGTGAAACAATCAATTATAAATTTTCTATCAAATAAAATTCAGGTGTATTTTTAAAGACATTCTTATTGTTTTTAAGACATTCATATGGTCATAAATCATATGGTTGGTTGCCAATTCATTTGTCAATTTTTATTTTTTTATTTTTTATTGTAATTGATACGCAGCACAAGTGAAGTGGTCAAAAACTCTAACACTATTATTTATTTATTTATTTTTCTTATTCATGACTAAAATTTAGTGATGCAAACACTAGTTGCTAAAACTAAATTTATTTTCCAAGTACAATTTGCTTTGATGGTTTGTTTATTAATCAAGATTGTACTTGCAAAGTTTTTGTTTTTGTGTTTAAAAGGTATTATTAGATTTTTTTTAATTTTTTTTTATAATTTTTAATTGTTTTAATATGTCAATATTAAAAATAAAATTTTTAAAATAAAAATAAATAAATTGAGTAATTTAGTTGTAAGAGAGAAAAAAGAAAGAAAATATGCAAACAATCAAAGAAATGTGAAAAAATAAGAAAAGAAATTAAAAATTAAATTATTATTACAATTCACAATAAAATATCTCTTAATCTACAATAATTTCTCTATATTATTTAAGTATTGTAATACCATATGAATTATCTAAATGTTTAAAGATTTTGATAAAAATCCCCAGGCTCTTACGCCCCAGCGTGAGCGCAGGGGCGCACATGTAGTTTTTTTAGGGGGTGGCTGGCACTGGCCGAACCAAAATACCCCTTAAAAAGTGAAAAGTAGAATTTCAGCTCTTGCATTAATAAACACTACATGTGTTCAATTGTGCGTTGACAAACCATTTTTATTTACGTATCAATCCCTAAGAAACTTAATTTAAAAATAAAGTTTTACACAACTTTTCAGAATAGTAAAATATTCCTTTACGTATCCCAAGCCGCCATAATTTAAACATGTCAAAATACTCCAAAACTAAAATATACTGTTACAATTGAAAAAACAAAGCACTAACATGAACAGAATTGACAACCATGCTATAGACAGATCTCGCCAACTAACTAACATACCTTTTGTATAATTTAAGAGTTTAAAATTTACAACCACTTAATAGGAACAATTAAAGAATTCTCAACTTGCTTAAAAAATGACTAAATTACATGTTGCTTTACGAGATTAAGAAAAAAATGGCTCCAGTTAGATTCCACAAGAAAAGAGATTAAAAATAACTCCAAATTAAATTATTAAATTAAAGGATTCTTAAAATCCTTGAGAATGACTCCAAATTGAATTATATTCTATAAATGAGAATAAAAAATGACTAGGCAGAGTCCACGCCAGCTTATTATAATTTAAGACTTTGAAAATGACTCCACAATTCACATTTACTCCTGAAAAAAATCAATGCCCTTAAAACACGGGACTTGTTCAAGATTTCTTTAATAAATTATAAAACACGTTTATTATAATTTAAGGCTTGATTTTCTAAACAAAATAAAAAAATAAACACCACAAAATAAAATACTTTTCTAAATTAAATAAAAATAAGAATAAGTAAAAAAATAAATAATTTCCCCTAACAATCCTCATGTACGTACCAAGTACCAGCCTCTTAGAGAGAACTTGTCCTCGAATTCTTACAAGGTTAAACATTGAAAACGTCAAAGTCTTCAAATCCTATGCAAACCCTTCGTTGAAAGAAGAGTTATTTAAATGTTTGTCTCTAGCTACTGGAGAGCACCGCCATGAAAAGTTGTGTGAGTGCCTTTGCGCTTCATGGACTCAGATAAAAAATGCCAGGAATCAGTCCCACTCTCCACTACCAAATCATTCGTTATTGATGATGTTTGGACAGTACTGCGGAAGAAGATCAAGTTCTAGATTCTATATTATATTTCTATCGCAAAACCATATATCGAATCGATGTATGAACAAGTGAATTCGCATCAGAATCGTATGCAGCTTTTCAAACGTGCAACTAACTTTTTATAAATATTTTATTGATAATTGACATATTCAAAAGTGTACGAGGATGACCAATCTTCAGATTACTTTGAAATTCAACAGTTCTAGAAAATAATATAACCCTCCGGACTGGGTTAATATTTTTAAAACAAATTAAAATTTTATATTTGTATTTTAAAAATATTTTTTAAAAATTTAAATTTTAATGTATTGATATCAAAAATAAATTTTTAAAAATAAAAAATATTATTTTGATATATTTTTAAATAAAACATATTTAAAAAATAACTATAATTATATTTTTAAACATACATGTGCATGTTTTCTGCCTTTTGTATATATTAAAACAATCGCATTATCAGTACTATGAACAAAAAGTCGCATTATCTTCTCTCTTTTTATCCAAATATTTGACACACGGCAAAAATAAAACCAGTTGTTAATCTATAGACTATTGCATACCTAAAACCATCATCTTGGCGTAAAAGTACATCAGTCATGCTAAAAAGTCCAAATACCCCTTTATCAAATAGATAATAAATTTATATTTTACAAAGTATTCTTCAATAAGCCACCTGTTATTCATAAAAAAGTGTCTCAAGTCAAAATTGGCATGTGAACTTAGTGTTGGTAAATTAGAAAGAAACTACATCACTTGGTGACCACTCTCGTAGGCAAAGCCATGATTAAGTTAAGGGGGACACAAACAAAAATATACTATTTCTATAGCTTGAGAGCAGATCGGTGTAAAGGTTTTTGATTTTGCTTTTGTCAAGATATCAAAGGCTCTGCTTCAGCCAGCCACCTGTCAAAAAGAATAGAGAATATAATGGTTAGCAAGTTTGTTAATATAGTTAGACGATTAATGAGTTCTGTTATTGTTGAGTAAAATACGTAATCAAGCTTCTCACCTTCTGTTGATATAAAATGAATGTAACAGTACTGGGAATGTAACCAGAGAATAATACACAGAAACATTTTCTTCTTTCTCTGCATTGCAGCATCTTTCTCTAATTCTGTTCACTTTTTGTTCATCTCTGTAACAATTCTTACTAGCTTATCAGCTTTTGGGAAGGTTGGAGTTTTAGGGTTTGAGATAGGGGAGGCATATATGGTGAGGCTTTTTCCTGTGTGGTTTAAGACAAAATGGTTTGTATATCTTAATGTTAATTTTCCCAAGAAAAGTAGATGAAGGAGGAATGCATTGAACTCTTGAGACGCGGCGGGACCTAGAAATATGAATCAAATAAGATTGAATTTTTGAAAGAAGAATCATACAGAAATTCTAATTTATAACTTTATTATTGAATAATTATTTTAATAGTTTTTTTTCAAGAAGAAGATTACAAAATCCTAATTTAAACAGGAAAACAACATAGAACTCAAAATTAAAATAAAAACTCTAAAATTAACTAGAAAAGGAATAAAAATAATCAAAACGATGAGTTCAATTTAAAAACATTGAACTAAGATTATAAAATTATTTTCAATTGGACAGATCATTAGAAACAACCAGACCTTTTTAAATTTGCACTGATCCATTTATTCCAAATTCATACATGTTGCTATCAACTTGATTTGAATAAAATAAATCCGTATCTAATTAATCGGACTTTCCTGCATCGATCATCTTCACTATTTTGTTTGCTTCTAATAAAAAAGATTTAAATAATGGTGTCTGCCAGCTATGGGCATTTTCAAAATCCGATTGTCTTTTGAAGCAATCGGGAAGGATTTTCTAGAAATGTCTTATCCAGCGGAGTTTAAGGGAGTGTTCAGCAATGTGATTTTTAAAATAATTTTTATTTTTAAGTTTTTAGATTTTTTTTATATGTTGATACTAAAAATAATTTTTTATTTTTATTTTTTATTTTGATGCATTTCTAAACGAAAAGCACTTTAAACCGCTACCGCGCTACCACGATCCTAAACACACTCTAAAAGCTCAAAGAGCATGGCACGGACTGAACCATAAAATTTTCAGATTTTCAGTAATTATAGTTAAAAAATTAATTCAAACTAAAAATATAAAATTTTAATTTGAGATTTTAAAATATAATTTATATTATTTTCTAATATATTTTCTTGAATAAAAGTTTTTTAGATTTAAAACTTATATAGTTTTACATTACTTTGTGCTTAATTTTTATAAAATAAATAAATAAGATGAGATTTTTACGTGTGACTCTTAGTCATCAAAACTATAAAACCATGTTAAAACATTATCTCAATCCAAAAACTTAAGCTGTTAGATAAAACTTTGCTTTAGGACATCTCCAATTAAATAATCAAAAGAAAAAGAAAAACTAAAAATTAATTTTTTAAACTTTTCTTCTTTAATTTTATAGCTTTAGTGGGAGAGTTAAAATGGATTTTCTGCAAAAACAAATCCTACTATAAAAGTCAAAATATTAAAATAAATTGTTTAAATAGTTTTTCATCAATTAAACTTTTACTTAATAGCTTTTCTTTTCTAAAAAATTTAAAAGTAATAATATTGAATATAATAAAATATAAATGGATTATTAATATTATCATAAAAGTTCTAATCATATTAAAAAAAGTACATAATTAGATTTATTTTTTAATAATTTTATTACAGAATTAAATAATTCAAGGAAAAAGGTGCAGGACATAAAGAAGGCAATGCCTGTGTGTAGGAAAAGCAATGCACGTGCGCCTAGCCTTTTAAAAAATCATAGGTTCTGTTGTAACCCAATTTTGGATTCACCAAGATTTTTCTGAATGTTATTTTATTTCTATTATTATTTATAAAAATCCAAAAAAAATTAAGAAAAAAGTTTAAAATTCAAAAAAATATTTTTCTCGAGTCAACCGCATATTTCCATCAAAACCAAGTCCACCGGGTCAAAACATGTCGACCAGGGTAAAAAATGAGTTTCGGGCTGTTTCGGGTCAAAACCGTCATTTCCGATCAAAACCGAGTTCACCGGGTCAATACGAGTCAAAACATGTTGATCAGGGCAAAAAATGAGTTTCGGGTCAAAACCGTCATTTTCGACCAAAATCCGGTTCACCGGGTCGATACCCATCAAATGTTTTTTTGGTATTCCATTTCTTTTTTTTTTTGCGGTTGAAACGGGCTTTTTCTAATACTGATTTGAATTTTTAATTTTACCTGTATAAATATTTATTATTATATATAATAAAACAAAAAAATCAATAATACAGCAAAATGTTTCAACGGAGCAGAGCGGAGCAGTTGGGAGCAGTTGTGTTAATATGTTTTTTTATTTAAAGAAGATGCTCGCTGTCCTCTCGTAATTGGCTATAAATAGCCACGAGCAGAGGGAAATTAGGGGGGAAGAAAGAAAAAAAAAAAAGAGGATTGATTAGGGGACACAGGGAGAAAAGAAGTGAAAGAATTGATTTATATTTGGAACTATTCATTTTTGTTTTGCTTTTTCTCCACGAGAGTAAGATATTGATTTAAAAAAAAAACAATTTGGAAAATACCGAACATATCCCAACGCATCTCAGCCGTTGAAATAATCTGAGATTGGATCCTGTTGCGCCACGTCATCCGGTGTACCGAGCTTTCGGGGCACCGCGATACACAGGATCCCGACCCAGACAATCCGGGTCGTCCGATCAACTTGAAGATCAAGCCAATCACAACCATCTGATCATTTCATCCGAGATCCAACGGCGTATAGAGTTTAGCGGTACAGGTGTACCGTGTGCGCGTTCACACCATAGCGTGACTTAGAGCTTCTCTCTCTTCTCGCCGGCGATTCCCTCTCTCTCATCCGATCTCCACTTTCCGGCCATATCAAGCCTCTGAACCACCACAGAAAGGTTGATCCACTGGTTTAAAGCAAACCCCCGTCGGTTTTAACCGTTTTCGCCGCCTCATCGGGCCGGAAAAAGGCCGCGATTCTCGCCGGCCACCGAAGCTTCAAGTCGATGATTCTCCCTCTTCAACCATCAACGACCGTCAAGACCACCACCAACAGAATCCTCGACCTCAGATCTACCAGAATCGACCATAGGTTTGCCAGAAATCTCGATTGAAAATCTCGTCGCCACCAACAGTAGCCGCGCGTGAGCCACACGCGCCGCCAGTGGCATTTTCGTAAATTTCCGATAAATCCGAGGGTATTTCAGTTTTTTACCTATACTGTGTCACTCATGTAATTTTTTTAGATTGCTAATATTTTTTTTATTTTGTATATAAATTTTCTTGCATGTTGTAAAACAAAAAATAAAACAAAAAAAAAGAATAACAATGCGGGTCCAACACCCATCCTATTATGTCATCATTCGTGGGTCCAAAGCCCAATTTTCAAATATAGTTATACCCATATCTCAACGATATAAAAATAGTTTTATTTTATAAATGGATATTTTATCGACACGTCTCTTTTTCAGAAAAGGACCGATGTCAAAAGTTTAAATACCAAATATGGATTATGTGCATAGTTTTTTGGTAATTCAGACGTACTTCTCTTTTTTAGGGTTAAACGTCAATATTTTAGACGAGTCTCCTATTTTTAGGGACTGATGTCATTTTTAACGTGTCTCCAAATTTTAGGGACCGACGTTAACTATTCTATAAAAAAAACAAAAATTGCAAATAAGTTCAAAATATAATAGCATTTGAATCAAATATAAAAACACACAAGTAAGGGTAATCTTTCTTTTGAAAGGATGTTTTAAGGGTGGTGTCTACCTTCCCTTAATCATAACTAACCCAGTATCTGAATCTCTGGGACCAATGTCTAATTTGGGATTTCTAGTTCCCTCATATTACTAGATGGCGACTCCAATAAAATTTTCATTTCAACCAATCAAAACAAAATCTTTTTGTTAAATAAACAAAATGATATGGAGCCGTCGCCCGACGTCGTGTATCGACAGGTTCCTCTTTTTTTTTTCTTTTCTTCTTCTTCTTCTTCTTTTTTTTTTAACTCGTGCTGAGAACCTTGAATTTTTTTTTAAGAAGGGCAATATATCATCGACGTCGGCGCAGATAATTCATCCATTACAACAAATTTCAGCAATTCAAAATTAGTTTCTATATAATTTGGACACCAAAAACCCAGAATTCAACTTGTTTTAACTCAAAAACATTTTTGAATATTCTAGAAATTTAAATAAATTTATTTATAATCTTAAAATCACCTCTATTGAACTTCAACAAATTCATTAAAATTGACATTTGTCTTTCTTATGTTCAGAATATAACTGGCCCAAAGCTTTCTCTCATTTTTTTTGGTTAACTTTTTGTCTCATTCCCAAAAAATTTAGAGTGCCAGAATTTGTTAAATATACAGGAACTCAATGCCCTATAACTCATCTCAAATCATACTGCAACAAAATGGCTGAGGTGGTTCATGATGAGAAACTGATGATTCATTTCTTTCAAAACAGTCTGAGTAATGTTGCCCTCACTTGGTATATACGGTTGGACAATACCAAGGTTAAAAAATGGAAGGATTTAGTTGATGCCTTCATGAGGCAATATAAGTTCAATATCGACGTGGGACCTGATCGTTTAAGCTTGCAAGCTATGGAGAAGGACAACAAGGAGTCCATAAGAGAATACTCCCGGAGATGGAGTGAGTTAGCTGCACAAGTTAACCCTCCCATGTTGGAAAAAGAGATGATCACTTTATTTTCCAACACCTTTAAAGCTCCGTACTTTGAATACTTGGTTAGAAGCTCTGCACAACATTTCACTGACCTGGTTGTTATAGCTAAGAGGATTGAACAAGCCATTGGGTTAGGTAAGATTGCTAACCCGACTGAGAAGAATGGTTTCACTGAAGGTGGTTGCCAAGACACTTATCATTTCTATAGCTAATTGCTTCACATCGACTCCTAGAAATCAACTATCTTGAAGATAAAGCTATGGTGATATTAGGTCGAGAATGATCTACATTTGATTTCAATTGACTGTTGAAAAGATGACCTTGTTGAGGAGAATGAATGATTGAAATATTCCAGAAATTCCAATCAATGATCGCTAATGTTTTGCCCCTTTATATGTTATCATGCCAGTATTCATAGCCCAAGATGTTGTCATAAGTTCTTTCTTGTTGAACTTATTTTCTAAAGTTTCAATGAAAATAATGAGTTTGTCATTCAATCGTGTTTACGATTAGCATTATTCATTTTTTCTGAGAGAGTTTTTCTTATAAAGATTCACAAACACATCTTTAAAGCCTTGTGCGATCTCATAGATGCAATTCATCTCTTTTACCAAAAATCAGTTTCCCTATTGGAGTTTTAAAAAAAATTTGATCTGGCATTTTGATTTCAAAAAATAATTTGATGTTTATTCAAAAACGATATTTTTGACATTCTACTTGTAGAATGACAAGTGAATCAAGCAACTCCATCATTGAGGTGATTAAATTATAAAAACAATTGTGAAAAAAAGAGAGAATAAACAACCTTACCCCATTACTCTTGAATCATGTGTTTTTAAATGTATGAATAATGGTATGTAGTGAACTTGTTGCTCATAACTCATGAATTACATCTTTGCAAATACTAAACCACCACACTAGACGAGGTCAAAGTTTATTGATCATAGCTGCTTGCGCTTGAAATGAGGAAAGGCCATCTTTGTTATTCCTTTCACTTTTTCATAAGTACATCCCTTGCGATCCCTTTTTGAGCCTGAATAATTTTTTCTTTCATAAAAAATCCCGACTAAGATCACACCCTACATTGGGGGCAAGTGAAATTTCAATGATCAAGAAGAATGATAAAGCCGTGAGAAAGCCAAAAGGCAAAAGATCCTAAGAAACTGAAATGCTAGGGATCATGCGCACATCACAAAAAAAGGGGCAAGTGAAATTTCAATGATCAAGAAAGAGGATAAAGCAGTGAGAAAGCCAAAAGGCAAAAGAGCCCAAGAAACTCAAATGCTAGGGGGCATGCCCAAATAACCAAGATAAAGTGAGTATGCTCTAGCAAAGCAATGAAAAAAAAGGGGGGGCAAATCAAAGAAGAGCGGCAAAAGAAAATATGAATAAACGTTAAAAGTCAAACTATTGATCGTGATCTTCAGTCTTTGAAACCCTAAAACACTCTTTGAGCCTTATATCCTTTTCTTTCATAGCCGAAAACCACAGCCTACGTTACGTGCCTGTAGAAGTCCTTTCTAATCAAGCAAGCAAGCAATCTATAACAATAAACAATGCTCTCAAAATGCAAAGATACTTTTTCATAAGATTCATGACATCAAGAATAAACTACTCATTATTATTCATGCTGATAAAAATAAATGTTCAAAAAGAGACAAGTTTTTCTCTTACAAAACCTCGAGCTTTTTCTCGAGCCCTTCACTTCGAAACAAAAGGTCATCTCATAACATATTCTCACTGAAGACCTCATTACCAAATGCAAGAGCAAATAATCTCTTTTACAAGAAAGAAAATAACCAAGGAGTTGCAAGATTTCAAAAGCAAATTGTTTTAGACTCGCATCAAAATAATTTTTGTTTTCAAAATGCAAGATCAAGATTTCAAGATTCATTCTAGACCCATATTCCTTCACGAAATGAGAGAATGGCCTCTTAAAACCATTGTTCATCTAAGTCGGTGACATAACACACTTGGGGGCATTTACCAGTACAAGCGGGCAACATTGTGTTTAAGGAAAATCTATCATCCTTTACAACAAGACAAGGGGGTATTTTGGTTTACAAAAGACAGCTCGATCCTTTCAGCAAGTGATACCAAATGTTTTTAGCAGTGAGATGAGGGGTAATGAATAATCATCTCAAATTATGTGACAAGATTAGAAAATCTCTAGCAAGCAAGTGGGTCATGATGGGCACCGCAAAAGCTGAGTTATGTAAACAAATCTGGAAATAAACTTACATGGGCCAACTCGAGTGGGCTAGGAGTCAAGCGAAAAGGATGACTCAAATCAGATAGCAAGATCTCACCAAGCAATCAACAAGAAGACTATGAAGAAATGGGGGCCTATATTTCAAAATCAGGTAAAGATGCATGCATTTCATTTAAACTTTGAGACATTGGACAATGAGTTTTGCAAACTTCATATGAGAAAATTCCAACAAAATCCATCAAGTGGAAGGCCAACTTGAAATGGCCAAAGATCAAAATTACTGTTGAAAATTATCATTTTTGAGAATTTTTCAACCTGGGTAGGCCGCCCATAAGAATTAGGCCACCAGAAAAATCTCTATATTTTTCCACCACCTTTCTGTTTCCACACCTGAGGTAGTGCATTTTCTATCCTACCTCCATTCGAGCGCGCCTTCGAGCCCTCGACCATCAAAGGTAGTGCATTTTCTATCCTACCCCCATTCGAGCGCGCCTTCGAGCCCTCGTCTTACATTCGAGCGCGCCTTCGAGCCCTCGACCATCAAAGGTAGTGCATTTTCTATCCTACCTCCATTCGAGCCCGCCTTCGAGCCCTTGTCTTATTTCTTTTCGAGCGCGCCTTCGAGCCCTCGACCATCAAATGTAGTGCATTTTCTATCCTACCTCCATTTGAGCACGCCTTCGAGTCCTCGTCTTACATTCGAGCGCGCCTTCGAGCCCTCGTCTTACATTCGAGCGCTCCTTCGAGCCCTCGTCTTATTTATTTTCAAGCGCGCCTTCGATCCCTCGACCATCAAAGGTATTGCATTTTCTATCCTACCTCCATTCGAGCGCGCCTTCGAGCCCTCGTCTTTTTTTTTTAAAAAAAAAAAATAGGTTGTCTTCCAAATGATTTGTTTTCTCTATAAAAGTCATATGTCAATCTCTGGTTTTCAAAGTTTTCAAGACTCTAAAAAAGAGGCAAAAGTTCTTTCTGTGTCTATTTTTCTTTATAAATTCATTACACAAAGCTATAGAAAATAAAAATTTTCTAATATCTTTGCATAGTAAATATTATAAAGAGGGGGCAACTGTCATAACCCAATTTTTGACCTTTCTATTTTTATTATTTTTTAAAAATATGATGAAAAAAATAAAAATAAAATAAATAAAGAATGAATTAAAATTTGGGTTAAGGGCAACATGATTGGAAGTTTAAAGATTTAATCAGACTCTTGACTAGTATAATTAATTAAATCAAAGGGCATAATTGGAGAATTGATTTAATTAAAATTTAGATTATTTTAATTAATGAAATCAAGAGTTTAATTGAAGAATTAATGAATTTGAGGACTTAATTAAACTTTTATTTAATTAATTAAAGGAATCAGGGGTGTAATTGAAAAAATACCAAAGTTTGGAGCTGATTCAAGAAAAAATTGCTTGAAAACTGAAATTCAAGGACCAAATTGAATAGTCCAAAAAAACCCAGGACTGTAGTGTAAATGACGCTATAACTCAAGGATTCAATTGAATTTAATCCAAAGGCACAATTAGAAATCAATTATTTTTTATTAGGGTCCCAATTGTTAAGTTTAAACTGTCTAGGGACTAAATTGAAAAACAGCCATGCCCAAGGACACAACGGCGCCGTTTTGAAAGAATTGTTCATCGCCTCCTACGCTTGCGCTGCTTAGCCGGTTCAACAGGGAAATCTGCTGCAACAAATCCGGTCATGGACCATATCTCTTTCCCACGATCTCGTTCGTGGATTCCATAACAGTCCTGCAAATGTAGGACTGGTTGAGGGGAAGCTTCTCTATAAAAGGGAGGAGGAGAAACCCAGAAAGAGGACGAAAGAAAATGCCAGAAAAACAACCCAAAAAAAACAGAGCAATTCTGTCGCACCCGACAGAGCAAACAAAACACAATAACAAAAAAGAAAATACAGAGACAGGAACGAAGACACGGGGGAAGGGGAAACAGAGAAAAAAATAGAGAGGCACACAGAAATACATAAAGAAATAACACGCAGAGCAGGGGAGAAAAAGGGAAGCACACACACAGACAAGGATTGATTATCCCTGCCATCGTTTTATCCCTGCAAAAAAAAAAAAAAAAAGACAACAATCGGCATCCACAGTAAACCGGCATCTCCATTGTTGTCTCCTTCGTCATCTCAAAGTCTGTTTAAAAAGAGCAGAACCGGGAGGCTGAAAGCAAGAACAGAAGCAAACAGGAAATAAAGAAAGCAAAGGAAAAAACAGAGCAAGAGGAGGCAGCGTCGTTCGTCCAGCACAACGCCATCGCCTTCATTCTGTTAGGAACAGAACAATAAAGCTATGTAATTAAGAAACTGGATGAATGACTGTATTATTGATAAAAAGCTTTGGCTATTATATAGCCTTACAACAGAAACGGAAAGCCAGAAAATCAGCCCACTAACTACACTAACAGAAAGTGGTAACATGCATAAAGAAATGGTCTAACAAAGAAAAAGTCTTCCTACATAGTAGGAGCTTTATTTGCAACGGATACGTAACAAAACAATCTTATCACATTCTGCTCCCAGGCAAGTATCTCCAAGCTTTGTAAAATAATTCACCAATACTGTGTATTAGAGATTTAATTAAGTGGTGACTGCAGCAAGCGTGCGTGAATTGTGCGCGTGAACAACTCACGCACGCTTGCAGATGAAATTTGCCGGGTCACTGGCTTGGGCCAGTGACCGGGCTGGGCCCAGCCCATGTGGGCTGAGTTCGGCCCACCAAAAATAATAATAAAATAATAAAAAATACAGAAAAATAAAAATAAAAAAAATAAAGAATGTGTATGCGAGAATAAAAAATAATGAAAATTTATTGGTTTATTCATTGACGCCAGAGTTAGAAATAAAATACCGGTTTAAATTTATATTATTTTTATTTGTTTATTCAATTTTATTTAGCTAGAAAAGAATAAGAAATATGTGCATTCAAAAAAAAAATGTATTATTATTTATTTATTCACTAGCGCCAGAGTCGGGAATAAAAAAAAATACTAATTTAAATTTATTTTTATAGCTACATAATATTTACCAACGCCAGAGTTGGAAATATTCGTAGTTAAATATTCACTGGCGCCAGAGTCAGGAATATTATAAGCAAATTTTCATAACATAAATTAATAAACATTTAGCAATTTAAGACGAAACCAGCAATGCAGCCTGCCTCAGGCAAGACGTTTAAGGGGTGATAATATCTTTCCTTTTACGTAACCAGTCCCGAACCATAGAATCTCTGTTGACCAGTTAGGGTTCCTAGTGACCATAATACTAGGTGGCGACTCCTTAAACAAGACAATTCCCCATTAAAGAACAGGATGCCAAAAATCCGTTCATTCCAAAGATTTAATAAATTTTTAAGGCCGTCGCGATGTCGAGTGCGACAAAGATGTAAGAATAAAAAAGTACAAAGACCAAAGTGTACTCTTTTATGCCCTGGGAATAATGAAAATTGCACAATAGGAAAACAGTGCAATCCATAATTTTTGTGTTGAAATTCTGCTTTACTATAATATTAGAGTTTCAAACAGGCCTAACTAAACCACTTAATAGACCCCAAAATATAGAATGCAAGTGTATGAAAGTTTTAGTGAACATATCCTATGCTGTATAAATTCAGTTATATAAATTAATATAAAAGATTAAGAATTGATAATCCATGAGCAAAAATCAAATGAACCAAATGGATCCATATAAAAAAAATTCTAGATCTTTATATGTTATAAAATCTAGATCTTATCCATATCTACGTGTATATGAATGATTTCATACAATAAATTAACTGGATTCTTATTTTTTCAAATTTTAAAAGTTGAAATCATCCATGGAATTTGATTCTTACAAATAAATGCTCACCATCCAAGTAGGCCTACAAGGCTGATCATAACCAAATGCCTGTTGGGACGTCTTAGTCAGTGTTATGCATGGTTTTTTGGTATTCTTTAATTTGGTCAGGGAAACCACAGAAAATGATTCCGAGTGATGGAACATTTTACTTTTTAAATAGTGTTCAATCGATTATATATTAATCAATATTTAATTGATTGGTCTAAGGTTATCGATAATTTTTTTTTATCTAAGTCACTTCCTTTTTTTATTGTCCAAGTTTCTTCTCTTTTTGTCTAACTCTTTTTTTTTTCTTTGTGAGTTTTGAAAATATCCTCATTTATAGGTCCGAGATTCATATTTATGAGTTGAAAGGTCTGAATGATTAACTCTGCAATTAGCTCTTAGAACTAATAGGTCTTCAAATCGTTCATTTAAAAAATAAAAACTCTTTTTATTGGATGCTCATGATATTTTTTAAAAATCAAAACAAGCCTTAAGTCTTTTTTGGATGAAACAAAAACTCAATTGTCAAATTTTACATGATATTCAAGCCATAGTAGACAGCTTATTTATATTTTACCAGATCATGAGTTTGATATAGATGACAATAGTAGGATGAAATTCTAGAGTTAAAATAGAGTTTTTATTTTATGAAAAGTATTTTTTTACTCAAGTGTGAAACAAATACCAAAATATCAATCTAAGAAAATACTTTCCATTGAATTCAAGAATAAAAATATTTTTTAATATTATCAACTCAAAATATTCATCAATATCATTACTTTACTACTTTAATTATTACTATTAACAACACTAAATACAATGTCAATTAACTTATTTAATTATCTTAGTTAACTTTAATTCAATTAAAAACCAATCTTAATATTAAAATATTGTAACCATAAAATAAAAACTTCTTGGTAACTACGGTGGTTAGGTTGACTAGACTCACCATGTTGATCATTGATTTTTCTGCCATAAGAAGACGTGTATCTATTAACAAGAATATCGAAGGAGCCCCTTGGATAAATACATAATAATTAAGCAAAAGAAAGTGAAATCTACCTCTTGGATCAAGCAAATGACAGAAATTCCCACCACTGATTCCGGCACCTATTCCTTCGTTGGTATTCAACTCTGGTCTGAAGAAACGAAGAGCCAGCTCCACGAGCCGCGGTTGATCAGTAGCAGTATGCCTCACTATATGTTTGTACAGTTCCTTAAGAACAAAAAATGGAATCTGATTTTCTAGCAACGCCAAGTCACGTTGGAGGGTTGAGATCATCCAAGAAGTCGTGAAGATGGGATCATATTGCCTTCTCGCATCATCACTGGAAAACCTTAAAAAAAGTTCAAGGATAAAGCAACCATCGAATAATAACATTTTAGCAAAATCAGTATTAGAATTATAAACACGTTTGATTGACCCTGGGTAGTATGCTCCAACAAGTGCATCATGATTTCTTAGAATGGCCTCGCCACATTCATCTAATGTCTTTTCTGCATCACGTGTTCGTTCAAGTAAGGATAGAGCATAGTGCCATTTGTGTTTCTCCATGTCCAGCACATTATTATTGACGTCTGTTCCATGGTGAAGAGGACCAATGGAGATAATTTGAGGATTGTATGCACCAGCATTCATATCCCGAAGCTTACGTGGAACCTTGCAAATGCTCCAACCTGTGGACAGTGGAGTTAATCAGCCATTGACCGCCTTCTTGTTGATCAGTTGGATTTGCTTCCGCCATTTCTTCCAAATTGATTGAAATCCTGGAAAAGAATGAACTTAAATTTTAGATTTCTAACCACAATCTTGTGTGTTTAATGGAGAAGTCTTCGTTGATAATTCAGAATAAAATATCACAAACGAAAAAAATAAAAAGGAACAAGCCGGTTAAGAAGAAACAAGAAACTCGAACAGAAATGCCCAGGAACGGCTAATTCTTCTTAGTTAGATATGAAAAAAGAGCCTAGTAAATAATCTCTAAGTCAGCAACTTCAATCAGAAAATCACAGAGGACATCAAGCATTGAAGAAAGAGTGGCGGGAATAACCAATACAGCTGCACGATTGCAGGATGAACAGGCTCGGCACGTGGAATAATATGCTGAGGCCAGTACAACCACTTTCTCACCCCGTCGTTGTAAACTAGTTAGCAAAAAGTGAGGTGGCTAGCTCAGCTGTTGGTTCTCTCAATCTCAACAAGAAAGTAGAGGTTAAAAGAAGGGAAGGCTATTAAAAAATACCGGAAAGGATTGGTTGACAACATGTTGTGAATTATGTTATAACTAATAGTTATAAAAAACATGAATCAATATCAAGAAATATCTCTACCTTGTCAGGTTTTGAGTTTACTTTCTAATAATCACAAGTTAATTTGAGTTTTCTCGAGATTATTAGAAGCTTACATAGTCATTAATTTTAGAATCCGTGAGATTAGTCGAGGTATATATAAAATAACTCGAACACTCATATTAATAAATAAAAATAAAATAAAAAGAGAAAATCATGCTTGGATTTACTAAAAAATAATAAAAATTCTCTCATTTAGAAAAATAATTTTTAATTCCCTTATACATGTCTCACTTTTTTCGTTTTCTTTTTTACGTGTATCTTTCGCTCTATCTCTATTATATTGTAAATATCTATTAATAATTAGAATTGAAATACCATAACATTTCTTGACAAGGTTATAAAGTTGGGGAAGAATTCCACACAAGGAGAAGTTTACTCCACGCTTTTATATAAAGCAAGGGTCTCATCATGTTAAGATTCAAAAGATGAATAAAGGGTGTTAAGGATGTCATTTATCCCTGAGCGATTAAAATATGTTTTAATTAGTCCCTCTACATCAGTAATTTTTTAATGTCAGTCCTCTATTACTTAAGTCATCAATAACTCCTTTAATATTAGTTGACATTTATTTATTCTAGAAGCAATAAAGAATTTGAGAAACATATATAGAAAGTTTTACACCATTATCTACAACATTAAACAATCTATAATAACTCCGATCGACAAGTAAATATGGATCTTATATGTCTATAATATATAAGACAAGATTTTTTTTTCCCTTAATTTGTATTTAACAAAAGTTCAAAGTCGTTTTATCATTGTTAAAGCTTTGATATATCTAAAGATCAAGTAGTTTTGCACTCTCAACACTCTTGCATTTCCTCTCTAACAACATTTTTTTAATTGTATAATAGATCATAACTCAGAGTTTATATGAAAAAAAAAAAACATTTTGAATTTAACATGAGTAATGGACACAATCAGTCTTAAGATGACAGATAATTCTAAGTAGTTAGGTGTGAATCTATCACAACCAGATAAAAATTTGCCTCAAACAGATTATTTGAATGACATAACAGTTGCATTTATAGACCAATGAAAAAAGTTTAGACCTAAAAGGTGGTCTAGTTACTCAAAACCATAATGATAGCTTAAAAAGCTCATAATTTTTTTTTTTGACTGTTGGATCAAGCTCAAATAACAACATCAATTTGGCTTTAAGGGTTTTAATTTAGAAATTTGGTTAAAGTTTGATTTAGTCCTAAGACTTTTGATTTCTTTTAATTACATTTTTAATTAACTTCAAACTTTTAATTTATGCAATTTTTCCCCTATCTAATTTCAATATCAACCCTGAATTTCAATGTCTTTTTCATTATGGTCATTGATTTTGGATTTATGCAAATTGACCATCATTTGACTATTAAACTTTCAATTGTCTTTAATTGCACCCTTGTCTTCAGCCAAATTAGACCCCTGAAGTTTAGCGTCTTTTTAAAAAAAAATCATTGGTTGTGAATTTCTTCAATTTAGCTCTTAATTGACCCTAAACTTTGATTTTATTGCGATTTTACCCCTGATTACAATTAATTGACCTTGTAAAATTATGTTTGGTCCTCTAAAATTTCAATTTTGTCAATTGAATACAAATTGAACTTCCAAACTTAATGTTTCACCAATTAAGTCTATAATGAAATTAATTTGACCTATTTAAAGTATAATTAAGTCTTTGCATCTAATTAAATCCTTTAATTGGACCTAAATTAATTCTTAAACATAATTAAAATTTTATTTTCTTCCTATGATTAAATCATATTGGCATATTAAAAATCTAATTACATCATTGGACTTAATTTTTATGTAGATTCATCTAATAATCATTTAATTTGATTTTGAATATGTATTGTCTCCTCAATCTTTGGTACAATAGGGTATGACCAAGCTGTCAAAATTTTCCAGCTTGATTTTTTCACATATTTCTAATCCTCCCCAACTTGTTTTTGTGAAGTTGTTAGTCTTCTTGTTATTATTATTATTATTTTTTTAAAAGGAAAATTTTTAAAAAATAACCTAAAAATATGTTATGATAAAGAGAATAAAGTTGTGAATTTAAAGTTCACATTTGCAACTCCTTCTCTTCATTAAAGTTTTGTGTTTAATGTTTGTCTGTTGTTTCTAGTTTGTGTGTGCATCAATAATTGGATCAAATTACAGGGTTTTTGTGTCATGACTCGAGTATATCAAATATGATACTTTAAGGAACAATAGGGACAAAGTAAAGTTGAAGAAAACAATTTTATTTCAATTATGGACCCTCTGGCTGGACTCCTTGCAATGCAAGTGGAGAGAAGTTTGTTTGGTTTTCTATTATGAGAAAAATCGTAGAAAAGAGGAATTGGCAATCATGGAGACTTTAACCACAGATTCAACATCATAAAAAATAATACAGTTAAATATCTAAAAATTAATACTCTTTGGACTATAAAAAATTATTAATTAATTTAGATATGAAATATTATTTAATCAAAATTATTAATTTATCGAGATTATATATATATTTTTAAAGTTTCATTACTTTAGAATTAATGCTTACTTATGAAATATTAATTTAGGAGGATTTCTATTCTTCTTTTGGTTAGTTATTACTTGGAGATTGAGTCAATATTTCTAAATTTGTTCAAGGTCATAGAATTGTTATTTTCTCTATCTAAATTTTGAAGCTCATATTCTGTTTACAAATTTGTTTGTTTGAATCTTTTTTATGTATCGATTTATATATTCTATATGTGTTTGTAGCATAGTTATCAAACTTGAAGGGTTGACCCGGGATCCAGTCAACTCGATGGTTGGACCAGTCCGGGTAAGGTCAAAGACTAGCATAAGCAAAAACATGGTTGACCTGCTGAGTCGACCCGTGACTCGGGCGACCTGGCAAAACCCAGTAAAGATCTTTTTTTTTTTTTTTCAAATGTGTTGTTTCTCCTATTTAAAGACCCATTTTTTTATATATTTTTTAGTTAGTTATTAACCCTTTTCAAAGTTCACTATATAAATAATAGAAGAATTTTTTTTGTTTTTTAATTTGAGATTTGAAGCTCTTTAGTATATATACTCTTTGTTTACAAGATAAAAATTATTTTTTTCAATATGAAATTTGAAGTCCTTTAGTATATATATTCTATGTTCACAAGAAAAAAGTTATGTTTTTTCAATGTAGGATAAAAAATCTTTTTTGGTTTAAATACTTCAATAAAAGAATAATATAATATCTTTGCAATGTGGGTTAAAAAACCTTTTGAAATAATCTTTTAAACTTTATTATTTATAACATATATAGTCTATATTCACATGGATTGTTTCTTAATTTTTTACATAAAATATTAAAATTTTAAATATTTTTTTAATTTTTCCATGTTGATTCAGATTGACCCGGATCAACTCGTAGAATCTGAGACCTGGTTTCTTGATCGGGTCAATTTTCAAATCAGGTTTGATAACTATGGTTTACAGTAACCAAATCATGGAGGGAACAACAGTGTTTTCATGAAAAAATCACTAAAACTTGTCGCACGTGTGCGGCGGCGCGGCGATCGTCCACCCTCAAGGAAAAATTGGAATATTTATTCCTGGAAAATAAGGGAGAGACAAGGAATTCTTGTCTCTACCAGTGAAAATATGGACTGGGAGTCGCCACCTAGTATTCTGGTTACTAGGAACCTTAACTGGTCTTTAGAGATCGAGTACGGAGACTGGTTGCGTAAAGGGAATGTATTAGCACCCCAACTACGCCCTACCTAAGGTAGGCTGCATTGTTTTAATGTCTGAAAAAAAATATAAAATCGTGTTGTGGTTTTTGAATTGTTGGTTCGTTTACGTTTTAAGAAAAGTCCTCCTCTGTAAGGAGATCCTTATCTTTATCGGGTAAAAAACTAACTATTCAAAATCGTCAAAAGAAAATATCTTTTTAATATCAGGAATACGATTTATGTATAAATTCATAATCCCTTATACTAAAATCAAACAAAATAAAATATTTTGTTGTTTTTGAGATTTTGGCCAACGTTCTCTTGACTTTAATAAACTGGTTATTAAAGCCAAAATGCATGCTAAAATATTGTTTTTTGACATATGAAAAATACGATATGATATTTTAGATTTGAGACACTTGGCCGTATGCACAAAAACATTTTTTTTAAATTTTTGTTTTTTTTGTATTTTTGGAAGTTTTTGCTGAAAACCGGGTATTTTAATACTGGATTTACATTTTTACGATGTAAAATACTACCCGATATTAATCAAAATGACATAAAAACTGCACGGAAAAATTATAAAATGTTGAAGCAAATATTTTTGATTTTTTTTCTTTTTGAATGTGTGAACAGTACCGTACGAAAACCGGGTATTTTAATACCGAATTTATATTTTTACGATGTAAAATACAGACCGATATTAAGAATATATATATATATATATGCTGGGAAATTGTAAAAATTCTATATAAAAAATATATAAAAAAAATAAATTGAAATGAGCCGGACCCGGCCCATTTCAGTGGGCTGGGCCAACCCGGCCCAAAACTAAATGGGCTGGTTACTGTACATAAGCACAGTAACCAGCCTCTCATCAGTTGCAGAACGTGAATTAATTCACGTTCTGCATGAAAATAGAGAAGGCAGCTGCAAAAGGAGAAGGAGATGGGGCAGCGGGTGGTTACCTGCGGTGGCGTCGTGGCGGTGCTGCTGGCGGCGTAGGCTCGGTGGCGAAGGCGCAGTGGCCGGCGGGTTTTCTTATCCTTCTTCCTCTGTTTTTTCCTCTTTTCTTCTCTTCTTTCTCTTCTCTTCTCTCTTCCCTCTCCCCTCTGCTGTGTTCTCTTTCTCTCTCGTCCTCCCTTCTGTTTTCTCCCTCTTCCTCCCCTGTTTTTATAGGCGAAAAACAGGGGAGACGTTGCTGGGGCGGCCACTATGCTGCCGCCCCTCCAATGTTCATCCACCACATGGAAATCCTTGGGCAAGTGGTGTCCTTGTTTCGGCGTCTTTTTGAGCTAAAGAAGGAAAGAAAGTAGGCGAAAAGGGAGAAGAAAAATCTTCTTCTTCCCCTGCCTCGCGCGTCCAGGGGAAGAAGAAGACCTACAGTGCCGTCAAAACGGCACCATTTTGGGCTTCTGTTTTTTTTTTTTTTTTTGCAACAGTGAATGAAACGGCGCCGTTTTGGTCAAAACGCGCCGTTTCATTTAATAGGAAAAGGCGCCAAAAGCATCAGATTCAAATTTCAGCCCTCCATTTTCGCGCGTTTTACAATGTAGTCCTTGGTCATGGATTTCTTCAATTAAGTCCCTAATTGGCCATAAACTTCAATATTTATGCAATTAAGCCCCTGATTTGACCAAATTAACTTCCAAAAATTATAATTTGACCCCAGAAAATTAATTTCTCCTAATTAAAGCCCAAATTAACTCCAAAATCAATTTTTCTTGCAATTAAAATCTTCATAAATGCAATTAAACCTTTAATAAAATTTAATTGAGTCCATAAACTTCTGATTTTGCATTTTTCTTCCACAAATTGAATTTTCTTTATCATCGGGGCTCTCATCAGTCAATGATATACTGTCAAAAATTAATTTTTGATTTTTGAACATCCTCAATCAATTTTTGAGAATTTTTAGGGCGTTCTGGCATTTTTTCACTGTTATATTTTTTTATAATATATTTTTTTGAATTTTTTTTGTATTTTTTTTATGTGGGGACCCAAAAATGGATTACAACAAAACTAATGGTTTGGATGATGGTTCCCTTGTATTCGAGAAAATCCGATAAATATTGCCAAAAGTCTACGAGCAAAGAAGAAAAACGAAGAAAGTTAGGATGATGTTTTAAAATAAACTACATGTTCTAATAATATCTTTTTAAGTTGTATACTAAAATGTATGAGAGAATTTTATTTATTTATTTCTGAAAATTATTATTTTTTCGTTAGGTAAGAACTAAATTCTACAAAAAAAATACTTTTTTAAGGGAATGGTCATTTGACCCAGTAAATGAAAAAAAGAAAAGAAAAAAGAAGTCCATCTTTCTCAAGTTTGTACTATAAGAGGCTTGTTTTACAGGGATGAGAAGGAAGAAAGCCATCGAGACGTGGACGTGGTCATAATGGTGCTCGACGGTGCTGCCAATAACGCTACTAACAAAAATTGGTATAACAATAATCCATCTTCAAGATCAAAAGTGCCTTCCCAGTACCAAAATAACTTTGTTAGGAAGCTTCCATATAAAAATTATGCTATCGAGTCTCCACGAGACTTTCCTCCTCTTCAAGCCAATTCCTTCCGGGATAAGCGTAATAGCAATGCATCTCAACCTTCACAACAGCCGCCATCTCAACCTTCACAGCAGCCGCCATCCCAACCTTCACAACAGCTGCCGCCACTGTCTACAACATCACAAATTCAACCATCTGTAACCCCTGATCATCAGGGGAAAAAACCAGACAGTTTCTCATCTTCACAAACTCAACCTTCTAAAAACAATGGAACGAAAACGTCAACTAATATTTCAGACCCTTCAGCATCTTCGAGAAGTACGGCGGGTTTTCTAATTAGTTTTGGTACCCTTCCTCCGCTACCAGCAGCAACAGCGAAAACTTCTTCACCAGCAACATTGTCTACAACATCTACCAGTCGGCCATCCCAATTGCCTGGTGATACAGCAAATGGTACGATCCTATGTATAAAATCTGAGTTGGTGAAATATCTGAAGTTATCCCCTCTTCATTTACAGCGACTTCAATTTATACATCATTATCTCTGAACAAAAAATAAATAAATCAAAGCTAGAATTTTAATAACTCTTGTTTTGATGTATGTTAAAAAAAAGGAGGAGGAGTCATACATAGATTTATATAAAGTACTACAAAAAGTATACATCTTTTTTTAAAAAAAATTTAAGTGATCATCCCTGTACGTAGTCAGCAAATAGGCTCTTTAATTATTGCTCTTCCTGACAGTGTTGTTGTTCTTGAGGTTTTGACTTCTAGGATGCCTTTACTTGATTTATTTTTTTGTATTTTGTGTTTCTATTTTTTAAAATAGAAAATAAAACTTATCGTTTGGTTTTACATTAAAATTAAAAAAAATAGTGAACCAAACAAGAAACTTGGTTTTTAGGTTGATTTTGGTATAAGGGTGTTCCCTCCTTTCAATTTCCATCCCTCATGTTTGGTACAAATTTAGAAAGAGAGAATCATTTTAACGAGGTTATCATTTAACCCTCATTTCGTGGAGGAAGGTAAGGGGATAAAGACATTTTGAAGGGGAAAAATTCTTTGTTTTGGTATATTTTTATTCCATTTCTCGTTTAAAACCATAAATATATTTTTTAAATTTTTTATAAGTGATTTTAGGTTATTTTTATAATTATGTTTAATTTAGATTTTGACTTGATTTATATTAGCATTTACTATTATCCATAAAATATTTTTTCTTAGTTGATTTAATTTAAATTCAATCGTGTTTACTTTCACATGTTTCGTTTTATTAATCCAATCAAACTGTTCCGGTCAATAACACTTACGTATGAAGCAAATTTAGGTCTATCCTTATCACATATAATACAATTGAAATTACAAAGTTAATCGATTTTCAATTAAAATTTCTTCAAATATGATAATTCACTTTTAATTCTTATTCTCTTAACATTTTTTTTTTTTCAAATTTTTCTCTTATAGTGGAGCACTTGGAAACAGCTTTTAGTCCTCTTCAGTTTTTTTTAGAAAAAATGAGAAATATAAAATGCCCATTTACAAACAAAAACATTTATAAATCCTAGCAATTTTTGCTAACAAGAATTTGTGTTTTAAACCAAGACCTGATGCATTAGGTTTTGATGGGCGTTGTGTCTGTATTAACTTTCTGCCATTAATCAAACTATTTAATTAATTATATGAAGTGGTACTAACTCATCGACGTACTGCAATTACAGGTGATCACGAGTGGAAAAAATGCCGTTCCTGCCATAATCATGTAAAGGATTGTTGTTGGCAAAGTGTTCTTGCCGCCCTCTCCCATTCAGGAAATATTGCTGCAGTACGTGTGTGTTAATGTCTCTCTCGGCTACTCAGCCTATCCCTCTTTCTTAGCTATAACACTTTGCTTTTGTGCCACTGCAGCTGGGCCATAAATCAACCAATGTCATCCACAAGGGGTCGCAGTAATTTTGCTTTAGAGCTTAGAGTCTAATGGCGACCGGAACTCACAACTAACAGAAGCACAAGAAATCAACTATCAATTAAATGATGCTTCAATTAAGGAAAAGGGCCTCTTGCCTTCAATAAACAAAAGAGCTAATTGTCATATATTCATATTGATTATTTGTATTTTATTTTTGGTTTGGTGCTTCGTAGCTTGTGGCCTAAGGTTTTTGATTTTTTAATTATGAGTTAATTTAGCGAGACATAACCTTCTTTGGTGTGTAAGCAGGAAAGCTGTCTTTTAAAAGTTCAATTATGAAAAAAAAACAGGTAATTGACTTTTTATTAGTTCTAACTAATAAAAAGTCAATTTAATAGTTGTTACCGTAAACATCTTATCTAAGGTATTATCACTCTTTAAATATCTTATCTAAAATAGACTGTATTACTAATTTTATATTAAATTGCTAAAAGTTTGTTGTATTATACTACTGATGGTTTACTTGTAATATTTCTAACTCTAACACTAATGAATATTCAGATATAAATATTTCAAACTCTAGTGTTGATAAATATTACGTAATATAAAAAAACATATTATTCTTTACTCTAGCGCCAATAAATAAACCAGTAAAAATTGAATTGAAAGTAAAGCATACATATTTTTTTTATTGTTAATTTTTATGAAAAAAAAGAAATGTGTCGCATACCATATTCACATTTCACAGTAAAAATTTACAAATCAAATATACAACGAAATCATCGAAAAAAACGTGAGGGAGCCACAAATAAATTTAAAAGGGTCCACGAATTTTTTTAAAATTTTCTAATATCCAAAAAGATTTGTTTGACTAGATACTAAAATTAAAAGAATGAAATAAAAAAGAAAAAAATAAAGATGTGTTTTGCCAAACACATCCTTGATCCAAAACAAATTAGATCGGTTGGGCCTGAAATCCAAGCTCATCCCAACCTCAGTTGCTCTTTGTTTTATTTTTTTAGTTCCATCTAGCCTAGTTATATGGGCTGGGTTGGACTTAATCAGTCCAGCATAATTACTAGCCCAAACTAACAACCGACGGACTATTACTCGCAGGCGTGCGTGAATTGTTCACGCGCGCTTGCTATAGTCAAAGGGTGATTAAAATGTAAGGGGAGGGAAAACGTACGTAGCTTGCATGGTGCTTGGGGACGAAGACGATGGCGAAGGTGTAATGGCTGGCCAAAGCTACTTTCTTCCCTGTACTTCTGTGTTTCGCGTGCTTCTCTTCTGGTCTTACTTCTTTTAATTCTCTCTCGGTCTCTCCCCTTCTGCCTTTCTCCTCTGCTCTCTGTTTCTTGTTTGTCCTCTGTGTTTTTCTTCTTCGTCCTCTCTTGTCTTTCTTTCTGTCTTTGTTTTCGTTTCTGAGTCTCTGTTCGTTTTTTCTGTCTTCCTGGTTTTCTTTGTTCGTTCCTCCACTCTTGTCCTCACTCTTCTGGCCTTTCTCTGGCTTTTATAAAGCCAGAGAATGCCGTGCGTTCGTGCCTCAAGAGAATGCCGTGCGTTCGTGCCTCAAGAATGTCGTCTTTGTTATGAGAAAAAAGAGGGACCAACAGTCCTGCCATTGCAAGACTGTTGGTCACGACATCTTGGCATTTGGAGATGGCATCGTGGGGGTGAGGTGGGCAGCTGGTAGGAGACGTGACCCGAACGGTTTTGCTGCAGTTTCTGCAGAATCGGTGGAAATGTGGAATGAACGTGTATGAACAGTTTTCTTTGAAACGCGCCGTTTTCAACTGAAATGGCTATTTTAAATTTTCTACCCTGACATTCTGACATTTAGCAATTCGTCCTTATTCATGGAAAATCTCCTCTTTACTTTTTAATCTTACACCTGGATCAATTGTAATTGAACCCCCAGACTTTGACGCCATATACAAAACAGTCCTTGATTTCCAATTTAATCAATTTAATTTTTAATTGGCTTTTCAACTTTTAATGCTTTTAAAATTATCCTTGAAAAAATCAATTAACCCCCTATGGTAACTTTGGTCCTTGTACTTTAATGTCTCTCAATTTCAATCTAAATATGCCCTAAATTTGATACTTCTTCAATTAAGTCCCTGATTTCACTAATTAAATTAATTTTAATATTAATTAAATCCCAAAACTTATCAATTCTTCCAATTCTTTGACCAAATTGACTTTCAAATTTATAATTTCATTCGTATTAGTCCTCAAACTTCCAATTCGTATTTTCTTAAATTATTTTTCATTCATTCATTAGTTATTTATTTATTCATTATCATTTTTTTTTAATTCAAAAAATTGGTTATGAGAGTTTGACTATGACTTTTGTTCATGATCAGATTTCCAATTAGAACCAACATTACTTTATCAAGACATTAACTTTATATAAATACACCTAGTAGAGAAGGGACCAATTTTTTACACAGCCAAACATAGGCTAAATCCAGAGATATCGCACACAACATACCTTTACTTTTCTTTTTCTATATATTATTTTTTTCTTCTCTATAAATACTAACTTAATATTGAAAAGTTTCTTATCTCTGGATAAATTTATTTATCCCGTGATGAGAGGTCATAATTAGTTGTTCTTCGAGAGAGGTGAGGCAGAGATTTCGTGATGAATCTGTCCTATTCTGTGAGGTTTTAATTTGAGTTTAAATGATGGATTTATAACAAACTCTAAAACCGTGTGGGTTTGTTTTTTTGTTTTTTTTTTTTTTACTACGATTGGGTATTATTCATGATTCACAAAACACTATGAATTTATTATTATTATTTAATAATAATTCATTTTAACCACAAAGTTTTATTTTGTAAAATTTGATCGTAATTGAATGCTAATTACTTATGATTTCTTAGTCAAGAGTGAAATTAAAAGAATAAAGACTCAAATGAAAAGAACACCAAATATGGATGACTTACTAGAGACTTTTAGGCAAAATACACTTATGTCCTCGATCTTTAAAAATAACATCATTCATACAATTTAGGTCTCTTGAAATTAAAAAAAAAAAAATCAGTTTTGGTACACAAGGTTATCTGTTTTATTCTTCAATGTAAGGTTAGAGAGAAAAGAGAGATAAGTGTTGTTAGATTCTAACAATAAAAGAAAGTCATTGTTCACTCTATTTTCGACCATTAAAATGAGTTTTATTGGTGTCTACGGGTTCCCAAATATAAAAAGGGCTTCATGGTGGTTGTTTAGAGCTTCTAGATCTAAGCTGAGAAAACTAAAACTAACCCGATTTGATTTTAGATTTTTAGGCTATTTTTGAGTATTTGAAGTTGATGAAATAATTTTTTGGTGTTATAAAAGTGTTGGCGAGGTGTTTTCCGTTTGTTTGCAGGAAAGTGAATTTCTTTTGGAAAGTTAATTCCGGGGAAAGTGAATTCCTGAAAAGTGAATTCCGGGAAAGTATTTTCCGATGTTTGGTAGTGTTATGGAAAATGAACTGGAAAACACTTTCCAGTGTTTGGTTATGTCATGGAAAATGAGCTGGAAAATAATTTATTAATATTTTATTTTTTTCAAGTTTATTAAAATAATGAGGAACAAATCTTACAAATTAAAAAGTTGAATGAGAATGAAATTGAAAAAAACAATTTCATAAATTATCTCAAATAAAACAAATAATAATCAAAATAATAAGGATCAAATCTAAAAAATTAAAAAAAATTAAAAATGAAGAAATTAAAATAATAATAATCAACATTTCATAAATTATTTCAAATAAAATAAGTAACAATCAAAAGAATGAGGATCAAATTTGATAAATAAAAATTTTCAATAAAAAAATGATAAGAAAAAAGCAAATAGCAATTATAAAAATAAGGACCAAAGTTAATATAAAAATAAAATTTTAAGAGATGAAATTAAAAAATAAATATTCAAAACAAAATATATATAGCAATCAAAAGTTTGAGGATCAAATTTGATATAATCAATAAATAATGACATTTCTAAATTTTTCACAACTTCCGGAAAGTGTTTTCCCCTCAAATTTTTCAGGAAAACACTTTTCTGAAAACCAAGCCAAATTTTCCTTTTACTGGAAAGTGTTTTCCATTGACCAACTTTTCTATTGGCAAACAAACACAAGAAAGTTTGGAAAGTGCTTTCCCGGAAACCACTTTCCGGAAAACAAACACAGCTAAAAGGAAAACACATTCCTGAAAACCAAGTCAATTTTTTTTTTTGACTAAAATTGACTGGAAAGTGTTTTCCGTTGACCGGAAATTTTTTTCCATTGACCAACTTTCCTAATGACAAACAAACACAGGAAAGTTTGGAAAATAGTTTCCCGGAAACTACTTTCCGGGAAACAAACAAGGCCAAAAAAGGCATTGTCCTTATGTTGGTAAGGTGTTTTGGGGTTGCAATGATTTAAAAATCAAGTTTTTTGACCAAAAAAGGCGTTGCCTTGATTTTCCAGTCACCATTATGGTGGCCAGAATCTAGACTTGAAGACAACACGTAGTTTCTGTATTTTTTTTCAAATTAAAAAATTAGAAGCAAGTCCAACAAAGCAAATGGGTGCTCGTACACTCTCTGTCCTGCGGTGCCTCTAGCGCAGCACTTTAACAAGCCCTCTAATCCTGAGGTGAGGGTGCGGGGTTGGGCTCGGCTTGAAGGCCCAACCACGCTCTTGGGCTTTTCACTACATTGGCCCAGGCATGCTGGGCTATGAGCCTAGGTTGTTTCTAGCCTTTTTTAAGGGTTAAATAGAAGTTTAAGAAAAACAATTATTGAACCAGGTTGATTCCATGGCTCGGAATATATGTTTGACGAGTTAAACAACAACATCTGAGCTCTTTCCCCCCCCCCTAATCTTGCTTTTTTTAATAGATATCTTCTTTGAATGTCTTTTTTTCTTAAATAATTTTAAAATTTATGATTCAATTAATATCCCTCATTTATGATTTTTTTTATTTAACTTTTTTTGGATAGAGATTTTTTTTAATGGTGTTGTGTGTGTTTAGTTTTTTGAAAGATTATTCTAATTCATTTTTAAAAAATCTTTTATATAGATGAACTTTATTTTGTAACATAAAAAATACTTATTTTCATAAAATAATATTTCATCTTGTGATCAACATTGCATAATATTGTTTTCTTATATTTTATTCAATCAATTTAATATGTGTGTCTATTTTTATTATCATTTGATTGAATAAACAATTAATTTTAATAATCAAATTCAGCAAGTGCAATCAGGTAAATATCTTGTTTTACAAGATTAAATGTATTGATTTATTCTTATTTCTTGATTTTTCTAATTTTATTTTTATTTATTGTTAATGATTTTTTCCCATTTATTTACATATATAACTTTTAATTTATTTAATTACATGTATGAATAAACTTCTCAATATATATAATTTTTAATTTATAAAAACACATCAAAAAATTAATTTTTTTTACATAAAAAATATATTTAATCCGTGAAAAGACCTGAGTCAAATAGCTGGTTTATATTCTATAGGTAGTTTATAATGTAAAGGATGGACAACGCCAAAAAGTTTAGAAAATTTAGAGCCAATTTGCAACTTGGTTGAGAAAGGCTAAATTGCATGCTATTTTATTAGAATAACTAATGAATCCAGACAGATTCCTCGCCAACTAATTAAAAATGACTCCAAAAAATCAATGCAGATACTTTATAAATAGGAATATTAATTAAAGAATTCTTAACTTGCTTGAAAATGACTCCAAATTCTTAAAGAATTCTTGATCTTAAAATAAAAATAGCATACTTAATTCATAAATTTTATTTTAAGATTATTAATATTGGATGAGGAGGACAGTTTTATGCTCATGAGATTATAAACAAGATGATATGAACCCAGGTAAGATGTCGTTAAAATAAGACAACGGTAACACGTTGAGAAAACTACGAGCCATTTAGCAACCACTTTATAGGACCAAATTAAAGAATTCTCAAATTGCACGAAAATGACTAAATTGCACGCTGTTTTATGAGACGAAAAACATGACTCCAGACAGATTCCTCAACAGCTATGAAAGATACATTTACTATATAATTTTAGAGATTAAAAATGACTCCACATTGAACCAAAAAAAATTCCAGATTCCTTTATAAATAAATAGAACATATTAAAGGATTTTTAAATAACTCATGTGTTTGTAAATGTAATAGTGATTATGGTTTAAAATATTTTTTTTATTTGAAATAAATCAAAATAATATTTTTTTATTTTTAAAAATTATTTTTAATATCATTATATTAAAATAATTTTAAATTATTTAAATAGAAAATATTAAAGGATTCTTGAATAACTCATGTGTTTGTGAATGTAATAGTAATTATAGTTTAAAGTTTTTTTTTTATTTAAAATATATCAAAATAATATATATATTTTTTTTAAAATTATTTTTAATATTGATATATTAAAATTTTTTTAAAAAAACACGGCTATTAAAACTTATGCTATTCATGAGAATATAAAATGATTAGACAGGGTCACGCCAGCTAAATTAAGACAACCCGGACGTTTATTATAATTTAAGACATTAAAAATGACTCCACGTTTATTATATACGGGACTTTTAAATATTTTATACAGCGCTAGGACAACGCCAAAAGGGTGGGGAACTTCCGAGCCAATTAGCCACCACTTTATGGGACAAAATTAAATAATTCTCAACTTGCTTGAAAATAATTGAATTGCTTGCTGTTTTATGAGAAGGATAATTAAGATACCTTTACTATAATTTAAGTAATTAAAAATGCTTTCATTTTTACAGGACAAAATTAAAAAATTCTCATATTGTTTAAATGACTAAATTGCAAGAAGAAAGGTAACTCCAAATTAAGGTTGTGAATTTCGCTATGTTTATTTAAAATGACTGATATATTTTATTTCAATTTAAAAAATAAAACAAACTTGAACAAATTTAATTTTGCGCAAAATCTTTGCTTGTTTTGGAAATTCCAACTAAAATGTTCTAGGTCCATTCTAGCCAAATAGTTTTTTTTTTCTTAAAAAAATCCATCTGTTTTTCTCTAATTTTATTATTTAACACTTGATTTATTGAAGATTAGTCTTTTATAATTTATCATGGTTTGCTTCGTGTTTTGTTTGGTTATCTCAGTCTCATTATTTATATCACGGTTTTGGCGAGTTAATCTTATTGACTTGAGTTTATTTATTTATTTATTTATTTAATTTTTTTTTAATTTCATCATTAAATATTTTTAATATTTGATTGATTATGAATTAGGCTTTGTCATTTATTTCGGTTTATTTTCTATGAATTTATTTCAGTCTAATGACCGGGGTCAATTTTACAAGTTAACCTGAGTAGATTAAGATCCTTTTATGGTTTAATGACCTGAGTTGATCCAATATGTTATCGTTTCAATATTTTTTTAAAAAAATAGATGTCTTGAATTTATTTTGAGTCAAACTATATTTTTACTAGTTGTTTATGTTGTTTTTAGACTTATCAAATTAATCAAGTCACATCATGTTAACTCTCACATTTTTACTTATATTTGAAATTTGAATTGTATAATTTCAATTTAATTTATTTTTGGATTTGAATTAAAATTATATTGGTTAAATTAATATTTTGAATTATATATATATATATATATATATATATATATTTTCAAACCATGAATGTAAAGTGAAGAAACAACAAAACTATACCATGCTGAATGTAATTTTTCTTTCATTAAATCCATCTAATACAAGAATATATTTTTTAAATGATTAAAAGAACTGATTTAATTGACGTACAGAACTAATTTAAGGATGTATATTTTGTCGAGGCAAGAACATGTGCTGTCAAATTTATGGAAGGTTTATTTAATCAAACTCTTGGTTATTACCAGTCAATAAAAAGACAAAAAGAAGAGAGAGAGAGAGCTTAAAAGTAGAAACACCATGAGCTTAAATTAACCAACGAGTTGACTGGTATATCTGAGAGGTTTTCAAGGAAGCCAACAAGTGGATTGGCTCAGCAAATACCGTGAAAGTTGACTGGTGTTTCTTGGAGGTTTTCAAGGAAAGCAACAAGAGGATTGGCCCCCACACAGATCATTATAATTGTTTATTTGTGCTAATTGTCAGGAGGTCCGCTCTTGACAGATTAAAAAAAAAGGAATACAGAAACCATCGCCAGTGTGAACAGCTTTCTGTTGTTCATATTTTAGGCAGGAAGAGGAAAGAATACTATAAGAATTCAAGAGGCAAGCGAGTGTCAAAGCTCCACATGTTGTTAAACATTTAAAATTTATTTTGACTGAAATTATATTTTTATTAGTTTTTTATATTATTTTTTACGAGTTATATCATGTCAACTCTTATCTTTTTATTTGTATTTAAAATTTGAATTATATAATTTTAAGTTAGTTTATTTTTAAATTTGAATTGAAATTATATTTATTAAATTAATATTTGAAATTATATATTTAAAACCACAAAAAAAAGCCAAAATACCCCAGTAAAAATCAATGCAGAGCCTTAATATACGGGACTTGTTAAAGATTTCTTTAATAAATCGCTTGAAAATGACTCCGAAGTCCATGCTATGAACGCGAGGAAAAAGTGACTCTAGAGACAAGGCCATCTAATTAATTAGGAAACATTTATTATCTTTTACGGCATTAAAAATGAACAGAAGGAGGACTCACTGTAACCCTTCTTATATTTTTTTATTTACCGTAATAATTATTTTGTTATTCTTATAAAATATAAAGATATTTGTTGTTAATTGTAAATTTGATTGAGAGTAATTATTGTTATCTATTTTTTTTATTTTCTAAACTAAATAAAAAAAAAACACTATAAACAAAAATACTTTTCTAAATTAAATAAAAATAACTAAAAAATAAATAATTTTCCCTAACAATCCTCGTGTACTTACCCTGAGTTATTTAAATGTTTGTCTCTAGCTACTGGAGAGCACCGCCATGAAAAGATGTGTGATTGTGTGAGTGCCTTTGCGCTTCATGGACTCAGATAAAATATGCCAAGAATCAGTCCCCCTCTCCCCTACCAAATTATTCTTTATTGATGATGTTTGGACAGTCCTGCGGAAAGAGATGAAGTTCTAGAATCTATATTATATTTCTATCGCAAAACCATATATCGAATCGATGTATGAACAAGTGAATTCGCATCAGAATCCTCTGCAACTTTTCAAACGTGCAACTAACTTTTTAGAAATAATTTATTGATAATTGACATATTCAAAAGTTTACGAGGATGACCAATCTTCTGATTACTTTGAAATTCAGAAAACAATATAGCAGTGAAGTTTAGCGGTTTGTTTTTGTATTTTAAAAGTATTTTTTAAAAAATTTAAATATTTTTATTTTTTATTTTAAATTAATTTTTTTTAGTATTTTTAAATAATTTAAATATGTTAATATCAAAAATAATTTTAAAATTTTTTAAAAATATATTATTTTAATATATTTTTAAATAAAAAATATTTTAAAAATAACTGTAACCATTCTTTTAAATATTTTAGTGTTTTCTACCTTGTGCATATATTTAAAACAATCGCATTATATCAGTGCTATGAACAAAAAGTTGCATATCTTCTCTCTTTTTATCCAAATATTTGACACACAGGAAAATAAAACTAGTTGTTAATCTATAGCATGCCTAAAACCATCATCTTAACGTAAAAGTACATCAATCATTCTAAGTGTGTTTGGTATTGCGGTTGTTGTTGTGGTTGTAATTTAAAAAAAAAATGTTTTATAAAAAGTGTTTTTAGTTGAGGTTGGTTTGAAAAAATATATGTTTGGTTAAAACTGTGGTTGAAATTGAGGTTGAACAAAAAATAGTTTTATGTGTTTGGTTAAAAAAATAATTTTCAAATTAAAGTTATAAAATAATTAAATATATATATATATATTAATAATTTTTAATTTAAATATTGTAGATTTAACTACTGTTATTACATCATGAAATAAATAATATTGATATCAAATATTTTTTTATTATTCCATTAAACTATGTGCAATGTAATTACATACGAAATCTATTCAACAAGGACTAATTTTTCATGGTTTTCTAAGCGCGCAACAACAAAAACTAAATTTTTTAATTTATGTAGTGTTATTAAATAATAAAGATTATGATATTTTTATTATTGGAATTGCAATTAAATTCCACAAATGCTACGTTATCATGCGATATATTTTTTAGTTTTTTAAGTAAAGCACAATTTTTTAAAAAAAATTACAATTTTATTACGGACAAAAGTCATTCAACAAGAATTACAGTTTTCATATGATTTTTTGAGCTTGAAATAAAATTAGGCAAAATATTATCAGGAATAAAATTAAAATTACAGTACGAGTAAATTTAATTCACCTTAAACTAATTTTTTTTTAAAAAAATATTATTCACAATTAACTGTACTGGTTTTTTGGGGGGGAAAAACTAAACTTTTCTCATTAGGTTTTTTTTTTTAAAAAAATTAAAATTTTCTCACTAGTTTTTCAAAAAGAAAAAGAAAAAGAGAGGAACATTGCAACAGGTGTAGCATGGCTTCACTGTTTCACTCAATTTAATGGAAAGAAAGAAAAATTTAAAAAGTGGACATATAAGACAAACGACATCACTTGGTGACAGCTCTCATAGGCAAAGCCATGATTTAGTTAAGGGGGACACAAACAAAAATATACTATTTCTATAGCTTGAGAGCAGATCGGTGTAAAGGTTTTTGATTTTGGTTTTGGAAAGGTTAGAGTTTTAGGGTTTGAGATAGGGGAGGCATGTATGCTGTGGTTTTTTATTTGAAATTCAAGAAAACAACTAGTTGGATGCCACTGATATGCGGCGGGCTCATTTTTTATTTTAATAAAAATTATTGTAAAATTTATAATAAAAAATAATATATTTTTAATATTAATAATATTTTTTAAAAAATTTATTAATTCTTTTATTAATAATATTAATTATAATAAAAATAATTATATTTATAACATAAATAATTATATTAAGAATTTCAAGGATGATTACAACACATAATAATACTTTTTATATCAATACTTTGAGTTATAATAAAAATAATAATATTTATAACACAAAAAATACTATTTTTGATCTGAACACTTTGAATTATAAGAGAAAAAAATAATATATATAACACATATTATTATATTAACACATGTGGTTGGGCACGGATGCATCCAACCCCAACCGCCAGTTGGGCGTGGACCCGTTTCAGTCCAACTTGGGGTTCAGACAAGAAGATAAGGATTTTCACCAAGTCAAAAGTTGGTCACCCACTCAACAATTAGTCATCAAATCAATAATTCTGAATTTTGGCCTATAAAAGGAGGCATTTATCATGCATTGAGTTGGCTTGGTTGTTCAGATCAAGCTCATGCTCTTTATTTTTCTCTTTATATTTTTTGTAATTCTTAAGTTTTGCTTTCATTAATTTCTTGTTTATGCTTTTCATTTCCTTTCCTTTTTTTAGTTAACTTGTATCTTATTTATGTTCTTGTTTTGTTTATTTATGTTTCTCTTCTTCATTATGTTTAGCTAAGTTTATTATGTCAAGGTGAAAAGGTTACACTAATGGTGTAAGAACAAGTATGGTGTAAACTCAATATGGATCTTAATGTTTAACATTAACATGTCTTATCTTTTTATCTTACTAATTCTTAATACCTTGCTTGTTAAATGGTTAATCTAGATTTGTGTTGTATAACATTTGGTACATCAAATGCTTGGCACTCTCATAGCCCAACAGTATGGTATTACCTACACCTGGGCTATGAAAATAACTTGATTTGTTGTTAACATCAGTTAATATCATGAATTCCTAACAATATTTAAAAGTTTGGTGTTATGTAATTAAGATAATTAATATGATCATGTTAATAATTTATAATGAGCTATTAATGAGAAATCATCCGATTGGAACCTCCTTTGTGTGTGGTTTCCAAATTGAGTAATAAGAGTTTATATTATACTTGTTTGAAATACCATTGGTGGATCCTCTAACCTTGACATTTGTTTTTATCATTGTTTAATCCTTACATTAATTTCTTCTTCTTCTTCTTCTTCTTCTTTTATTATTATTATTATTACTATTATTATTATTATTATTACTATTATTGTTATTATTATTGTTATTGTTGTTGTTATTGTTATTATTGTTGTTGTTGTTATTGTTGTCTCTTCCTCCTCTTCTTTTTATTATTATTATTGTTAATACTATTACTATTACTAATACTATTCTTCTTATTATTATTATTATTATTATCATAAAATCAGTATATAGGCTGGAAACCTGTGACCCGATCTTTTAGATCATTCTCAGGTATAACAACGCCACGTACTGAGTATTATTATTATTATTATTATTACTACTACTACTACTACTATTAATACTATTATTACTATTACTATTACTATTACTATTATTTTTATTATTGTTGTTATTATTGTTGTTGTTGTTGTTGTTGTTATTATTTTCTTGTTATTTATAATTTATACAATTAACCTCTCTGTGGTTCGACCCTGGTCTTGTCGGGTTATTTATTACTTCGATACTCCTGCTCTTGGGAGAAGACATCAATCTTTTGGTCATGTCACCATTCAATCTGAAATACTCATTTTTGGGAGAAAATAAAACTTTTCCGGTAATAATCTCTTCCAAACTTAATGCACATCAAGAAGGTAAGTTATTACAAACTCTGAAAATGCATTAGGATGGACCATAGCTGACATAAAAGGAATTAGTCCTTTGATTTGCACACACAGGATTTATTTGGAGGAAAATGCTAAACCGTCTAGAGAAATGCAACGAAGACTTAATCCTAATATGAAAGAAGTAGTGAAAAATGAAGTCATTAAGCTTCTAGATAATGAAATCATTTATTCTATTTCTGACAGCAAATGGGTAAGTCCTACCCAAGTTGTACCCAAAAAGTCTAGAGTCACTATGATAACAAATGAGAAAAATGAGTTAATTCCAACTCGGACTATTACTGGTTGGCGCATGTGCATTGACTATAGGAAACTTAATTCAATGACTAGAAAAGATCATTTTCCTTTACCTTTCATGGATCAAATCCTAGAAAGAGTTGCAGGTCATGAATTTTATTGTTTCCTAGATGGCTATTCAGGTTACAATCAAATTGAAATTGCATTGGAAGATCAAGAGAAGACTACTTTCACATGTCCATTTGGTACTTTTGCATATCGAAGAATGCCTTTTGGGTTATGTAATGCACCAGCCACGTTTCAAAGATGCATGCTTAGCATATTCAGTGATATGGTTGAACATTTTCTTGAGATTTTTATGGATGATTTTTCTGTTTTTGGTGATTCATTTGATGATTGCTTAACTAACTTGGAAAAGGTTTTGAACAGGTGTGAAGAGAAGAATCTTGTACTGAATTGGGAAAAATGTCACTTTATGGTAACAAACGACATTGTACTTGGTCACATTGTTTCATCAACAGGAATTGAGGTTGACAAATCTAAAATCGAGTTAATTGCCAACTTACCAACACCAAAATCTGTTAAAGATGTTAGATCATTCTTAGGACATGGTGGTTTTTACAGAAGGTTCATCAAAGATTTTAGTGTAATATCTAAACCATTGTGTAACCTTCTATCAAAGGAAAATGTTTTTGAATGGACTGAAAATTGTGAAAAAGCCTTTGTTAAACTTAAAAGCTTGCTTACTTCTGCTCCTGTCATTCAACCTCCTGATTGGTCATTACCTTTTGAAATAATGTGTGACGCTAGTGATTATGCCGTGGGTGCTGTCTTGGGACAAAGAAAAGATAAGAAACCTTATGTGATTTACTATGCAAGTAAAATTTTAAATAGTGCTCAAATGAATTACACTACCACTGAAAAAGAATTACTTGCAGTCGTATTTGCATGTGACAAGTTCAGATCTTATCTTGTTGGCTCACCTGTTGTTGTTTTTAGTGATCATGCAGCATTGAAATATCTTCTCTCTAAGAAAGATTCTAAGGCTAGATTGGTGCGGTGGATTTTGTTACTTATTCAAATATTTCAAATATTATCAAATATTATCCTGATCAAATATTTCAAAGATGCATTCCTGACAATGAGGTAAGTAATGTCATTAAATTTTGTCATTCTGAGGCATGTGGGGGTCATTTCTCATCAAGAAAGACAACTGCAAAAATCTTACAAAGTGGATTTTACTGGCCCACCATGTTCAAAGACTCACATGTATTTTGCAAGACTTGTGAAAATTGTCAAAAGTTTTGATCTATTTCAAAACGTCACATGATGCCTTTAAATCCTATTCTTGTCATTGAGATCTTTGATTGTTGGGGTATAGATTTTATGGGTCCATTTCCTCCATCATTTGGTTTCTTGTATATATTGGTCGCAGTAGATTATGTTTCAAAATGGATAGAGGCAATTCCAAGTAGAACCAATGATCACAAAACAATGATAAATTTTTTGAAAGAAAACATTTTAAGTCGATTCGGAATCCCTCAAGCCATGATAAGTGATGGTGGAACACATTTCTGCAACAAGCCATTTGAATCTTTAATGAAGAAATATGGAATCACACATAAAGTTGCCACCCCTTATCACCCTCAGACGAGTGGACAAGTAGAACTTGCTAATAGGGAGATCAAACAGATCTTAGAGAAAACAGTGAACACTAATCGGAAAGACTGGTCTTTAAGACTTAATGATGCACATTGGGCTTATCGAACTGCATATAAAACATCATTAGGTATGTCACCTTATAGACTAGTCTATGGAAAACCTTGTCACGTGCCTGTGGAAATTGAACATAAAGCTTATTGGGCTATTAAAGCTTTCAATTCAAACATTGATGATGCTAGTCAGCTGCGAAAATTGCAAATAAATGAGCTTGAGGAAATAAGAAATGATGCATATGACAATTCAAGAATTCATAAAGCAAGAATCAAAGAGTTTTATGACAAGAAAATACTGAGAAAAACATTCAATGTTGGTCAAAAAGTCTTGCTTTATAATTCTCGACTCCATTTATTTCCTGGAAAACTAAGATCAAGATGGAGTGGTCCTTTTATTGTGAAACATGTGTATCCATATGGGGCCTGTGATATCGAAAATCCAAAAAATGGTAATGTTTTCAAGGTAAATGACCATCGTTTGAAAGTTTATTTTGATAATTTTTAGTTGAAAATGACTCTATTGAATTGGGTGATCCTGTATATAAAGATTGATTCTTTTTCTCACATTGTTTTTGTGTGGCTTTTGTTTTGCTAGTTTCTCTCACCCCGGTCAAATGGCGGATAACGGTACTCCGTGACTCTTAAGTCGGTTCTTTCAGTTTCCCATGATAACTGATATCTTTGTATATAATTGTGCAATTCTCTGCTCTTTCTTCTTTCTTTGAATCTCTCATCCAATTCTCATTTGAAAATGGACACCACTTTTGAAAAATTGAAAAAGTATTTTCCCACTCTGCCTCAGAATGCTATTACAAAAATTTACCGTGTTAGGTGTGAAAGATTGAGGTTGTTAATGAACCATGGAATTCCTGAAGATATTCATTGGCTAATTGAAGCAAAGGTCCGATTATCAGGTGAGTCCTCAAATTCTTTCATTTCATACATGTCTAGAACAGGTAAGAGCACTTTTGCAAAGAAACGTCGTGCAAAATGACTGAAAGTCTGTCACAGATGTGCTAGATGGACTTGTAATGCCACATGTCGTTCTTTAGGAATGGTATTTGTAAACCGTGAAGATAAAATACAATTCATTAAGGATAGACTGAGTAAGGGGTCTTTAGATAATCTTCTATTGACTCTTGACACACCCTAGTGGAGATGTGCATCATGCAATTTATGATTTATGACCACAATTCCATAAAGAACATGCTCGACTTAGTCTTGGGAATCTGACTAAAAAAGACCCTGTTTGCCAGTTTTTAAGAAAACTGGATGGGAAGCCTATCCCCGACCCATAGAGGGCGTTTAAGCCGTTCTTGGACGTAAAACCAAGAAAAGATGTGTGCCACAATCACAACTGCCTGTACATACATTTTTTTTTCAAAAAAAAAAAGAACAAAAGAGAGAGAGAGAGAGAGAGAGAGAGAGAGAGTGAGTGAGACTACAGCTGGCCTACATATAGATGGTATGATTGCATTTTCAATTTCTCATCTATAAATTCTTCTCTTCCTTCCCTTCATTTCTGCTCAACCCATACATTCATCAATATAGAAGTGTGTAGAAATGGCAAGTTCCTCAAGTCATCACATAAAAAATATTTGTTTTCAGTGGATCCAGTCCTGGGAAAGAAAAAGAGTTTTTAGAATCAGCAAATCATCTTGGTCAGGTACTAGCTGAGCGAAAGATTCATTTAGTGTATGGAGGAGGCAGCCTTGGGTTAATGGGGGGAGTGTCAATAACTGCATCTTTAGGAGGTAGTCAAGTTTTGGGGGTTGTCCCCAAAGCTTTAGCACAAAGGGACATCATTGGAAAAACAATTGGAGAGGAAGTACAGGTCCCCATAATGTCTGATCGAATGAATACAATGTTTAACCATGCTGACGCCTTCATTGCCTTACCGGGTGGTCTGGGCACATTGGAAGAGATCTTTCATATTTCCTCTTGGGCCCAACTGCACATTCACCATAAACCCATAGGTCTGTTAAATGTGAATGGTTTTTATGATAAGTTGTTATATTTTTCTTGATCAAGCTGTGGAACAACAATTTCTAACATCTTCGGCACGACAAATCATAATCTCTGCTGCTACTGCTGAACAATTGATTGACCAACTACAATCTTTCATCCCTGTAATTGATCCCTCCATGAGTCGCATAAATTGGTCAACTAAGGAAAGCCGTAAAAAGCTTAGATTGGATTTGAGCCTTAGTTTGTAAAAACTTTGTGTCTTTTGTTTTTATTATTATGTTTTGTTGTTTTTTATATTTGTTTAAGTGTGTTTCAGGTTTGTTACTGTTCGCTATTTCAGGTGATGTCTTCTATACTCTATCTTTCTACTTTAGGACATTGAGGACAATGTCTCATTTTGGTTGGGGGGAAATGGTAGTAGTTGATATTAAAAAAAAAAAAAACTAACTGTGTTTTCTATTTCATAAACTATTTGCAAAACTGTTGTTACTAGGATGGCAGAGTAAGAGGAGTTCTTTTGTTAAAGGGATTCTTGAGACGCATCTTAGTAGACATTCTTAACAAGGTCTATCAGAATACTTCTTGAAATATTCAGGTTTACAAACTCTCGTATTGTTACCACTTGATTCTGCTCATATGCTCATTTAACAAGTATTCTTAAATCTTCAATTTCACACACACACTTTAACATATGATTGTGGGTTGCACATTGGATTATTACATTATTTATGTTCTTTTATTAAAGGTACCAACTAAGGGAAAGGGATAGTATATAATTTGCAAAAAAAAAAAAACAAAATAAATAATGATAATAAAAAGGTAGATAAGTTTGGTTTCGTAGCCTCCCTAACCTAAGCAATTAAGCCCGAAGGGGTGTTTTAACACTTAATACCCTAAAGTCAACTGACTTGGGAGCTATTGGCCCAACGCTTGTTACATGGGTTGAGGAGAAAAGCTTAAGGGAATCAAACATTGCACTATCTACATATCAGTATCTGCAACCCGAGTTACTAAGCTCGTAGGGGTGTCTCAACACCTAATGCCCTAAGACCAACTGGTTTGGGATTCATTAGCCGAAAACTCGTTACATGGGTTAAAGATGCATTGTGTTGTATGTGTATATAAATAAAAAATAAATAAAATAAAAAACAAAGAAAAAAAAAAAAGAAATAAATAAATAATAATCCCAACCCAAGGAAGTTAACCTTAACATTAGAACATAATATTGTTTTCTTCCAACAAAAGCCCCATCATCTATGTTTTCATACATTGAGCACATAAAAAGAAGGTTTATTAATATCTTGTTTAAGATATATGAAGCAGGAATATAAATTTAATGAGAGTTTGTTTATCTGGATAAATTAATGGAAGTTGAATGATGAATGCCTTGCTTTGTGGAACTTGCAAATTGTTTTTCTATTTTAACGCTTTGATTACTAGGGACTAGTAATAAGCTGGTTGGGGTGTGTGATTAGTACTTAAAAGTGCATATTTATCAAGGTTTTATATCATCATTTTGCACTTAAAGTATCAATAACTCCTTAATTAAAGCATGTTTTATAATAACAAGTCTAATACTATAAAATGCCCTAATATATGGTAAATGTTCATCTTAAATACAGGCCTATCACATAAATCAAAGGATTGATTGATGAATTCAACTACTGAAATTTGTGAAGATAAAGAGAGGGTGAAACTTAGAAAAGAGATGTTGGTGCAGTCCAAACTGGAACATTGTTCGGTATTTGGGTCATATCTCGAGTTCTAGATGTCCAAATGATCTCAAATGTTTACACAAACTTGGTGAGACACAACTTTCATGTGAACATAAAAATCTAACAAGGCCGTTTTCAAGTCCAAATCATAGCAACAACGGAGAAGTCCGAATCTGTCCTACAGCCCAAACACTGTTCAGTGTTTGGCCTATATCTAGATTTCTAGAAGTCCAAATGACCTCCATTTGTTTTTCCTGGAAAGCTGAGTCAATTTACTACAACTTTCATGTTTACTAGAGGACCCAGTTCGGATGGTAGCATTTTTGTTTTATTCAGACAAGAAGATAAGGATTTTCACCAAGTCAAAAGTTGGCCACCCACTCAACAATTAGTCATCAAATCAATAATTCCGAATTTTGGCCTATAAAAGGAGGCATTTGCCATGTATTTGGTTGGCTTGGTTGTTCAGATCAAGCTCATGCTCTTTATTTCTCTCTTTATATTTTTTGTAATTCTTAAGTTTTGCTTTCATTAATTTCTTGTTTATGCTTTTCATTTCCTTTCCTTTTCTTAGTTAACTTGTATCTTATTTATGTTCTTGTTTTGTTTATTTATGTTTCTCTTCTTCATTATGTTTAGCTAAGTTTATTATGTCAAGGTGAAAAGGTTACACTAATGGTGTAAGAACAAGTATGGTGTAAACTCAATATGGATCTTAATGTTTAATATTAACATGTCTTATCTTTTTATCTTACTAATTCTTAATACCTTGCTTGTTAAATGGTTAATCTAGATTTGTGTTGTATAACATTTGGTACATCAAATGCTTGGCACTCTCATAGCCCAACAGTATGGTATTACCTACACCTGGGCTATGAAAATAACTTGATTTGTTGTTAACATCAGTTAATATCATGAATTCCTGACAATATTTAAAAGTTTGGTGTTATGTAATTAAGATAATTAATATGATCATGTTAATAATTTATAATGAGCTATTAATGAGAAATCATCCGATTGGAACCTCCTTTGTGTGTGGTTTCCAAATTGAGTAATAAGAGTTTATATTATACTTGTTTGAAATACCATTGGTGGTTCCTCTAACTTTGACATTTATTTTTATCATTGTTTAATCCTTACATTAATCTTCCATCTCAAAGTTCTCATTAATTTCTTCATCTTCATCTTCTTCTTCTTCTATTATTATTATTATTATTATTATTACTATTATTATTATTATTATTATTACTATTACTATTATTGTTGTTATTGTTATTATTATTGTTATTATTGTTGTTATTGTTATTATTGTTGTTATTATTATTGTTGTTGTCTCTTCCTCCTCCTCTTCTTTTTATTATTATTATTATTGTTATTACTATTACTATTACTAACACTATTATTATTATTATTATTATTAGTATTATTATTATTGTTATTATTATTATTATTACTATTACTATTATTATTACTATTACTATTATTATCATAAAATCAGTATATAGGCTGGAAACCTGTGACCCGATCTTTTAGATCATTCTCAGGTATAACAACGCCACGTACTGAGTATTATTGTTGTTGTTGTTATTATTATTATTATTATTATTATTATTATTATTATTATTATTATTACTACGACTACTATTAATATTATTATTACTATTACTACTATTATTATTATTATTGTTATTATTATTGTTGTTGTTGTTGTTGTCTTGTTATTTATAATTTATACAATTAACCTCTCTATGGTTCGACTCCGGTCTTGCCGGGTTATTTATTACTTCGACACTCCTGCACTTGGGATAAGACATCAATCTTTTGGTCGTGTCATTGGGCCCAAGAGGAAATATAAAAGATCTCTTCTAATGTGCCCAGACCACCTGGTAAGGCAATGAAGGCGTCAACATGGTTAAACATTGTATTCATTCGATCAGACATTGTGGAGACCTATAGTTCCTCTCCAATTGTTTTTCCAATGATGTCCTCTTTTGCTAAAGCTTTGGGGATGACCCCCAAAACTTGACTGCCTCCTAAGAATGCAGCTGTTGACACACTCCCCATTAACCCAAGGTTGCCTCCCCCATATACTAAATGAATCTTTCTCTCAGCTAGTATCTGACCAAGATGATTTGCGGATTCTATAAACTCTTTTTCTTTCCCAAGACTAGATCCACAAAAAACACAAATATTTTTTATTTTAAGAGCTGAGGATCCTGTCATTTCAAGAACTGTCTATACTTGTAGAATGTATGGGTTGAGTAGAAATGAAGGGAAGAAGAAGAAGCTTTTATAGATGAGAAAAAGGAAATGCAATCATGTCACCTATATGGAAGCTAGCTGGAGTCTCTCTCTTTCTTCTCTTTTTTTTCTTTGAAAAAAAAATGTATATACAGGTAGTTGTGATTGTGGCTCACATATTCCCTTGGTTTTACGTCCAAAAACGGCTTAAACGCCCTCTATGAGTTGAGGATAGGCTTCCCATCCAGTTTTCCTAAAAACTAGCAAAAAGAGTCTTTTTTTTTTAGTCAGATTTCCAAGACTATGATGAGCATGTTCTTTATAAAAATAGGGCCATAAATCATGAACTGCACGATGCACATCTCCACTATGATGAGACTTAAGAGTCAACAGAAGATTATCTAAAGACTCTCTATGCTTTGAAATAAATCCCACCTTTTCATAATTTTCACAGGTTTTGCAGAATGCATATGAGTGCTTGAACATGGTGGGCCAGTAAAATCCACTTTGTAAGATTTTTGCAGTCATTTTTTTTGACGAGAAATGATCCCCACGTGCCTCAGAGTGACAAAATTTAATGACACTACTTACCTCATTGTCGGGAATGCATCTTTGAAATATTTGATCAGGACAATATTTGAATAAGTAAGGGTCATCCCAATAAAGGTTTTGCACGTTGCTCAAAAGCTTTCTTTTGTCTTGGTTATCCAACTGAACTAGCAAAAATCCTGAAGCAAGAAAATTGTTATTTTTAGCAAACCAAGGCATTGAACTAAAAGAAAGTAAAGATTCATCAAGAAAGTAATCATCGATTGGTGTGATGTCGGATGTCGAATCTATTGTCAACTTTGATAAATGATCCACGACAACATTTTCGGTGCCTTTTTCATCATCGATTACTTCCTGTTTGGTCATGGCATGAGTAAATGGAAGTGCTGGTAGGGAATCAGTCTTTTCTTTGCACTGTTCATATTCAACCCCTTCCTTACCACTGCGAAGAGTGATGTCTGATTTAACTTGATCCATGTGTTGACTTCTGGAACTACTTGCATTTACATTGTATTTCTCCTTTGGATTTTGATGTGGTTGAGATGGAAACGTACCGTTCTCTTGAAAACAGAGAGCAGCTGTTAACTTTGCAAGAGTATCTTTAAAACCTATCATGCTTTGAGCAAGTTGAGTGTTGATTATCTCTTGCTTTTCAATGAATGAATGCAATGTTTCCTCAAGATTTCTTCTAGAAGGTGGAGCATAAGGAGGTGCATATCCATGAAAATTTTGGAAATTATGGTGTGCTTGAAACGATGGCTGTGAAGTTTGTGCATTATTGTTATCACTCTTCCAACTAAAATTTGGGTGATTTCTCCAACTAGGATTGTATGTTTGCGAGTATGGGTTATGATTGGGCCTTTGGAAACTGTTTAAAGCATCGACTTGTTCATGGAGGCATTCCTTGAAAGAAGGCAAAGTTGGACAATCATTGGTTGCATGTTCATTTGTTTCACAGATTTGACACACAATGTCTTGAACAGATTTTAATTTACCACTCCTTTTCAATTCTAGTGCCTCGACTTTTCTAGCTAAAGATGCAATGGATTGGAGGTCATGATCTTCCCTAAGGTTATACATACCTCCATTAGATGTATGAGGTTGAGTTTTACCCGATGCCTCATAAGTACATGTGGTGTCCCAATTTTGAGCATTTTTGGCTAGCAAGTCTAGGTGCTCCATTGCTTCATTAGGGTCTTTATCTTCAAAGGTTTCATTGCACATCAATTCAACCATTTGCCTATCTCTAGGTGTTAAACCTTCATAAAAATGTGAAACCAATCTCCATGTTTCAAAACCATGATGTGGGCAAGTATTAAGCAAATCTCGATACCTATCCCAACATTGGTAAAATGTTTCTCCTGGTTTTTGAGTGAAAGTGGTGATTTGTCTTTTGAAAGAGTTTGTTCTGTGAGATGAAAAAAACTTCTTTAAAAATTGTTGTTGCATTTCATCCCAAGCACGAATGGATCCTGATCTCAAATTTTGTAGCCATGTTTTAGCTTTATCTTTTAAAGAAAAAGGAAAAAGCTTTAATCTGATGGTGTTCATGCTACAATTTGAGTCATTATAAGTGTTACAAACTTCCTCAAATTCTCTCAAATGCAAGTATGGATTTTCTAGATCAAAGCCATGAAAAGAAGGTAAAAGTTGAATAATGCCTGGCTTAAAATTAAAATGAGATGCATCAGGAGGAAAAAATATACATGATTGCGCAATTGTTCTTGTTGGATTCATGTAGTCTCTAAGTGTTCTAACCCGATTACTCTCATTATTCTCATTATAAAGCGATTGATTATCCTCTTCGGCCATGTTTTCTAAAAAAGATGAGTATACTTTACAAAGTTTATCATTTAATGTACGTGACCAAACTCTCATGCACGTGTAGAAAGAGAAGAAAAGGAAGAAGAAAAGAAAAACAAAAAGAAACAAAAGAAAAGAAACAAAGTTATAAAAAATAAAATAAATACTATAATTTATACAAGAATTTACCTCCCCGGCAACGGCGTCAAAAACTTGACACGACCAAAAGATTGATGTCTTCTCCCAAGTGCAGGAGTGTCGAAGTAATAAATAACCCGGCAAGACCGGGATCGAACCACAGAGAGGTTAATTGTATAAATTATAAATAACAAGAAAACAACAACAACAATAACAATAACAATAACAATAATAATAGTAATAATAGTAATAGTAATAATACTATTAATAGTAGTAGTAGTAGTAGTAGTAGTAGTAGTAGTAATAATAATAATACTCAGTACGTGGCGTTGTTATACTAGAGAATGATCTAAAAGATCGGGTCACAGGTTTCCAGCCTATGTACTGATTTTATGATAATAATAATAATAATAATAATAATAATAATAGTGTTAGTAATAGTAATAGTAATAGTAATAGTAATAACAATAATAATAATAAAAAGAAGAGGAGGAGGAAGAGACAACAACAACAACAATAATAATAATAACAACAATAATAACAATAATAATAATAATAACAATAATAATAATAATAATAATAATAGAAGAAGAAGAAAGAAGAAGAAGATGAAGAAATTAATGAGAACTTTGAGATGAAAGATTAATGTAAGGATTAAACAATGATAAAAACAAATGTCAAGGTTAGAGGATCCACCAATGGTATTTCAAACAAGTATAATATAAACTCTTATTACTCAATTTGGAAACCACACACGAAGGAGGTTCCAATCGGATGATTTCTCATTAATAGCTCATTATAAATTATTAACATGATCATATTAATTATCTTAATTACATAACACCAAACTTTTAAATATTGTCAGGAATTCATGATATTAACTGATGTTAACAACAAATCAAGTTATTTTCATAGCCCAGGTGTAGGTAATACCATACTGTTGGGCTATGAGAGTGCCAAGCATTTGATGTACCAAATGTTATACAACATAAATCTAGATTAACCATTTAACAAGCAAGGTATTAAGAATTAGTAAGATAAAAAGATAAGACATGTTAATATTAAACATTAAGATCCATATTGAGTTTACACCATACTTGTTCTTACACCATTAGTGTAACCTTTTCACCTTGACATAATAAACTTAGCTAAACATAATGAAGAAGAGAAACATAAATAAACAAAACAAGAACATAAATAAGATACAAGTTAACTAAGAAAAGGAAAGGAAATGAAAAGCATAAACAAGAAATTAATGAAAGCAAAACTTAAGAATTACAAAAAATATAAAGAGAGAAATAAAGAGCATGAACTTGATCTGAACAACCAAGCCAACCAAATGCATGGCAAATGCCTCCTTTTATAGGCCAAAATTCGGAATTATTGATTTGATGACTAATTGTTGAGTGGGTGGCCAACTTTTGACTTGGTGAAAATCTATATCTTCTTGTCTGAATAAAACAAAAATGCTACCATCCGAACTGGGTCCTCTAGTAAACATGAAAGTTGTAGGCAATTGACTCAGCTTTCCAGGAAAAAACAATGGAGGTCATTTGGACTTCTAGAACTCCAGATATGGGCCAAACACTGAACAGTGTTCGGGCTGTAGGACAGATTCGGACTTCTCCGTTGTTGCTATGTTTGGACTTGAAAACGGCCTTGTTAGATTTTTATGTTCACATGAAAGTTGTAGGCCTATGTCTCACCAAGTTTGTGTAAAAATGTGAGATCATTTGGACATCTAGAACTCGAGATATGACCCAAACACCAAACAATGTTCCAGTTTGGAATGCACCAACATCTCTTTTCTAAGTTTCACCCTCTCTTTATCTTCACAAATTTCAGTAGTTGAATTCATCAATCAATCCTTTGATTTATGTTATAGGCCTGCATTTAAGATGAACATTTACCATATATTAGGGCATTTTATAGTATTAGACTTGTTATTATAAAACATGCTTTAGTTAAGGAGTTATTAATACTTTAAGTGCAAAATGATGATATAAAACCTTGATAAATATGCACTTTTAAGTACTAATCACTTATGTTAACAGAAGTCTGATCTTTGAGGTTAACAAGGTTATATGTCGTTTCCTCTACAAAGACAACGATAGAAAACAAGTTGATGAATAGTTGATGTTGATCCTGGGTCTTTGAAACCCTCAAACACCATTTGAGCTTGTGAAATTCCTTTCTTTCATAGCCATGAACCATAGCCTGCATTACATGCTTTTAAAAGCCCTTTTTAATCAAGTAAGCAATTTGAACCGATAAATGGCGATCTCAAAACTTGAAGAGCTTTCCATAAGAGTCGTGGCTGCATACTGATAAAATTGATGCTAAAAAAAAACAACCTTTCTTGATGAATCCTCAAGTTTGACTTGAGTCTTTTGTTTTCCTTGGAATTCACAGAAGATCACCTTATCATAGACTATCAAATGATATACCCAATATCAAGGATTTAAATTGATACAAAGAACCATGGAAAAAGCCATTTTAGTCCTACATTAGGTCAATTTCTGTTTTCAAAATGCATGACAATCAAAGGACTGTAGACTTCAAATAACGTGTGTTGGGTCTTTGATCACAAAGCTTGATTTTCAAAAGGTTTTTTTTTTTAAAAAGGACATCTCTGATTTCATTTCAACAATTAGACTTGAATAGACATAACCTTTGAAGTATGAGATTGATTTTAGAACAATAAAGATTGTCAAACAAAGAAGAACATTTATTGAGTTTGCGGAATTCTTGACATGAAATGACATCAACTCTTCTCAAAACTCCTTGAAAGGTTGACCACCTGGGCAATACAGTGAACCCTAAGAAGGAAAACAAACAGTATCCAGATCAGCTGGGGGCAAAGAAAGAATCAGATGATGAGTCATCAAAGTACAGGAAAGTTATGTTTAGCATCTGACAATGACAAAGGAAAACTTTCTTGAGTATAAACTGATGAACGAGCATTCATATCATTGTTGGGGCCAATGTTATTCAAAGACAATCCAAGCAGCCATTGATGTTATCGCATAGTTGCGTTTGAATGAATGTCGGAAGGATGCACCCATTAAGACTGACTGTGGTACCATCTGTTTTGAAACCCAAAGGTGCACTTCATCGCATGTGTCGCACCCGACATCACGGCGGCTTTAAAAAATTTATTAAATCTTTGGAAAGAACGGATTTATGGCATCCTGTTCTTTAACGTGGAATGATCTTCTTGTTTAAGGAGTCGCCACCTAGTATTATGGTCACTAGGAACACTGACTGGTCAACAGAGATTCTATGGTTCGGGACTGGTTACGTGAAAGGGAAGATATTATCACCTCTTAAACGTCCTGCCTGAGGCAGACTGCATTGCTGTTTTCGTCTTAAATTACTAAATGTTTATTAATTTATGTTATGAAAATTTGCTTATAATATTCCTGACTCTGGCGCCAGTGAATATTTAACTATGAATATTTCCAACTCTGGCGTTGGTAAATATTACGTAGCTATAAAAATAAATTTAAATCAATATTATTTTTTATTCCCGACTCTGGTGCTAGTGAATAAATAAATAATAATACATTTATTTTTTTGAATGCACATATTTCTTATATTTTCTAGCTAAATAAAATTGAATAAACGAATAAAAATAATATAAACTTAAACCGGTATTTTTATTCCTGACTCTGGCGTCAGTGAATAATACAATAAATTTACATTATTTTTATTCTCGCATACACATTCTTTATTTTTCTGTATTTTTTTTATTTTATTATTATTTTTTGTTGGGTTGGGCTGGACCCAGCCCAGAATGTAATTTTTTAGGCTGGGCCCAGCTCAGCTCACATGGGCTGGGCTAAGCCCAGCTAGCCCGGCCCGGCCACTGGCCCAAGCCAGTGGCCCGGCCAGGCTCAGCAGCACGCGTGCTGCTGCACTGTGCAAGTGAATTAAAATTCACTTGCACAGTGTAAAACACATTTGAAAAAATGCAGAAGAAGAAAAAGCCGCTTACCTGGTCTGCTGGAATCGGTGGAGATGATGGCGAAGCTCTGGCTAGCCGGCACTGCCTCCTCTCCTCTGCTCCTTCTGCTTTCCTTTGCTTCGGTGATGATGAAGGTGACGGTTTGCTGTTTGGGTTCTTCCTCTCTGCTGCACGTTTTGTCCCCTTCTTTCCTCTTTGTTCTTGTGATTCTACGAATGGCTGGTTCCCTTGCTTTTGGTATTTGATCGATCTCTTGTGCTCCCTCCGGTTTTCGTTTGTTGTCGTTCTTGGTCCCCTGTTTTATGCTCTGGATTTTCTTCCTAACGGCTGAGGCCTTTTTTCTAACTCTCCTTCCTCGTTCCCCTGGTTCTGTTTTTCTTTTCTCTTGTTTCTGGGCTCCCTCCTGTTTCCTCTGTTTATGCTCTGATCTGCCTCCTCTTCTGTTTTATTTTTCGTCTCTATTTTCCCCGTTGGTTCTGTTTCCTTTCTCTGTTTCCAGTCCTCTATTTCTGGTTTTTTTGTTTCCTTTTATAGAGACTCAACCGATTGCCCCCCCTAACCATCTTCGAGATTACAGGCGAGAGACGTGGTCCACGATTTGGATCGAAACTGTTGCAGATTTTCAGCCTATGGAATCGGGATGGAGAAGACGACCATGGCTGCTCCACTAGCAACGGCGGCGTTTTGGCAGCAAGGGATATTTTCAATTTGACCCCTGAACTTTGGAAATTCTGCAATTGGACCCCTAAGCAAATAAAAATTTCTTTCAATTTTGCCTTTTTGGATAAATTTCAATTAAGTCCCTGAATTTATTTAATTAATTAAATCAAAGTTTAATTAAGTCCACAAACTTATTAATTCTTCTAATTTCATTAATTAAACTAATCCAAATTTTAAGTAAATTTCCAAACTTATTAATTCTTTAATTTTTGACCAATTTATTCTCAAATCTGATAATTTTATCCCTAAACTTCAAAATTTGTTGTCTTGATCTCATTGTCAACTATATTTAATTTTTATTATTTGTTCAAAAATTGGGTTATGACAGTTGCCCCCTTTTTATAATATTTACTATGCAAAGATAATAGAAAATTTCATTTTCTTTTAGCTTTGTGTAGTAAATTTATAAAGAAAAGTAGATACAGAAAGAACTTTTGCTTCTTATTTTTCTTTTTTTTAGTCTTAAAAACAATAGATTGACACATAATCTTTACTGAGAGATGTAGAAATCAAGAAACAAGTCATTTGGGAGACAACCCATTTTTTGTTTTTTTTTTTTTTGAAAATGATCAAATTTTTTTAGGCAACCTGCCAAATGATAAAAGAAACGCGAAAAATTAGGTTATGACAGTTGCCCCCTCTTTATAATATTTACTATGCAAAGATATTGGAAAATTTCATTTTTCTTTAGCTTTGTGTAGTAAATTTATAAAGAAAAGTAGATATAGAAAGAACTTTTTTTTTTTTAGTCTTGAAAACAGTAGATTGACACACGACCTTTACAAAGAGATGTAGAAATCAAGAAACAAGTCATTTGGAAGATGACCCACTTTTTTTGTTTTTTTTTGTTTTTTTTTTGAAATGGATGAAACTGTTTTGGGCAACCTACCCGATGATAAAAGAATGCGAAGAATTTCGCGAGTGGTCTAATTGTTCCAGGCGACCTGCCCGATGTATGAAAAATACGAGGATTTTTCAAAAGTGGTCACATTGTAATGGGTTACCTGCCCAGTGGAAAAATACGAGGATTTTTCAAAAGTGGTCACATTGTAATGGGTTACCTTCCCAATGGAAAAATAGGAGAATTTTTCAAAGATGGTCACATTGTAATGGGTTACCTGCCTAGTAAAAAAATACGAGGATTTTTCAAAATGGTACAGTGTAATGGGTTACTAGCCTAGATGGTCACATTGTAATGGGTTACCTGCTCAGTTGGTCACATTGTAATGGGTTACCTGCCCAGTGGAAAAATACGAGGATTTTTCAGGATGGTACATTGTAATGGGTTACCAGCCCAGATGGTCACATTGTAATGGGTTACCAGCCCAGTTGGTCACATTGTAATGGGTTACCTGCCCAGTAGAAAAATACGAGGATTTTTCAGGATGGAAGCTCGAAGGAAATGAGGGCTCGGAGGCGCACTCGAAAATAAATGAGGTGAGGGCTCAAAGGCGCACTCAAAAGGAGGTAGGATAGGAAATGCACTACCTTTGATGGTCGAGGGCTCGAAGGCGCACTCAAAAAGAAATGAGTTGAGGGCTCGAAGGTGCACTCAAAAGGAGGTAGGATAGGAAATGCACTACCTTTGATGGTCGAGGGCTCGAAGGCGCACTCGAAAGGAAATGAGGTGAGGGCTCAAAGGCGCACTCAAAAAGAGGTAGGATAGGAAATGCACTACCTTTGATGGTCGAGGGCTCGAAGGCGCACTCGAAAAGAGATGAGGCGAGGGCTCGAAGGCGCGCTCGAATGAAGATAAGACGAGGGCTCGAAGGTGCGCTTGAATGGAGGTAAGATAGGAAATGCACTACCTATGATGGTCGATGGCTCGAAGGTGCACTCGAAAAAGGTGGAAAAACACAGAGATTTTTCAGGTGGCCTAATTCTCATGGGCGGCCTGCCCAGGATGAAAAATTCTCAAAAGTGAAAAATTTTCAAAAGCAATTTCAATCTTGGCCATTTCAAGTTGGCCTTCCACTTGATGGATTCCGTTGGAATTTTCTCATATGAAATTTGCAAAACTCATTGTTCAATGTCTCAAAGTTTAGATGATATGCATGCATCTTTACCTGTTTTGAAATATAGGCCCCCATTTCTTCTTAGTCTTCTTGTTGCTTGACTGATGAGGACTTGCTTCCTCTGATTCGGGTCATCTTTGTCACTTGTCAAATCTATTTCCATATTTGTTTGCACAACTCAGCCTTTGTGGTGCCCATCGTGACCCACTTGCTTGCTAAAGATTTTTTTGACTCGTCAAATAATTTAAGAGGATCATTCATTACCCCTCGTCTCACTGCTAAAAACATTCGGTATCACTTGTTGAAAGGATCAAACTGTCTTTCGTAAACCAAAATGCCCCCTTGTCTTGTTGTAAGGAATGATAGATTTTCCTTAAACACAATGTTGCCCCCTTGTACTGGTTATTGCCCTTAAGTTTGCTCTGTCAGCGACTTAGACAAATAATGGTTTTAGAAGGCCATTCTCTCATTTTCAGTTTGGTGAAGGAATATGGGTCTAGAATGAATCTTGAAATCTTGATCTTGCATTTTGAAAACAAAAATTATTTCGATGTGAATCTAAAACAATTTGCTTTTGAAATCTTGCAACTCCTTGGTTATTTTCTTTCTTGGAAAAGAGGTTATTTGCTCTTGTGTTTGGCAATGAGTTCTTTAGTGAAAATACATCATGAGATGACCTTTTATTTCAAAGTGAAGGGCTCGAGAAAAAGCTCGAGGTTTTGTATGAGAAAAATTTGTCTCTTTTTGAATCATTCATTTTTATCAGCATGAATAATAATGAGTAGTTTATTCTTGATGTCATGAATCTTATGAAAAAGTATTCTTTGCATTTGGAGAGCATTGTTTATTGTTCTAGGTTGCTTGCTTGCTTGATTAGAAATGACTTCTACAGGGACGTAACGTAGGCTGTGGTTTCTGGCTATGAAAGAAAAGGATTCATAAGGCTCAAAAAGTGTTTCAGGGTTTCAAAGACTAAGGATCACTATCAACAATTTGACTCTTAACGTCATTCCTATTTTCTTTTGCCGCACTTCTTTGATTTGCTCTTTTTTTGTTTTCTTTTTCATTGTTTTGCTAGAGCATACTCACTTTATTTTGGTTATCACTTTTTCTTGTGATTTGGGCATGCCCCCTAGCATTTGAGTTTCTAGGGCTCTTTCGCCTTTTGGCTTTCTCACAGCTTTATCATTTTTCTTGATCGTTGAAATTTTACTTGCCCCCAGTATAGGGTGTGATCCTAGTCGGGATTTTTTTTTTCATGAAAGAAAAACTATTCAGGCTCAAAAAGGGATCGCAAGGGATGTACTTATTTTAGAACGTGAAAGGAATAACAAAGATGGCCTTTCCTCATTTCAAGCGTAAGCAACTATGATCAATAAACTTTGACCTCATATAGTGTGATGGTTTAGTCTTTGCAAAGATGCATTTCATGAGTTATGAGCAACAAGTTCACTACATACCATTATTCATACATTTTAAAAACACATGATTCATGAGTCATGGGGTAAGGGTATTTATTCATTTCTTTCTTTTTTTTCTTTTTTTTTTAGAGTTTGGTCACCTCTATGAAGGAGTTGCTTGATTCACTTGTCATCATTCTACAAGTAGAATGTAAAAAATATCGTTTTTGAATAAACATCAAAATTATTTTTGAAACCAAAATGCCAGATCAATTTTTCAAAACTCCAATAGGGAAACTGATTTTGAATGTTTCCATATATTTGATAAATTCTGGTACTCTAAACTTTTTGGGAATGACAACATTAGGCACCAAACACATCTCAGCAGCCTTTATAGTATCATATAGGTGAATTCCCTCAAATGCCCTCATCCTTTGTTCTAAGGCAATGAATTTGTTCAGATCATCTTCTTTTACCATCTTGCCCTTTTGAGATTCATTCTCTGTAGAATCAATGGTAAACGACATTCTCGTGGGGTATGCTGGTTGAAAATGCATGGCTTGTTGAAAACCAAATGACAACCCATTTGCCCCCAGATTCTATGGATTGAAGGGATTTACAAGCATAGGTTCAGGCTGAGCTATAAGTGTTGCTTTTCTAGATTTATCTCTCAAGGCCTGCTCGAGTCGACTAGTAAGCCTTGCGACTTCTTCTTTAAGATTGTCCAACTCTTTTTGATGTTGGGCTTCCAACTGGCCTCTTTCTTCGTTTTCCATTTTTCTCTTTCTCGAATGAGTGTTATAAATGGGTTTCAATGGGGAACTTATATTTCAACCTGCTAAATATAAATCATGCAATTATGCAAAAAATGCTAAAGCAAAAAAAAAAAATGCATATGAAATGTAGACTCGCCCTTCACGAGATGAAAACCTAATAGGAAGATCCTAATTGTTGAGTGCATCAAAGGGTTGGTCATTATCTAGTTTCAAAGGGTCTCTCGCATGCTCAGTGATCGTCCATGAAAGGTCGATATGAGGCTTACAAGTAGTGTGAAAATAGAGGCCCTGAGTAATATCAGTTCGGCATATCAACCACCTCCAAGTAAACAATCAAACGAGAGTTGGATGGTTTCACGAGTCTTACCCAGGCTAAAGTCATTGGGGTACCGTTACTTTCCCACATATCCTAGATTTTCAGGTGTGTGCTCTCAACATGATGCATGACAATATAAACATGGATGCATGCTAAAGCAGTAAATTCAAGAAAAATAAACAAATAAACATAATATAACAAACATTATAGAAATTGATAAACAAAAGGCAAAGCTTAGTCCATTAATCCCTAGTGGAGTCGCCATTCTGTCGCACCTGACATCGCAGCGGCCTTAAAAAATTTATTAAACCTTTGGAAAGAAGGGATTTCTGGCATCCTGTTCTTTAATGTGGAATGATCTTCTTGTTTAAGGAGTCGACACCTAGTATTATGGTCACTAGGAACCCTGACTGGTCAACAGAGATTCTATGGTTCGGGACTGGTTACGTAAAAGGGAAGATATTATCACCCCTTAAACGTCCTGCCTGAGGCAGGCTGCATTGCTGTTTTCGTCTTAAATTGCTAAATGTTTATTAATTTATGTTATGAAAATTTGCTTATAATATTCCTCACTCTAGCGCCAGTGAATATTTAACTACAAATATTTCCAACTCTGGCGTTGGTAAATATTACGTAGATATAAAAATAAATTTAAATCAATATTAATTTTTATTCTCAACTCTGGCGCCAGTGAATAAATAAATTATAATACATTTATTTTTTTGAATGCACATATTTCTTATTTTTTCTAGCTAAATAAAATTGAATAAACAAATAAAAATAATATAAACTTAAACCAATATTTTTATTCCTGACTCTGGCATAAACTAATAAACTAATAAATTTATATTATTTTTATTCTCGCATACACATTCTTTATTTTTTTATTTTTATTTTTCTGTATTTTTTTATTTTTTTATTTTTTTTTTATTTTTTGTTGGGCCAGCCCAGCCCAGCATGTATTTTTTAGGGCTGGGCCCAGCTCAGCTCACATGGGCTGGGCTAAGCCCAGCCAACCCGGCCTGGCCACTGGCCCAAGCCAGTGGCCTGGCTGGGCTCAGCAGCACGCGTGTGCTAACGCACGCGTGCTGCTGCACTGTGCAAGTGAATTAAAATTGACTTGCACAGTGTAAAACACATTTGAAATAATGTAGAAGAAGAAAAAGCCGCTTACCTGGTCTGCTGGAATCGGTGGAGACGATGGCGAAGCTTTGGCTGGCCGGCACTGCCTCCTCTCCTCTGCTCCTTCTGCTTTCCTTTGCTTCGGTGATGATGAAGGTGACAGTTTGCTGTTTGGGTTCTTCCTTTCTGCTGCACGTTTTGTCCCCTTCTTTCCTCTTTGTTTTTGTGATTCTGCGAATGGCTGGTTCCCTTGCTTTTGGTATTTGATCGATCTCTTGTGCTCCCTCCGGTTTTCGTTTGTTGTGGTTCTTGGTCCCCTGTTTTATGCTCTGGATTTTCTTCCCAACAGCTGAGGCCTTTTTTCTGACTCTCCTTCCTCGTTCCCCTGGTTCTGTTTTTCTTTTCTCTTGTGTCTGGGCTCCCTCCTGTTTCCTCTATTTATGCTCTGATCTACCTCCTCTTCTGTTTTATTTTTCGTCTCTGTTTTCCCCGTTGGTTCTGTTTCCAGTGCCTTATTTCTGGTTTTTTCGTTTCCTTTTATAGAGACTCAACCGATTGCCCCCCTAACCATCTTCGAGATTACAGGCGAGAGACGTGGTCCACGATTTGGATCGAAACTGTTGCAGATTTTCAACCTATGGAATCGGGATGGAGAAGACGACCATTGCTGCTCCACTAGCAACGGCGGCGTTTTGGCAGCAAGGGATATTTTCAATTTGACCCCTGAACTTTTGAAATTCTGCAATTGGACCCCTAAGCAAATAAAAATTTCTTTCAATTTTGCCTTTTTGGATAAATTTCAATTAAGTCCCTGAATTTATTTAATTAATTAAATCAAAGTTTAATTAAGTCCACAAACTTATTAATTCTTCTAATTTCATTAATTAAACTAATCTAAATTTTAAGTAAATTTCCAAACTTATTAATTCTTTAATTTTTGACCAATTTATTCTCAAATCTGATAATTTTATCCCTAAACTTCAAAATTTGTTGTCTTGACCCCATTGTCAACTATATTTAATTTTTATTATTTGTTCAAAAATTGAGTTATGACAGCATGAATATGGGTTGTTGTAACCCATTTTCGGGTCCCCACAAAAATAAATAAAATAAAATAAATAGCCAAAGGAGGTTAGAAAAATAACAGGAGGCAGAAGCCCTCAGAAAATGGTCAGAAAAATCGGTCAAGGAGGTTAAAAATACAAAGTTGGATTTTTGACAATATATTCTTGAATGATAAGAACCCTGGTGGATAAGAAAATTTGATTTTTGAGGAGAAAAGTCCAAATTTGGAGGTTTATGGACTTAATTGGATTTTTAATTGAATTTATAGAGGATTTAAGTGCAAGAAAATTTGATTTTTAAGTCAATTTGGGCTTTAATTAGAAGAAATTTAAGTTCTGGGGCCAAAATATATTTTTTAGGAATTTATTAGGTCCAATCAGGGGCTTAATTGCATAAATATTGAAGTTTAATGGCTAATTAGGGACTTAATTGAGAAAATCCGAAACCAGGGACCAATTTGGAAAAGGCGCGTAAATAGGGGGGCTGTATTGAATTGATCCGGGGTCAAATTGAAGAAATTGAAAACTGGAGGACTAATTTAAAAAACGGCGCAGGGAAACCAGGCTACGCGTCGCATGTTACTGTTCACTTTCTTCCTTGAAAAGCTGCCCGAGTGGCTGCTTTCCAGGCGCATTTTCCGGCTCGTGTGGCCTCCAAATCCGACAAAACATGCACCAACATGTCCACCTTAACCCCCTTTATCCCGGAGACTGGTCCGATCGGGTCGAAAAATTTAGAAACGGGTCCGTTTATTGGCCCGAAGTGGCCACCTCGGGCAGTCTGCAACCTTGGATTGCCAAATTCAGCAGTTCAAGGTACACACTTTGAACCAGTGGCTTGGATTCCTCAGGTCGAATCAAGGGCTGAAAATCTTCCCCAATGTAGACAATGTTGCCCTCTTGCACCGCCTATAAATAAAATCTCTGTTGAAGACCTGGAGGGGGGGAGAATAAAACGCAAAGTCGGACGAAAACCAGCCTCTCCTGCCTAGTTTTCCTGCAACCAGCCTCTTCTTCTCTTTCTCTCTCCGCCGTGGCCCTCAGCCACCACCACCATCATCACATGTCTTCTCACCGTCATCTCCACCTCAAGCAGCCACCAAAACGTCACACATGGTGGTTGCATCATCTCTCTCTCCTTTGCAAAACTTTTCTCCCCTGTCACCGAGGCCCCCAACAGCAGCAGCAACAGTAGCAGCAGCCGCAACAACCATCTTGCAACCGTGAGCTTTCCTTCTACTCTACAGGATAGCTGCAGCACCAAAGACCGCCAGGATAGCAGCTCTCCCTTCAGCCGCTCCAACAGTTGCAACTGTGAGCTTTCCTTCTCCGCTGCAGGACTGGTTTCGTTCTTCCTCTAGCGGCGATCAGATCCTGCAACCAGTCTCTCCACTTCCAGCCACGCCGTGCGTCGCCGGTCAGATCAGCGGCACCGCCTCCGCCGCGCCAGGTAAAGTCTTCTTCCCCCCCTTGCATCTGTTTGTTGAAGGAGTTTCCCTCCTACATGTATAATTGTGTTGCATGCAGGAGGAGGGGAGGGGGAAATTAATTCCCCTCCCGACTATTTTTTGGCATGCTGGGCCAGACCGATTCTGGCCCAGTCATGCATACTGGGCCAGGTTTGGCCCAGTCAGAGATGAGAGCTTAAATGGCTGAGATCAGCCCAATTCCCTCCTGGGCCGAGATCGGCCCAATCCCAATTCCTGTTGGGCTGGGTTTGGCCCATTCATTTGGGTCGACCCAGCCCACATAATATATATTATTATATATTATAAATTATAATATATTATATGATATATGTGTGTATATATATTATAAAATAAAAAATATATATATTCTGAAAAATCTTTGAAAAAATATTGTTGATTTTCCTGCATATTTTTGTTAAAGTGGATTAATATTGGGTCGTATTTTTATACCGTAAAGATACAAATCCAATATTAAAATACCCGGTTTTCGTCAAGTCATAAAAAAAAAAAAAAAACGTTTTGTTTTCATGCATACGGCCTAGTCTCTCCAAAATAAAGAAAAATCATCGCATCATATTTTCATACAACAAAAGAAATTTTGAAAATAATATATGTATTAACATGCATTTTGGCTTTAATAACCAGTTTATTCAAGCTATGAGAACTAGGCCAATATTTCAAAAACTACAAAAATTATTTTGTTTTCTTGTAACATTTGGGATTATGAATTTATACGTAAAACGTATTCCTAATATTAAAAATAAAGTTTTTGTATAGACGTTAGAACGGTTATGATTTTAGCCGTTTAAGATAAGGATCTCCTTACCGAGGAGGACTTTTCTTGAACCATACCAACAACTAGGAAAACACGAAAAGACCTTAGATTTTATCAGACAATAAAACAAGGCAGCTTACCTTAGGTTGGCGTATTTCGGGTGCTAATACCTTCCCTTTATGCAACCAGTCCCCGTGCCCGATCTCTGAGACCAGTTAGGGTTCCTAGTGACCAAAATACTAGGTGGCGACTCCCATTCCATTTTCTACCAATAAAAGACAAGAGTTTCTTGTCTCCTGACACGACCAAAAGATTGATGTCTTCTCCCAAGTGCAGGAGTGTCGAAGTAATACATAACCCGGCAAGACCGGGGTCGAACCACAGAGAGGTTATTTGTATAAATTATAAATAACAAGAAAACAACAACAACAATAACAATAACAATAACAATAATAATAATAATAGTACTAATAATATTAATAGTAGTAGTAGTAGTAGTAGTAATAATAATAATAATAATAATACTAATAATAATAATAATAATAGTGTTAGTAATAGCAATAGTAATAACAATAATAATAATAATAAAAAGAAGAGGAGGAGGAAGAGACAACAATAACAACAACAACAACAATAATAACAACAATAATAACAATAACAACAATAATAACAATAATAATAATAATAATAATAATAATAATAATAATAATAATAATAATAATAATAATACTCAGTACGTGGCGTTGTTATACCTGAGAATGATCTAAAAGATCGGGTCACAGGTTTCCAGCCTATATACTAAGTTTATGAAAAGATCAAAGAGATATATTATATAATATAAACAGAATGTAAATAATAATAATAATAGTAATAATAATAATAATAATAATAATAATAATAATAATAAAAGAAGAAGAAGAAGAAGATGAAGAAATTAATGAGAACTTTGAGATGGAAGATTAATGTAAGGATTAAACAATGATAAAAACAAATGTCAAGGTTAGAGGATCCACCAATGGTATTTCAAACAAGTATAATATAAACTCTTATTACTCAATTTGGAAACCACACACAAAGGAGGTTCCAATCGAATGATTTCTCATTAATAGCTCATTATAAATTATTAACATGATCATATTAATTATCTTAATTACATAACACCAAACTTTTAAATATTGTCAGGAATTCATGATATTAACTGATGTTAACAACAAATCAAGTTATTTTCATAGCCCAGGTGTAGGTAATACCATACTGTTGGGCTATGAGAGTGCCAAGCATTTGATGTACCAAATGTTATACAACACAAATCTAGATTAACCATTTAACAAGCAAGGTATTAAGAATTAGTAAGCTAAAAAGATAAGACATGTTAATATTAAACATTAAGATCCATATTGAGTTTACACCATACTTGTTCTTACACCACTAGTGTAACCTTTTCACCTTGACATAATAAACTTAGCTAAACATAATGAAGAAGAGAAACATAAATAAACAAAATAAGAACATAAATAAGATACAAGTTAACTAAGAAAAGGAAAGGAAATGAAAAGCATAAACAAGAAATTAATGAAAGCAAAACTTAAGAATTATAAAAAATATAAAGAGAGAAATAAAGAGCATGAGCTTGATCTGAACAACCAAGCCAACCAAATGCATGGCAAATGCCTCCTTTTATAGGCCAAAATTCGGAATTATTGATTTGATGACTAATTGTTGAGTGGGTGGCCAACTTTTGACTTGGTGAAAATCCTTATCTTCTTGTCTGAATAAAACAAAAATGCTACCATCCGAAATAGGTCCTCTGGTAAACATGAAAGTTGTAGGAAATTGACTCAGCTTTCCAGGAAAAACAATTACAGGTCATTTGGACTTCTAGAACTCTAGATATGGGCCAAATACTGAACAATGTTTGGGCTACTAGACAGATTCGGATTTCTCCGTTGTTGCTATGATTTGGACTTGAAAACGGTCTTCTTAGATTTTTATGTTCACATGAAAGTTGTGTCTCACCAAGTTTGTGTAAACATTTGAGATCATTTGGACATCTAGAACTCAAGATATGACCCAAATACCGAACAGTGTTCCAGTTTGGACTGCACCAACATCTCTTTTCTAAGTTTCACCCTCTCTTTATCTTCACAAATTTCAGTAGTTGAATTCATCAATCAATCCTTTGATTTATGTGATAGGCCTGCATTTAAGATGAACATTTACCATATATTAGGGCATTTTATAGTATTAGACTTGTTATTATAAAACATGCTTTAATTAAGGACTTATTGATACTTTAAGTGCAAAATGATGATATAAAACCTTGATAAATATGCACTTTTAAGTACTAATCACACCCCCCAACCAGCTTATTACTAGTCCCTAGTAATCAAAGCATTAAAATAGAAAAATAATTTGTAAATTCCATAAAGCAAGGCATTCATCATTCAACTTACTTTAATTTATCCAGATAAACAAACTCTCATTAAATTCATATATCTGCTCAATACCTCTTAAACAAGATATTACTAAACCAAATTTTTGAAAAACAAATTTTTGTTCTAATGTTGAAGGCTAACTTCCTTAGGTTGGGATTATTTTTTTTTCTTTATTTATTTATTTATTTATTTATATACACATACAACTTGAAACACAATGTATCTTTAACCTATGTAACGAGTTTTAGGCTAATGACTCCCAGACTAGTTGGTCTTAGGGCATTAGGTGTTGAGACACCCCTACGAGCTTAGCAACTCAGGTTGCAGATACTGATACGTAGATAGTGCAATGTTTGATTCCCTTAAGCTTTTCTCCTCAACCCATGTAACAAGTGTTGGGCCAATAGCTCCCAAGTTAGTTGACTTTAGGGTATTAAGTGTTAAAACACCTCTTCGGGCTTAATTGCTTAGGTTAGGGAGGCTACGAAACCAAACTTATCTACCTTTTTATTATCATTATTTTTTTTTGTTTTTTGTTTTTTTTTACAAATTATGTATTATCCCTTTCCCTTAGTTGTTAACTTTAACAAAAGAACATAAATAATGTAATAATCCAATGTGCAACCCACAATCATATGTTAAAGTGTGTGTGTGAAAATGAAGATTTAAAAATACTTGTTAAATGAGCATATGAGCAGAATCAAGTGCTACCAATACGAGAGTTTGTAAACCTGAATATTTCAAGAAGTATTCTGATAGACCTTGTTAAAAATGTCTACTAAGATGCGTCTCAAGAGTCCCTTTAACAAAAGAACTCCTTTTACTCTGCCATCCTAGTAACAACACTTTTGCAAATAGTTTATGAAATAGAAAACACAGTTAGTTTTTTTTTTTTAATATCAACTACTACCTTTTCCCCCCAACCAAAATGAGACATTGTCCTCAATGTCCTAAGGTAGAAAGATGGAGTATAGAAGACATCACCTGAAACAACGAACACTGACAAACCTGAAACACACTTAAACAAATATAAGAAATAACAAAACATAATAATAAAAACAAAAGACACAAAGTTTTTACAAACTAAGGCTCAAATCCAATTTAAGCTTTTTACGGCTTTCCGTAGTTGACCAATTTATGCGATTCATGGAGGGATCAATTACAGGGATGAAAGATTGTAGTTGGTCAATCAATTGTTTAGCAGTAGCAGCAGAGATTATGATTTGTCGTGCCGAAGATGTTAGAAATTGTTGTTCCACAGCTTGATCAAGAAAAGATAACAAATTATCATAAAAACCATTAACATTTAACAGACCAATGGGTTTATGGTGAATGTGCAGTTGGGCCCAAGAGAAAATATGAAAGATCTCTTTCAATGTGCCCAGACCACCTGGTAAGGCTGTTGTAACCCATTTTTGGGTCCCCACATAAAAAATAATAAAATACATTATAAAAAAATATAACAGTGAACAAAATGCCAGAGCGCCCTAAAAATGTTCAAATATATAAAAATTAGTTTTTGACAATATATCATTGACTCATGAGAGCCCCGATGATAAAGAAAATTCAATTTGAGGAAGAAAAATGCAAAATTAGAAGTTTATGGACTCAATTAAATTTTATTGAAGGTTTAATTGAATTTATGGAGTTTTTAATTGCAAGAAAAATTGATTTTGGAGTTAATTTGGGCTTTAATTGGAAGAAATTGAAGTTCTGGGGTCAAATTATAATTTTTGGAAGTTAATTTGGTCAAATCAAGGGCTTAATTGCATAAATATTGAAGTTTATGGCCAATTAGGGACTTAATTGAAGAAATCCGAGACCAAGGACTACATTGTAAAACGCGCGAAAATAGAGGGCCGAAATTTGAATATGATGCTTTTGGCGCCTTTTTCCTATTAAATGAAACGGCGCGTTATGACCAAAACGGCAGGGAAAAGCATCAGGAAAGAAAACGAAGAAAAACAGAAGAGAGAGAGAAGGGAAAAGCAGAACCACCGTGCCTCCCCACCATCGCCTCCGCTGCCACCAGCAGCACCGCAGGTAACCTCCCGCTGCCCCGTCTCCTTCTCCTTCTGCCTTCTTTTGTTTTCATGCAGAACGTGAATTCAATCACGTTCTGCAACTGATGAGAGGCTGGTTACTGTGCCTATGCACAGTAACCAGGCCATTTTAGTAATGGGCCGGGTTGGCCCAGCCCACTGAAATGGGCCAGGTCCGGCCCATTTCAATTTTTTTATTTTTTTTATTTTTTTACAATTTGTTTCAGCACATTTTTTTTTTATCAATTTTGCTTAATATCGATCTATATTTTACATCGTAAAAATATAAATCCAGTATTAAAATACCCAGTTCACACAGTACTATTCACACAACATAAAAAATCAAAAATATTTGTTTCAGCATTTTATAATTTTTCCGCGTCGTTTTTATGTCATTTTGATTAATATCGGCCAGTATTTTTATGTCGTAGAATCCAAATCCAGTATTAAAATACCCGGTTTTCGGCAAAAACTTCTAAAAATACAAAAAAACAACAATTAAAAAAAATATGTTTTTGTGCATACGGCCAAGTGTCTCAAATCTAAAAACTCATATCATATTTTTCATATGTCAAAAAACAATATTTTAGCATGCATTTTGGCTTTAATAACCAGTTTATTAAAGTCAAGAGAACATTGGCCAAAATCTCAAAAACAACAAAATATTTTATTTTGTTTGATTTTAGTATCAAGGATTATGAATTTATACGTAAATCATATTCCTGATATTAAAAACATATTTTCTTTTGACGACTTTGAATAGGTAGTTTTTTTTACCCGATAAAGATAAGGATCTCCTTACAGAGGAGGACTTTTCTTAAACCGTAAACGAACCAACAAATAAAAAAACCACAACACGATTTTAGATTTTATCAGACATTAAAACAATGCAGCCTACCTTAGGTAGGGCGTAGTTGGGGTGCTAATACCTTCCCTTTACGCAACCAGTCTCCGTACCCGATCTCTAAAGACCAGTTAAGGTTCCTAGTAACCAGAATACTAGGTGGCGACTCCCAGTCCATATTTTCACTTGTAGAGACAAGAATTCCTTGTCTCTCCATATTTTCAAGGAATAAATATTCCGATTTTTCCTTGAGGGTGGACGATTGCCGCGCCGCCGCACAAGTGCGACAGAATGGCGACTCCACTGGGGACTAAGCTTTGTTGTTGTCTGATTTATTATGTTTTTTATTGTGGTTTGCGTGTTTATTTTTTAATATGCATTTTCTTTATTTATTTCTTACGCGCTTTAATTTTAGTACATATTTGTTCATGCATTGTATAGAACTGCCTCATGCATCACATGCTTTATATTTTTCAAGCACACACAAGCTTCTAAGTTAAGTGGGGAATTAACGATCTGCCCTTGACTATTGGTCGGGTTCAGATGCGTGAAACACCCAACTCATATCTGAGAGCCTGCTTGGTAATGGTGGGCATACGTGCCTTAACTGTTCTTTGCAACGCCCCCATACTGCCTTTATGAAGGACGTCACTGGGCAGATATGAGACCCTTTTGAGACCAGGTAGAAAACCTATTCATGAATAGACCCTGTCTTTAGTTTGTATGCGCTATCTTTCTTTATAGAATATGTCATAAAAAAAAAATATCATGTCACCCCTTTGAGGGGCAAGTGCATCATATAAATTACATGTTCAAACATTTAACATGCATACATGCCAGATCGAAATATAGGTCCCCAAAAAGTCTACAACACCCGACTTCGAGCAAGAAACATGGAAGATGAAGAGCGTGCTCAACGTGAAGCCTATTTGCACGAAGAGTTGGAGTCTCTGAAAATAAGTGTGTCTCACCTCACTAGCTTACTCAAGCAAACATTAAGAAATACCTCTGATGAAGGTCCTTCTAATCAACCGATCACCTATGATTCGGCTCCTACTACAGTTCAGCCTGAGGAAAGAATGAGTGAACATGGTCAAGAACCTCAGCAAAATCCAACATTTGTGCAGTCAACGACACCTGCACCATCCCCAACAGTCGTGAAGTCATCTGCTAATGAGTCCCACAAAGCTAAGTCAGCTGATAACATTGATCAAGCTAAGATAGAGGCGCTGGAAGCCAGACTCAAAGCCATTGAAGGGATAGACTTATATGACCCGGTCCGGGCAGCAGAGATGTGTTTGGTCCCAAATGTGGTTGTCCCAAAGAAATTTCGTGTTCCTGAATTCATCAAATACAGTGGAACACAATGCCCCATGACTCATCTCAGGTCCTATTGCAATAAAATGGCTGAGGTAGTACATGATGAAAAACTACTAATGCACTTTTTCCAAGACAGTTTAAGTGGGGCAACTTTGAGTTGGTACATGAGATTGGATAACACAAAAATTCGCAGCTGGAAAAATCTTGTGGATGCTTTCGTCAAGCAATACAAGTACAACATGGACATTGCGCCCGACAGAACCAGTTTGTCCAATATAGAGAAAAAGGATAAAGAAAGTATAAGGGAATATGCTCAAAGATGGCGAGAATTAGCTGCTCAAGTACATCCCCCACTTCTGGACAAAGAGATGGTCTCTTTCTTTGCCAACACACTCAAAGCACCATATTACGAACATATGATGGGTAGTTCAGCCCAACAATTCACTGATGCTGTGATAGTGTGTGAACGCATAGAGCAAGGTGTCAAGAGTGGTAGAATTGCTGCACCAACCGAGAAAAAAGGCGTCGAAAGAAAAGAGGTTCACCATGTTGAAGATGGCTACATGGGTAAAACAAATACATCCCAAAATTACCATACTCCATCCCAAATTGCCAACATCAAAAAACCTGAACCCCAAAACTTTCAAGCCAAAAGCCAAATTGGAAATTTCCAAAGGGTTCAAGAACAACTACCTCCACTACCGTTACCCCTGAATGAGATGTATCAAAAGCTATAGAGCATCGGGCAAATAGCTCCAGAACCTCTAACACCTCTGCAGCCACCTTATCCTAATTGGTACAAGCCAGAACTCAATTGTGAATACCATGCTGGTATTACTGGGCATAGCATCTATACCTGCAACGCCTTCAAAAGAAAGCTTCTGCAATTAATCAAGGCTGGGTGGATAGAGTTGGAAGACACCCCCAATGTGAATACAAACCCGCTGCCTAATCATGCTTGAAGCATATTAGGATGGAATGTTTGGGGAATTGGAAAGCATCAATGGTCCAGCATGATAGCTTGAATTTTGTAGAACTCAAATTTTGACCGTGGTGTTGTTCCCCATTGTCTTTGAGTCCCCTGCACAGAACTTTGGAGAGGAGGCTAGCCTAAGAGCAAATTCACCAAAATAGAGGAATGAAGCCTGCCTTGTTATTGCCTTTTGTTAATGCTTTTGAATAAGACTTTCTCTGTTAATGTGCTTCTCTTGTGAAATAAGATCATGTGTTTTCTTGTGTTCACATCACACTCTTCTTTGTTATTATTACATGTAAATAACATTTTGAGCACAACTTTGCTCACAACACTACAACATGAAGAATCCTTTTTTTTTTCTTTCTTCCAAACCCATACATTAATCTCATATGTTTTCAAGGATATTTTTTTGGGACCTCCAAAGTGAGTACAAAAAAAACAAAAATCGTGTTGATATTTGTCCAAAACAAATGCATTTTGAAAATTCAAGTGATTCCTTAAATAGGTACATATATACGTAGAAAACTTGAAAGAAAAAAGACAACAAAGATAAACAACACTATGAGGTGACTCAAAAGCTGAGTTTTATTTGACTGAATAAATCATTTGGCATACGCGCATGACAACAAGACCTATCGATCCTCAATGCATAAGTTTGAGATGAGGAAAGGTCATCTTTGATAATCCTTTCACAAGGCTAAAAAATATCCGTTGCAGTCCCATTTTGAGCTTAGTAATGTTTTTTGGAAATAACCTTGACTAGGATCACACCCCACACTGGGGGGCAAAATAATAGAGTTTTTACCCATCCAGACAAAGCAGTGAAGATGGGTGCTGGAATTGATCATGTAATGTTTAATCTTTCATTATCATCTAAATGAAGTAGTGATTGGTTAAGAAAAGAAAAGAAGAAGATCTAAAGGATCTAAAAGATTTGAGCTTCTCATACAAACAACTGATATGATTGTGCTCAACCAAACAAAAACGAAGAAAAAGAAAAGCCCAAACCCGACACTGGGGGGCAGGATAAATCATTTTGAAAAACAAACAATTCCAAAAGACAAAAGGTCAGGAAACAAGCACAAGTGATCCCTAGTCTTGAAATCCCTTAAACACCTTTTAAGCCTGCAACATATCCATTTTCTTCATAACCAATAGCCAAAGCCTACATTACATACCTAATAAAGCCCTTTCTGATCAAAGGCAAGCAATCTGGATCGGTAGACAGTGATTTCTCGTGCGAGTCAAATCATTATTCATGCAAATAAAATAAATACTTTGAATCAATTCGGTTCTCAATAACCCTCAAATTGACATTTACACCTTTTGTGACCAACCAGATGTCACCTTCATCTTTAAACAAAAGCAAAAAGCTTTCATCACTTCAAGAAACCTGTCCATAGGAATCACTTGAATTTTTGAGAACAAGTTTATTTTGAACCAATATCAAAATCATTTTTATGATTGGAATAACTTGGAAGTTCCAAAAAAAATTTGCATGAAAACATTTCATTGTACAAAAAACCCAAATTTACTTTCACATATCCTCACCCCAAACTAAACCCAAGTTGAACACTTGGGGGGCATGATCAAGCTGGGGGGCAATCAAACACACATGGTAGGGCTGTCTCCATGATTCCTTTTCTAAAGAAAATGTCGGGCAAAATTGGCAACTTTTGAGATAAAGGGTGAAGGACAAAGATGTATGATGACATCAAACCCTTCCTAGAGGTCAAGATCACAATATGTAACCCGAGTAAGCAAAAGTGGAAAAGCTATCGAAGTTTACTACCAACACTACAACTTTTGAGAGAAAACAAAGACACCATGAAGAAATAGGGGCCTATATTTCTCAGGTAAGTATACATGCATATCAATCATAATGCATTTGCTTTTCAACATTGACAATCATTGTTTCAACATCATCTCTTAGGTAGTGCGTTTTCTAACCCTATCTCCTTTTGAGTGCGCCTTTGAGCCCTCACCTCCATTTCGAGTGCGCCTTTGAGCCCTCATTCCCTTTGGTAGTGCGTTTTCTAACCCTACCTCCTTTTGAGTGCGCCTTTGAGCCCTCACCTCCTTTTGAGTGTGCCTTTGAGCCCTCACCTCTATTTTGAGTGCGCCTTTGAGCCCTCATCCTTAGGTAGTGCGTTTTCTAACCCTACCTCCTTTTAAGTGCGCTTTTGAGCCCTCACCTCCATTTTGAATACGCCTTTGAGCCCTCATCCTTTTGGTAGTGCGTTTTCTAACCCTACCTCCTTTTAAGTGCGCTTTTGAGCCCTCACCTCCATTTTGAATACGCCTTTGAGCCCTCATCCTTTTGGTAGTGCGTTTTCTAACCCTACCTCCTTTTGAGTGCGCCTTTGAGCCATCACCTCTTGGGTAGTGCGTTTTTCTAACCCTACCTCTTTTCGAGTGTGCCTTTAAGCCCTCGCCATCCATTTCTCCATGTTTTTTTTTTCTGGGTAGGTCACCCATTACAATGAGACCACACTTCACATTCTTTCCTTTTTCTTTGGGTAGGTCACCCATCATAATGAGACCATTTTTTTCATTCTTTCCACCTGGGTAGGTCACCTATTATAATAAGACCGTTTTTTTCCACATTTCTTTTGTTTTGGTTAAATGAGGTTGCTAGATGGGATCTCATGTAGCTTTGGTTAAAGGGAATCTCCATATGGGATTTCAGGTTGACCGAGCTACACACACACAGGATTTTGGTTCTGGTTAGAGGGGATTGCCGAAAGGAATCTCAGTCTATCCCAACCACACACAGGATTTTGGTTCTGGTTAGAGGGGATTGCCGAAAGGAATCTCAGTCTATCCCAACCACACATAGGATTTTGGTTCTGGTTAGAGGGGATTGCCGAAAGGAATCTCAGTTTATTCTAACCACACACAGGGTTTTTGGTTCTGGTTAGAGGGGATTGGCGAAAGGAATCTCAGTTTAGCCCAACCACACACAGGACTTTGGGTCCGGTTGAAGTTTTAGGTCAATCAAATTTTGAGACGACCAGTTTCGAAAGACCAATTTTATTTTATCTTTACAACACTTACTATGCACAATTCTTTGCTCCGTAAGCATTGTAAAGAGGGGGGCAACTGTTGTAACCCATTTTTGGGTCCCCACATAAAAAATAATAAAATACAAAAAAATCAAAAAAATACATTATAAAAAAATATAACAGTGAACAAAATGCCAGAGCGCCCTAAAAATGTTCAAAAATATAAAAATTAGTTTTTGACAGTATATCATTGACTGATGAGAGCCCCGATGATAAAGAAAAATTAAATTTTATTGAAGGTTTAATTGAATTTATAGAGTTTTTAATTGCAAGAAAAATTGATTTTGGAGTTAATTTGGGCTTTAATTGGAAGAAATTGAAGTTCTGGGGTCAAATTATAATTTTTGGAAGTTAATTTGGTCAAATCAAGGGCTTAATTGCATAAATATTGAAGTTTATGGCCAATTAGGGACTTAATTGAAGAAATCCGAGACCAAGGACTACATTGTAAAACGCGCGAAAATGGAGGGCCGAATTTTGAATATGATGCTTTTGGAGCCTTTTTCCTATTAAATGAAACGACGTGTTTTGACCAAAACGGCGCCGTTTCATTCACTGTTGCAAAAAAAAAAAAAAAAAAAAAACAGAAGCCCAAAACGATGCCGTTTTGACGGCACTGTTCACAGAACATAAAAAATCAAAAATATTTGTTTCAGCATTTTATAATTTTTCCGCGTCGTTTTTATGTCATTTTGATTAATATCGGCCAGTATTTTTATGTCGTAAAATCCAAATCCGGTATTAAAATACCCGGTTTTCGGCAAAAACTTCCAAAAATACAAAAAAACAACAATTAAAAAAAATGTTTTTGTGCATACAGCCAAGTGTCTCAAATCTAAAAACTCATATCATATTTTTCATATGTCAAAAAACAATATTTTAGCATGCATTTTGGCTTTAATAACCAGTTTATTAAAGTCAAGAGAACATTGGCCAAAATCTCAAAAACAACAAAATATTTTATTTTGTTTGATTTTAGTATCAAGGATTATGAATTTATACGTAAATCGTATTCCTGATATTAAAAACATATTTTCTTTTGACGACTTTGAATAGGTAGTTTTTTTTACCCGATAAAGATAAGGATCTCCTTACAGAGGAGGACTTTTCTTAAACCGTAAACGAACCAACAAATAAAAAAACCACAACACGATTTTAGATTTTATCAGACATTAAAAGCAGCCTACCTTAGGTAGGGCGTAGTTGGGGTGCTAATACCTTCCCTTTACGCAACCAGTCTCCGTACCCGATCTCTAAAGACCAGTTAAGGTTCCTAGTGACCAGAATACTAGGTGGCGACTCCCAGTCCATATTTTCACTTGTAGAGACAAGAATTCCTTGTCTCTCCATATTTTCAAGGAATAAATATTCTGATTTTTCCTTGAGGGTGGACGATCGCCGCGCCGCCGCACACGTGCGACAAAGGCAATGAAGGCGTCAGGATGGTTAAACATTGTATTCATTCAATCAGACATTGTGGAGACCTGTAGTTCCTCTCCAATTGTTTTTCCAATGATGTCCTCTTTTGCTAAAGCTTTAGGGATGACCCCCAAAACTTGACTGCCTCCTAAGAATGCAGCTGTTGACACACTCCCCATTAACCCAAGGCTGCCTCCCCCATATACTAAATGAATCTTTCTCTCAGCTAGTATCTGACCAAGATGATTTGCGGATTCTATAAACTTTTTTTCTTTCCCAGGACTAGATCCACAAAAAACACAAATATTTTTTATTTTAAGAGCTGAGGATCCTGCCATTTCAAGAACTGTCTATACTTGTAGAATGTATGGGTTGAGTAGAAATGAAAGGAAGAAGAAGAAGCTTTTATAGATGAGAAAAAGGAAATGCAATCATATCACCTATATGGAAGCTAGTTGGAGTCTCTCTCTCTTTCTTCTCTTTTTTTTTATTTGAAAAAAGAAATGTATGTACAGGTAGTTGTGATTGTGGCTCACATATTCCCTTGGTTTTACGTCCAAGAACGGCTTAAACGCCCTCTATGGGTCGAGGATAGGCTTCCCATCCAGTTTTCTTAAAAACTAGCAAAAAGGGTCTTCTTTTTTTTTTAGTCAGATTCCCAAGACTATGATGAGCATGTTCTTTATAAAAATGGGGTCATAAATCTTGAACTGCACGATGCACATCTCCACTATGATGAGACTTAAGAGTCAACAGAAGATTATCTAAAGACTCTCTATGCTTTGAAATAAATCCCACCTTTTGATAATTTTCACAGGTTTTGCAGAATGCATATGAGTGCTTGAACATGGTAGGCCAGTAAAATCCACTTTGTAAGATTTTTGCAGTCATCTTTTTTGACGAGAAATGATCCCCACGTGCCTTAGAGTGACAAAATTTAATGACACTACTTACCTCATTGTCAGGAATGCATCTTTGAAATATTTGATCAGGACAAAATTTGAATAAGTAAGGGTCATCCCAATAAAGGTTTTGCACGTTGCTCAAAAACTTTTTTTTGTCTTGGTTATCCAACTAAACTGGCAAAAATCCTGAAGCAAGAAAATTGCTATTTTTAGAAAACCAAGGCATTGAACTAAGAGAAAGTAAAGATTCATCAAGAAAGTAATCATCGATTGGTGTGATGTCGGATGTCGAATCTATTGTCAATTTTGACAAATGATCCGTGACAACATTTTCGGTGCCTTTTTCATCTTCGATTGCTTCCTGTTTGGTCATGGCATGAGGAAATGGAAGTGCAGGCAAGGAATCAGCCTTTTCTTTACAATGTTCATATTCAACCCCTTCCTTACCACTATGAAGAGTGATGTCTGATTTAACTTGATCTATGTGTTGACTTCCGGAACTACTTGCATTTACATTGTATTTCTCCTTTGGATTTTGCTGTGGTTGAGATGGAAACGTACCGTTCTCTTGAAAACAGAGAGCAGATGTTAACTTTGCAAGAGTATCTTTAAAACCTGTCATGCTTTGAGCAAGTTGAGTGTTGATTATCTCTTGCTTTTCAATGAATGAATGCAATGTTTCCTCAAGATTTCTTCTAGAAGGTGGAGCATAAGGAGGTGCATATCCATGGAAATTTTGGAAATTATGGTGTGCTTGAAACGATGGCTATGAAGTTTGTGCATTATTGTTATCACTCTTCCAACTAAAATTTAGGTGATTTCTCCAACCAGGATTGTCTGTTTGCGAGTATGGGTTATGATTGGGCCTTTGGAAACTGTTTAAAGCATGGGCTTTTTCATGGAGGCATTCCTTGAAAGAAGGCAAAGTTGGACAATCATTGGTTGCATGTTCATTTGTTTCACAGATTTGACACACAATGTCTTGAACATATTTTAATTGACCACTCCTTTTCAATTCTAGTGCCTCGACTTTTCTAGCTAAAGATGCAGTGGATTGGAGGTCATGATCTTCCTTAAGGTTATACATACCTCCATTAGATGTATGAGGTTGAGTTTTACCCGGTGCCTCATAGGTGCCCGTAGTGTCCCAATTTTGTGCATTTTCAGCTAACAAGTCTAGGTACTTCATTGCTTTATCAGGGTCTTTATCTTTAAAAGTTCCATTGCACATCAATTCTATCATTTGCCTATCTTTAGGTGTTAATCCTTTATAAAAATGTGAAACCAATCTCCATGTTTCAAAACCATGATGAGGGCAAGGATTAATCAAGTCTCGATACCTATCCCAACATTGATAAAATATTTCTCCTGGTTTTTGAGTGAAAGTGGTGATTTGTCTTTTGAAAGAGTTTGTTCTGTGAGATGAAAAAAACTTCTTTAAAAATTATTGTTGCATTTCATCCCAAGCACGAATGGATCCTGGTCTCAAATTTTGTAGCCATGTTTTAACTTTATCTTTTAAAGAAAAAGCTTTAATCTGATGGTGTGCATGCTATAATTTGAGTCATTATAAGTGTTACAAACTTCCTCAAATTCTCTCAAATGCAAGTATGGATTTTCTAGATCTAAGCCATGAAAAGAAGGTAAAAGTTGAATAATGTCTGGCTTAAAATTAAAATGAGATGCATCAGGAGGAAAAAATATACATGATCGTGCAATTGTTCTTGTTGGATTCATGTAGTCTCTAAGTGTTCTAACCCGATTATTCTCATTATAAAGCGATTGATTATCCTCTTCGGCCATGTTTTCTAAAAACGATGAGTATACTTTACAAAGTTTATCATTTCATGTACGCGACCAAACTCTCATGCACGTGTAGAAAGAAAATAAAAGGAAGAAGAAAACAAAACAAAAAGAAACAAAACAAAAGAAACAAAGTTAGAAAAAAATAAAATAAATACTATAATTTATACAAGAATTTACTTCCCCGGCAACGGCGCCAAAAACTTGACACGACCAAAAGATTGATGTCTTCTCCCAAGTGCAGGAGTGTCGAAGTAATAAATAAACCGGCAAGACCGGGGTCGAACCACAAAGAGGTTATTTGTATAAATTATAAATAACAAGAAAACAACAACAACAACAACAACAACAACAATAACAATAATAATAATAATAATAGTAATAGTAATAATAATATTAATAGTAGTAGTAGTAGTAGTAATAATAATAATAATAACAATAATAGTGTTAGTAATAGTAATAGTAATAACAATAATAATAATAAAAAGAAAAGGAGGAGGAAGAGACAACAATAACAACAACAACAATAATAATAACAACAATAATAGCAATAACAACAATAATAACAATAATAATAACAATAATAGTAATAGTAATCATAATAATAATAATAATAATAATAGTAATAATAATAATAATAATACTCAGTACGTGGCGTTGTTATACCTGAGAATGATCTAAAAGATCGGGTCACAGGTTTCCAGCCTATATACTAAGTTTATGAAAAGATCAAAGAGATATATTATATAATATAAATAGAAAGTAAATAATAATAATAATAGTAATAATAATAATAATAATAATAATAATAAAAGAAGAAGAAGAAGAAGATGAAGAAATTAATGAAAACTTTGAGATGGAAGATTAATGTAAGGATTAAACAATGATAAAAACAAATGTCAAGGTTAGAGGATCCACCAATGGTATTTCAAACAAGTATAATATAAACTCTTATTACTCAATTTGGAAACCACACACAAAGGAGGTTCCAATCGAATGATTTCTCATTAATAGCTCATTATAAATTATTAACATGATCATATTAATTATCTTAATTACATAACACCAAACTTTTAAATATTGTCAGGAATTCATGATATTAACTGATGTTAACAACAAATCAAGTTATTTTCATAGCCCAGATGTAGGTAATACCATACTGTTGGGCTATGAGAGTGCCAAGCATTTGATGTACCAAATGTTATACAACACAAATCTAGATTAACCATTTAACAAGCAAGGTATTAAGAATTAGTAAGATAAAAAGATAAGACATGTTAATATTAAACATTAAGATCCATATTGAGTTTATACCATACTTGTTCTTACACCATTAGTGTAACCTTTTCACCTTGACATAATAAACTTAGCTAAACATAATGAAGAAGAGAAACATAAATAAACAAAACAAGAACATAAATAAGATACAAGTTAACTAAGAAAAGGAAAGGAAATGAAAAGCATAAACAAGAAATTAATGAAAGCAAAACTTAAGAATTACAAAAAATATAAAGAGAGAAATAAAGAGCATGAGCTTGATCTGAACAACCAAGCCAACGAAATGCATGGCAAATGCCTCCTTTTATATGCCAAAATTCGGAATTATTGATTTGATGACTAATTGTTGAGTGGGTGGCCAACTTTTGACTTGGTGAAAATCCTTATCTTCTTGTCTGAATAAAAAAAAAATGCTACCATCCGAACTGGGTCCTCTGGTAAACATGAAAGTTGTTGGAAATTGACTCATCTTTCCAGGAAAAAAAAGTAGAGGTCATTTGGACTTCTAGAACTCCAGATATGGGCCAAATACAGAACAGTGTTTGGGCTATTGGACAAATTCGGACTTCTCCGTTGTTGCTATGATTTGGACTTGAAAACGGCCTTGTTAGATTTTTATTTTCACATGACAGTTGTAGGCCTATGTCTCACAAAGTTTGTGTAAAACTTTGAGATCATTTGGACATCTAGAACTCGAGATATGACCCAAATACCGAACATTGTTCTAGTTTGGACTGCACCAACATCTCTTTTCTAAGTTTCACCCTCTCTTTATCTTCACAAATTTCAGTAGTTGAATTCATCAATCAATCCTTTGATTTATGTGATAGGCCTGCATTTAAGATGAACATTTACCATATATTAGGGCATTTTATAGTATTAGACTTGTTATTATAAAACATGCTTTAGTTAAGGAGTTATTGATACTTTAAGTGCAAAATGATGATATAAAACCTTGATAAATATGCACTTTTAAGTACTAATCATCTCCCCAATATCTGCCACATAGAAACAAATTTACATTTTTAGTTTTTAAAATGGAAACTTGATTTTTGCCGCGACGCCGCACACATGCGACATGGGTGATGAACATCATTGATAATGCCAAATCATTTCTTTGTATAAGTTGATTTGACGAGCTCAGAAGAACTTATTGAGAAAGAACCTTGAGCATACAACAATGAGGCTTTCACTACAAGCTGTGAGATCCATGTCTGGATGACTTGGTAGTTTCTGAGAAGGTTGATGATAACATATACTTGAAAAGTATTGTTTCGATTGGACGCAGTTTCAGACTGGTTAACAATCTTGATGGGTGTTGGCATGATACACACAACCAATCAGAGGATAATTCTCAGAAAAATCAAAGAGAGAACATCCTTCATAATGAATCAAGCAACACCACACTTGGGGGCATTGTCAAGCTTGATGAACAACGATAGCAGTAATCGTCGAAGACATCCTAAGATAGGCATTGTATTTACAGCTGAATAATGGCCAGCACATGTATGAGTCAATCCATCGGAAGAACAAAGAAAGCTTTGGGATGCAAACAAGGGCACCCTATGACGATGGAGCATCAAAGAGGGGGGACCTATATTTCAAATTAGGTAAGGATGCATGCATATCATCTAACCTCAGAAAAAAAAAACCATTTGCACATATTTTTGAATTATTACAGGAAAATCCTTAATGAGGTCCAGCAAGATGGTGGAAAAAGAAAGAAGCATTGTGGTGATGATAATAAAGAATCGTTTTTTATCATGGAATAAAAAGAAGATGGGATGAACCCTACCATTAGGAAAATCCCAAAGAAATGAAAAGATCAACCTTGCGATCGGGAAGCCTCGAGTTTTCAACCCTTGCAGTCAGGAAACACTGAGTTTTCAAACCCTATGACCGAGAATTATCAGGAAGCACCAAGTTTTCCAGCCCTTCTTCTGTCATCCCCTCAGGACTTCACCAGGTAAGTCCTATCTTTCACACATGTCATATCACATCTTCCACTTGGGTTGGTCATCCCTTTACAATGAGACCACACTTCATATTTTTTCCATGTGGGTAGGTCACCCATTACAATGAGACCACACTTCATATTTTTTCCATCTGGGTAGGTCACCCATTACAATGAGACCGCACTTCACATTCTTTCCATCTGGGTAGGTCAGCCATCATAATAAGACCATTTTTCACATTTTTTTCCATTTGGGTAGGTCACCCATCATAATAAGACTGTTTTTCACATTCTTTCCATCTGGGTAGGTCACGCATCATAATAAGACTATTTTTCACATTTTTTCCATCTAGGAAGGTCACCCATTATAATGAGATCGCATTTCACATTCTTTCCATCTGGGTAGGTCACCCATCATAATAAGACAGTTTTTCACATTTTTTCCATCTGGGTAGGTCACCCATTACAATGAGACCGCGTTTCACATTCTTTCCATCTGGGTAGGTCACCCATCATAATAAGACCGTTTTTCCCATTTTTCCATCTGGGTAGGTCACCCATTATAATGAGACCGCACTTCATATTCTTTCCATCTGGGTAGGTCACCCTTCATAATGAGACTGTTTTTCATATTCTTTCCACCTGGGTAGGTCACCCATTACAATGAGACCGTTTTTTTTATATATTCTTTTGTTTTGGTTAAATGAGGTCGCCAGATGGGATCTCATGTAGCTTTGGTTAAAGGAAATCGCTAGAAGGGATTTCAGGTTGACTAAGCTACACACAGTTTTTAGTTCTAGTTGATGAGGTCGCCAGATGGGACCTCAGGTGGCTTTGGTTAAAGGGAATTGCCAAATGGGATTTCAGGTTAACTGAGTTACACACATTTTTTAGTTTCAATTGAATTAGGTCGCCAAATGGGATCTCATGTAGCTTTAGTTAAAGGGAATCGCCAGATGGGATTTCAGGTTAACCGAGTTACACATATTTTCGTTCTAGTTGAATGAGGTCGCCAGATGGGATCTCATGTAGCTTTGGTTAAAGGGAATCTCCATATTCGGATTTTAGGTTGACCGAGCTACACACAGGATTTTGGTTCTGGTTAGAGGGGATTGCCGAAAGGAATCTCAATCTATCCTAACCATGCAGAGTTTTGGTTCTGGTTAGAGGGGATTGCCGAAAGGAATCTCAGTCTATCCTAACCAACGCATAGAGTTTTGGTTCTGGTTAGAGGAGATTGGTAAAAGGAATCTCAGTCTATCCTAACCATGTAGAGTTTTGGTTCTGGTTAGAGGGGATTACCGAAAGGAATCTCAGTCTATCCTAACCAACGCACAGAGATTTGGTTCTAGTTAGAGGGGATTTTCGAAAGGAATCTCAGTCTATCCTAACCACACACAGGATTTTGGTTCTGGTTAGAGGGGATTGCCGAAAGGAATCTCAGTCTATCCTAACCATGCAAAGTTTTGGTTCTGGTTAGAGGGGATTGCCGAAAGGAATCTTAGTCTATCCTAACCACACATAGATTTTGGTTATGGTTAGAGGGGATTGCCGAAAGGAATCTTAGTCTATCTGATTAGTACGTAAAAGTGCATATTTATCAAGGTTTTATATCATCATTTTGCACTTAAAGTATCAATAACTCTTTAACTAAAGCATGTTTTATAATAAAAAGTCTAATACTATAAAATGCCCTAATATATGGTAAATGTTCATCTTAAATGCAGGCCTATCACATAAATCAAAGGATTGATTGATGAATTCAACTACTGAAATTTGTGAAGATAAAGAGAGGGTGAAACTTAGAAAAGAGATGTTGGTGCAGTCAAAACTGGAACACTGTTTGGTGTTTGGGTCATATCTCGAGTTCTAGATGTCCAAATGACCTCAAATGTTTAAAAAAACTTGGTGAGACATAGGCCTACAACTTTCATGTGAACATAAAAATCTAACAAGGCCGTTTGCAAGTCCAAATCATAGCAACAACGGAGAAGTCGGAATCTATCCTACAGCCTGAACACTATTCAGTGTTTGGCCCATATCTGGAGTTTTAGAAGTCCAAATGACCTCCATTGTTTTTTCCTGGAAAGCTGAGTCAATTTCCTACAACTTTCATGTTCACCAAAGGACCTAGTTCGGATGGTAACATTTTTATTTTATTCAGACAAGAAGATAAGGATTTTCACCAAGTCAAAAGTTGGCCACCCACTCAATAATTAGTCATCAAATCAATAATTCCGAATTTTGGCCTATAAAAGGAGGCATTTGCCATGCATTTGGTTGGCTTGGTTGTTCAGATCAAGCTCATGCTCTTTATTTCTCTCTTTATATTTTTTTTGTAATTTTTAAGTTTTGCTTTCATTAATATCTTGTTTATGCTTTTCATTTCCTTTCATTTACTTAGTTAACTTGTATTTTCTTTATGTTCTTGTTTTGTTTATTTATGTTTCTCTTCTTCATTATGTTTAGCTAAGTTTATTATGTCAAGGTGAAAAGGTTACACTAATGGTGTAAGAAAAAGTATGGTGTAAACTCAATATGGATCTTAATGTTTAATATTACCATGTCTTATCTTTTTATCTTACTAATTCTTAATACCTTGCTTGTTAAATGGTTAATCTAGATTTGTGTTGTATAACATTTGGTACATCAAATGCTTGGCACTCTCATAGTCCAACAGTATGGTATTACCTACACCTGGGCTATGAAAATAACTTGATTTGTTGTTAACATCAGTTAATATCATCAATTCCTGACAATATTTAAAAGTTTGGTGTTATGTAATTAAGATAATTAATATGATTATGTTAATAATTTATAATGAGCTATTAATGAGAAATCATCAGATTGGAACCTCCTTTGTGTGTGGTTTCCAAATTGAGTAATAAGAGTTTATATTATACTTGTTTGAAATACCATTGGTGGATCCTCTAACCTTGACATTTGTTTTTATCATTGTTTAGTCCTTACATTAATCTTCCATATCAAAGTTCTCATTAATTTCTTCATTATCTTCTTCTTCTTCTTCTTCTTTTATTATTATTATTGTCATTATTATTATTATTATTATTACTATTACTATTATTGTTATTATTATTGTTATGATTGTTGTTATTATTATTATTGTTGTTGTTGTTATTATTGTCTCTTCCTCCTCCTCTTCTTTTTATTATTATTATTGTTATTACTATTACTATTACTAACACTATTATTATTATTGTTATTGTTATTGTTATTGTTATTGTTATTATTATTAATATTATTACTATTATTATCATAAAATCAATATATAGGCTGGAAACCTGTGACCCGATCTTTTAGATCATTCTCAAGTATAACAACGCCACGTACTGAGTATTATTATTATTATTACTATTATTACTACTACTACTACTACTACTATTAATATTATTATTACTATTACTATTATTGTTATTGTTATTGTTATTGTTATTGTTATTGTTGTTGTTGTTTTCTTGTTATTTATAATTTATACAATTAACCTCTCTGTGGTTCGACCCCGGTCTTGCCGGGTTATTTATTACTTCGACACTCCTGCACTTGGGAGAAGACATCAATCTTTTGGTCGTGTCACTATCCAAAACACACACAGATTTTGGTTCTGGTTAGAGGGGATTGCCGAAAGGAATCTCAGTCTATCCTAACCATGCAGAGTCACACAGGTTTTGGTTCTGGTTAAAGGGGATTGCCGAAAGGAATCTCAGTCTATCCTAACCACGTAGAGTTAAGGGATCTCAGTTCAGTCTAACCACACAGACCTTGGTTATGGTTAAAGGGGATCGGCGAAGGGATCTCAGTTTAACCTAACTGCAAAGGATTTTGGTTCTGTTTGAAGGGGATCGGCGAAGGGATCTCAGTTCAGTCTAACCACACAGACCTTGGTTATGGTTAAAGGGGATCGGCGAAGGGATCTTAGTTTAACCTAACTACAAAGGATTTTGATTCTGGTTGAAGGGGATCAGCGAAGGGGTCTCAGTTTAGCCTAAGCACACAGAATTTAGCTGTTAAAGGGAATCGCTAAATGGGATTTCAGGCTAACCAAGCTACACACCGACTTTTGTTCTTGTTAGATCGCCAAATGGGATCTCAGGTAAACCCAATCAAAAGGGCAGGTCACCCGTGAAAATAGACCAAAGTGAGTGTGTGGGGGCCGGTCGCCCGTGAAAACAGACTAGTGTGAGCGTGTGGGCAGGTCGCCCTTGAAAATAGACCAAAGTGAGCATGTGTGGGCAGGTCGCCCGTGAAAACAGACCAGTGTGAGCATGTGGGCAGGTCACCTTTGAAAATAGACCACAATGAGCATGTGTGGGCAGGTCGCCCGTGAAAACAGACCAGTGTGAGAGTGTGGGCCGGTCGCCCCTGAAAATAGACCAGTGTGAGTGTGTGGGCAGGTCGCCCCTGAAAATAGACCAGAGTGAGCATGTGTGGGTAGGTCGCCCGTGAAAATAGACCAGTGTGAGTGTGTGGGCAAGTCACCCCTGAAAATAGACCACAATGAGCATGTGTGGGTAGGTCGCCCGTGAAAACAGACCAATGTGAGCGTGTGGGCAGGTCGCCTTTGAAAATAGACCAAAGTGAGTATGTGGGGGCAGGTCGCCCGTGAAAACAGACCAGTGTGAGAGTGTGGGTTGGTCGCCCCTGAAAATAGACCAGAGTGAGTATGAGTGGGCAGGTCGCCCGTGAAAGGAGACCAGTGTGAGTGTGTGGGTCGGTCGCCCCTGAAAAGAGACCACTTTGAGTACATGCGGGCAGGTCACCCGTGAAAACAAACCACTTTGAGTATGTGTGAGCAGGTCGCCTGTCGTGAAAATAAACCAGTGTGAGTATGTGAACAGGTCGCCCAAGATAATGAGATCATTTTCTTTTTTATTCTTTACTAAGCTTACTATGCAAAACATTGAAGAGTTTTGCTTCGTAAGTATTGTAAAGTGGGGGCATCTGTTGTTACCCAATTTTTGACCCACCTTTTTATTGATAAATTTTTCGGAAAATCCAAAAATAGTGAAAAACAACAAAAAATCCAAAAAAATATGTTTTTAATATATTTGTAGTGTTTTTAGCATTTTCAACGTTGTCTAAAAAATAATTTTAATTTTCAAAGGTTTTTGGAACGTGTTCGACTTTTCACGCGTCATTTTTAAAATCATTTGATTTTTCTCATTGAGTCGACGTTTTCAAAAATACAAAAAAATTAAGAAAAACCAAATTTACAAACAAATAAAAGTTGAGGGACCAAGTTGAAAAACCTAGCAACATTTTTCCTATAAATAGTGGTCTTCTCAACAAATTCAGGGAGGGGGGGTCATTTGGTAATTTTGGAGAGTGGGAACACAAAACAGAAACCCTAAAAGCCTAATTTTTCTTTCCCTCAAAAAGGCAGCAGCCGCCAGCCCTTTGGTTTTGATTTTTTTCTCTTCTCTCTCAACCGGCGCAACCCCTTTCCCCGGCTAAGATTTTTCTTTTTTCGTCTCCCTAGCCTCAGCCACGGCCTCTCCCCTTTTCCAGCAACACACCCGAACACCCCCCCTCACAGACCACCTTCACCTTCTCCTAGCCGGTTCCACCCTCTCCATCGTCCGCTGACAGCCTCTCCAGTGCCGTCCACAGTCCCTTGGCCGGCTAGCCTAACAGACGACAGCAGCAAGACCTGCGGACAACGGCAGCCGGCGATCTTCTCAATCAAGCACCGGCCGAGCCTTCCCCTTCAGCAGCGTCTTACTTCTCTTCCGGTCACCTCAATACTCCTCTCGCCGGCTAGCCTAACAGACGTCAGCAGTAAGACCCGCGGACAACGGCAGCCGGCGATCTTCTCAATCAAACACCGGTCGAGCCATCACCCTCCTCCGTTCGCCTCAATAGTAGGCCGAAGCTACACAACCGCCGGATCTGTTACCTGCAGAATAAAAATCAACGAACCATGAGAAAGAGAGAAGCCAAAAGAGAGTAGATCTAAAAGGGGAGGAAGAACCGAAACTTTGCTTGCGTTTTTTCTACTTTTTGCAGATGATGGTGGTTGTCACCGCCGGCAGGAAAAGGAAGGGGAGAAGAGGCTGAGCTAGATCCTGCTGCTTCCAGTTGCTTGCGGCGGCGCGTGAACCCACGCTCTGCCAGTGGCGGTGGCGAGTGGGAGGACGCGCCGCCACTGTTCCTGCGGTGGCAGAAGGGCTTCCCTGCAATTTCTGGAGTTTAGGGACTATTTTGTAATTTTTAAATTATGTCATGTAATTTTTGTTTAGTGTTTCATTTTTTATAATTTTGTAATGTGATGCACAAAAAGAACAAAACAGAAAAGAAAAAGAAAAAGAAAAGAAAAGAAAGAGAAAATAATAATAATAATAAAAAAAAAGAGATGTTTGTGTGTGCTTGTATTTTTCTATGTATGTTATTGAATCATAAGGAAAAAAAAATTAATTTAATGTTTTAGTTTATATACACAAATATCTAAAGGGTAGATAAAAATTATGTTGTATTTTCCATGAAAATGCAAGAACATGTTTCTACATATATTCTGGGAACTAATAACTGATTTATTAAAGCCTTAGAATTGAGCTAAAATTTTATTTTTAAAATCACATTTAAGTCCATGAAGCTTGAAAGTAAATGTGGTGTGTATTTTGTTTGTGAATGTTTTTTTTATGATAAAATTGCAAGAATAAAGAAGAATTTAATATTCTGATTTGCTCACGGATAAAGAATTATGAACTTACATGTAAGTTGTATTTTTTAAAATTCGATGAATGAATGGCATTTTAAAACTTCTTTAACACATCAAGTCCACGAAGCAGCTTACCTCAGGTAGGGTGCCTTAGGGGTGCTAATACCTTATCTAACCACAACCAGTCCCTTACCCGTGAATCTCTAGCGAGACTAGTACTCTCGGGTTTCCTAGTAACCTTCAATTAAATACTAGGTGGCGACTCCCAACAACTCCATTTAAGCAAACGCAACAACGAGAAAAATCGCCAGCCGATGCCGCGCGGATTTTCCGACGTGCGACATACATGATTATTTCCTCCAAGAAATAGGTATATTCTTCATCAAGAACTTCACCAGCCCCATTTCCGTTTCAAACTTCTCAGGAAGCCAGTCTTTGGCCATCTCTACATAGTTCGGTTCCAAAATCCAATATTACAACCAACAAAACTCATCTCTGGTCTGATTGTCTTTAAGAAGTTGTACGTCGTATATATGTATTAGGGAGAATCTGCACTTGAGATCACCTTTGTCTTCACATGAGATGCACGTAAGGATTTATACACGTTGATGGATGCTTTCTTTAAATCATAAATCCAGGCTATTGAAATATAAATTCATCATTTATATAATCATATAAAATTTGCTACAAAACTCCTTACTCACATATGAAATTCAACTGTTATGAGTCTCTTGTTAACATTTAACAACTTCCATTCAGCATGAGATTTAATTGCATCATAACAATAACTTGGATAAACCCAACACATAACATTGGATCAAATTAGTTTTTTCTTTTTTGGATTCTCAATTCTTAATGAGGAAATGAGATTCGTAAGAAACTAATTTGGTCCAACAGTACGCGTTAAGCTATTCAAGTCATTGTTATCGTGTTACCATACAAGTATACCTGAAGTCGTGGCTTTAAGCCTAACTCTTACACTTTACCATAGAAAGTGGAGAATTCATGGGAGTACACAATCTTCATAACCATTAGGAGCAACAATAGGAGTTCAGCGACCAAAATAGTTTTTTGTATTTAAGGAAATCATTACCATAATTCTTATATTTACAAATAGAATTTTCTATCGATATTTGTACTATCATTTCGTTATCAATTAATTTACTGACAGAATCACAGATGATAATGCTAGCTCCATTAGTAATTTTTTATATGTCGATAAGTCCATCGATAATAACAAAATATTATTACTGATGGTTTTGCTGACGGGAAAAGCGAGCTAAAAAAATTATCCGATTCATTTCGTCGGTATTCACTACCAGAAATTCGCTAAATACCAACGGAATCACCGACGGAATTTTTTTTGTCGGTATTTTTCGATCGAACTCACCAACGAACTATTTTCGTCGGTAATTCGGTCGGTAATTACCGACGGATATAGTCCGTCCGTAATTACCGACCGAATTACCGACAGAAAATTCAAAATTAATGAAAAAAGGGCGGGTAGCTGGCGCGGAGGTTTTGGCGGGTGATTTTTCCGACGGAATGAAAACCGGGGAGCCGTACGCGTGATGGGACCTGTTCAACGTCAATAATACCGACGGAATTACCGACGGATTTGAAATGCCAGATCCGTACCGGTGACGTGACCGGTGCACCGTTAAAAATACCGACGGAATCACCGAGGGATTTGAATAGCAGGTCCGTGCGGTGACGTGTCGATTGCCCGTCAGAATTACCGACGGTTTTGCCGACCAAATAAAACCGTCGGTAAGTCCGTTGGCAAAAGTGAATATATGGCCACTCTGCCGACACTCTCCTCCCCCATTTCTCCTTCTTCTTCCTAATCCTAACCCTCCCCATCTGCAAATAACCAGCCCCCCCTCGCCCCAAAACAAAAATCTTCCTCATCTCAGCACAACAAGTTGTATTTCTTGAAGTTTTGTGGTCACAGCATCCGTGTTCTGATTTACCGATGGATTTTATCATTTTTTGTAAGTAATTCTATCTTTTAAAATTTTAACATTTAAATGTCAATTTTATTGTTTTTTTAGTATATGTATTTTTTTTTAGTAGATGTACATGTTTTATTGTTATTTCTCAAACAAACTTGTAGTATATGAATGTATAATTTTATACTTGTTATGGTTTGTTTTAGATTTTGTAAGATTGTATTTGTTTGTAAATTGTTAAAACTTAATTTGTAGAATTACCAAATTACATGTTATGTTTTGAAATAATTAAGAGCTTGCTTAATGGGTCCTTTTTATAGAGGTTCGATAGAAGTCATGGATGATCGTTCATGGATGTATCTAGATTCACCCCAAGGATTGCGGAGGATGGATTATTGTAACGGGGTTCAGGGTTTTATTAATTTCGCAACATCTATTCCCAGAAATTTTACTGGAGGCGATATTAGGTGTCCATGCAGGAAGTGTCAAAATAAAAAGTATATGCATCCAGATGTTGTAATGATGCATCTTCTACACAAAGGGTTTGTGGAGGATTACGAGTGTTGGTATGCACATGGAGAGGTATTTGTTAGTAATAGGAAAATGGGAGAAACAGTGGTTGGGTCAACTTCTAGTGCTAGCAACGTGCATGAAGCGGCAAATGACAACATTAATCCTTATAGAAACATGGTTATGGATGCAATGAGAATGAATCAAGATAATGTCCAATCGTAGAAGAAGAACCTAATGCAGAGGCAGCTAGGTTTTTTGATTTGTTGAAAGATTCTGACGAACCATTATGGGATGGCTGCACAAACCACAGTAAATTATCGGCCATGGCACAGGTGTTCACCATCAAGTCAGATCACGGGTTGAGTGAGGCCAGGTATGACAAAATTATTGATTGGGCAAGAAGCATTTTACCTGAAGGGAACAAGCTCAAAGAGAACTTTTATGCTGCGAAGTCCATGATGAAACCCCTCGGTTTAGGATACCAGAAAATTGATATGTGCCCTAACTTCTGCATGTTATACTACCTTGAAAATGCTGAGATGACCGAGTGCATGACATGCGGGCATTCCCGTTACAAACCTAGAACTGGCAGGGGGAAGACTCTAGTGGCATATAAAAAACTTAGATATTTCCCGATCACACCTAGACTGCAGAGGTTATTTATGTCACCAAGGACTGCTGAGCACATGACATGGCACCAAACACACGATGCCGTTGATGGTGTGATGGTGCATCCTTCTGACGGCGAAGCGTGGAAACGCTTTAACAGTGTGCATCTGACTTTTTTGCTGAATCAAGGAATGTCCGACTTGGGTTATGTAAAGACGGGTTCAACCCATTTGGGTCATTTACTGCTCCCTATTCTTGTTGGCCGGTCATTCTCACAGTTTATAACTTGCCACCGGGAATGTGTATGAGGTCGGAGTTCATGTTTCTATCTACTGTCATACCCGGTCCAAACAGCCCGGGGCGGAATATAGATGTTTGTCTTCGACCGTTGATAGATGAGCTGGCGCAGTTGTGGTCCTCCGGATCTCTGACTTATGATATATCGAGGAAACAAAATTTCCTTATGAGGGCGGCTTTGATGTGGACTATCAGTGATTTTCCAGCTTATGGAATGCTTTCTGGTTGGAGCACGCATGGGAAACTCGCATGTCCATACTGCATGGCAAACAACAAGGCATTCACGCTAGCAAACGGAGGTAAAGCTTCTTTTTTTTACTGTCACCGTCGCTTCTTGCCACTTAATCACAGGTTCAGAAAGAACAGAAAAGATTTCTTTATTGGTAGAGTTGAAAAAGATGTTGCATCCCCGCGTCTTTCTGGTGAAGAATTGCATCATGATGTATCAGAGTATGGTGACATTGTGTTTGGCCTTCAATCAGGTAAGCAAAAGTTTCCTGGTTTTGGTTTGACCCATAATTGGGTAAAGCGAAGTATCTTTTGGGAGCTTCGTATTGGAAGACCAATCTTCTCCGCCATAACCTTGACGTCATGCACATCGAAAAGAACGTGTTTGAGAATATTTTCAACACCGTCATGGATGTGAAGGGGAAGACAAAGGACAACATGAAGGCTAGATTGGATATAACTTTATACTGTAACCGTAAAAATATGGAGTTGGTTTATGAGGAGTCACGGGTTGCAAAACCAAGGGCAAGCTTCGTGTTAGAGAAAAACGCACAACTGCTAGTCTACAAATGGCTTAAGAGTCTGCGTTTTCCGGATGGACATGCATCGAACATATCAAGGCTTGTTAACATAGAGGACTGCAGATTGTATGGAATGAAGAGTCATGACTGCCACGTGTTTATGCAAACACTCATCCCATTAGCTTTTCGTGATTTGTTGCCAAAGGGAATATGGGCTGCACTGACGGAGATCAGTCATTTCTTCAGAGATATATGCTTCAGCAAGATGAATGTTGAGCACATTGAGAGGCTTCAAACGAATATCATCGAGACACTATGCAAACTTGAGATGATATTCCCTCCTTCATTTTTTGACTCAATAGAGCATCTCCCTATACATCTACCGTTCGAGGCAAAAGCTGGAGGACCGGTCCAGTATAGATGGATGTACCCATTCGAACGGTGAGATATTACAGTTGCAATGGAATTCATATCTTAAAGTATTTTCTATGTTTTTCTTAATTGAAAATACTTGAATTGTACTTCAATGCAGGTACTTGTTTAATCTAAAAAAAAAGGTTAAGAACAAGGCGCATGTTGAGGCTTCGATATCTGAGGCCTATATTGTTGAAAAGATATCAACATTTGTCTCGTACTATTTCGAACCTCATCTGAGAAAAAGAATCAATCGCGTTCCATGGCATGACGATGGCGGTGAAGTGCCTTCCAGTGGGAACTTGTCAATATTCTCCAATACTGGACGACCCACACCTAAAAATGTCGTAAAAGGAAGATATTTGTCGGAAATAGAATTCAAACAAGCACACAACTATGTTCTATTTAACTGTGATGAGCTGAGACCATTTATTCAGTAAGTCTATATATGTGTAATACTAATTAAACTTTGTCAGTAATATACTGTTAATTATATATTGTAATATCATACACTCATTATCACTTGCAGGCAACATCGACAATATTTGCTCTTTAATAACTCGCAGCTGACCGAATCCCAGATCTTTCAATTACAAGATGAACAATTTGCCACATCGTTCAGAACACATGTAAGCACTATCACAAACTCATTCTAACGTATGCATGTCATTACGAGATTCTCGTTCATTTACCGTTTATTGATGTACATTTAATTACATATATTTACAAGGTTTATCAAATAGGAAGGAGTGCGCCTAAGTCATTGTCTTCACTAAGCCTCGGCCCTGAAAGAAACGTTAAGTGCTACAACGGGTATTTTGTCAATGGATATGTTTTCCATACTGAAGAATACGGGCAAGGAAGAAACACATACAACTGCGATGTTTGTGTTAAGGGATCCACAAGTAGCCAGTTAGAAGTTGACTACTATGGTAGATTAGAAGAGGTCGTCGAACTGCAATAACATAGCGAGCAGAATAAAGTGTTTTTATTCAAATGTTATTGGTATGACACGATGGACAAAGGAATCAGAGTTGATCCGCACCATGGTCTGGTCGAAATCAACTCAAAAGCTAGACTCCGCAACATAAACGATGTCTTTGTTTTCGCAAAGCAATGTCAACAAGTTTATTACACATACACCCCTTCATTTAGAAAGGATCGATCAAGAGTTGTGATTAGTACTTAAAAGTGCATATTTATCAAGGTTTTATATCATCATTTTGCACTTAAAGTATCAATGACTTTTTAACTAAAGCATGTTTTATAATAACAAGTCTAATACTATAAAATGCCCTAATATATGGTAAATGTTCATCTTAAATGCAGGCCTATCACATAAATCAAAGGATTGATTGATGAATTCAACTACTGAAATTTGTGAAGATAAAGAGAGGGTGAAACTTAGAAAAGAGATGTTGGTGCAGTCCAAACTGGAACATTGTTCTGTATTTGGGTCATATCTCGAGTTCTAGATGTCCAAATGATCTCACATTTTTACACCAACTTGGTGAGACATAGGCCTACAACTTTCATGTGAACATAAAAATCTAACAAGGCCGTTTTCAAGTCCAAATCATAGCAACAACGGAGAAGTCCGAATCTGTCCTACAGCCCAAACACTGTTAAGTGTTTGGCCCATATCTGGAGTTTTAGAAATCCAAATGACCTCTACTTTTTTTTCCTGGAAAGCTGAGTCAATTTCCTACAACTTTTATGTTTGCCAGAGGACCCAGTTTGGATGGTACCATTTTTGTTTTATTCAGACAAGAAGATAAGGATTTTCACCAAGTCAAAAGTTGGCCACCCACTCAACAATTAGTCATCAAATCAATAATTCTGAATTTTGGCCTATAAAAGGAGGCATTTGCCATGTATTTTGGGGCTTGGTTGTTCAGATCAAGTTCATGCTCTTTATTTCTCTCTTTATATTTTTTGTAATTCTTAAGTTTTGCTTTCATTAATTTCTTGTTTATGCTTTTCATTTCCTTTCCTTTTCTTAGTTAACTTGTATCTTATTTATGTTCTTGTTTTGTTTATTTATGTTTCTCTTCTTCATTATGTTTAGCTAAGTTTATTATGTCAAGGTGAAAAGGTTACACTAATGGTGTAAGAACAAGTATGGTGTAAACCCAATATGGATCTTAATGTTTAATATTAACATGTCTTATCTTTTTATCTTACTAATTCTTAATACCTTGCTTGTTAAATGGTTAATCTAGATTTGTGTTGTATAACATTTGGTACATCAAATGCTTGACACTCTCATAGCCCAACAATATGGTATTACCTACACCTGGGCTATGAAAATAACTTGATTTGTTGTTAACATTAGTTAATATCATGAATTCCTGACAATATTTAAAAGTTTGGTGTTATGTAATTAAGATAATTAATATGATCATGTTAATAATTTATAATGAGCTATTAACGAGAAATCAACCGATTGGAACCTCCTTTGTGTGTGGTTTCCAAATTGAGTAATAAGAGTTTATATTATACTTGTTTGAAATACCATTGGTGGATCCTCTAACCTTGACATTTGTTTTTATCATTATTTAATCCTTACATTAATCTTCCATCTCAAAGTTCTCATTAATTTCTTCATCATCATCTTCTTCTTCTTCTATTATTATTATTATTATTATTATTATTACTATTATTACTATTATTGTTGTTGTTGTTATTATTATTATTATTGTTATTATTGTTGTTATTATTATTATTGTTGTTGTTGTTATTGTTGTCTCTTCCTCCTCCTCTTCTTTTTATTATTATTATTGTTATTACTATTACTATTACTATTACTAACACTATTATTATTATTATTATTATTAATATTAATATTATTAGTATTATTACAATTACTATTACTATTATTATCATAAAATCAGTATATAGGCTGGAAACCTGTGACCCGATCTTTTAGATCATTCTCAGGTATAACAACGCCACGTACTGAGTATTATTATTATTATTATTATTATTACTACTACTACTACTACTACTACTATTATTATTATTATTATTACTATTACTATTATTGTTATTGTTGTTGTTATTATTATTGTTATTGTTATTGTTGTTGTTGTTGTTGTTATTGTTGTCTCTTCCTCCTCCTCTTCTTTTTATTATTATTATTGTTATTACTATTACTAACACTATTATTATTATTATTATTACTATTACTATTATTATCATAAAATTAGTATATAGGCTGGAAACCTGTGACCCGATCTTTTAGATCATTCTCAAGTATAACAACGCCACGTACTGAGTATTATTATTATTATTACTACTACTACTATTACTACTACTATTAATATTATTATTACTATTACTATTATTGTTATTGTTATTGTTATTGTTGTTGTTGTTCTTTTCTTGTTATTTATAATTTATACAATTAACCTCTCTGTGGTTCGACCCCGGTCTTGCCGGGTTATTTATTACTTCGACACTCCTGCACTTGGGAGAAGACATCAATCTTTTGGTCGTGTCAAGTTTATTGGTTGTCCGTTTTAAAAACGAAACCACGGGGTCGTGTCGAGGTTGTTCAGGATGAGAACGAAGACACAAGTGTGCGAGATGAAGTCTTTCAAGTTCGTGAGTTGGTTGAACCATATCGAGTTGCTCCTTCGATTGAATGGGAAGAAAATTCAAATTTTCGAGTTCTCGATGATAGTCTTGTTGATATTGACGGAGAGGAGTTGAATGTTGTTCTCAGCTCTAGCGGACAAGCAAATATCGATGAAGAAGATGATATAAATATTGAAGATTGCGATGAAGATGATGACAATTCAATTGATGAGGAAGAAGAAGAAAATTCCGACTAATTATGAAAATGAAGCCCTATGTAAAAACATTTGTCTCATGTAATTTAGATTATGGATGATGTATTTTGTAAAACAAAATATTTAATGTTTAAGCAATGTGGTTATTGTTTTATGTGATGGACAGTTTATCAGTTAAGTTTTTGCAGGAAGGTAAACAGGCAATACAAAGACAACCTTTCCTGCATAATGCAAACTTACCGACGTCCATACCGACGGATAACCATCCGTCGGTATCTCACAAAGAGTTTGAAATTAATTACGCGAAATGCCACCAATACCGACGACATTACCGACGGATTCACCGACACATACACCGACGGATTCTAGTCCGTCGGTATCTCACAGAGAGTTCGAAAATAATTACAACAAAATGCCACCTTCACCGACGGGTATACCGACGGATTCTAGTCCGTCAGCATCTCACAGAGAGTTCGAAAACATTTAAAACAAAATGCCACAATCATCGACGGGTATACCGACGGATTCTAGTCCGTCGGTATCTCACAGAGAGTTCGAATATATTTACAACAAAATGCCACAATCACCGACGGATTCACCGACAAATTTTTCGACGCTAATACCGACGGCATATTTCTGTCGGTAATTTGTCGGTCACACATATTACCGACAGAAATACCGACGGACCGCGTGATTTCCAAAGTGTGTGAATTAAAGCGCCTCTGAACTTGTCATATTACCGACGGACGTGCGAAATTCAAAAATTAACGATGGAATTTTTGACCTGTTACCGACGGAATTTTTGACATGTGTCCGACGGATATTAAGTCCGTCGGTGATTCCGTCGGTAAAACTGCCATATAAGTTCCAGCCCCCGCCGCTTCGCCTCATTTTTTCTTCTTCTCCTCGCGCCGCTTCTCTTCTCTTCTCCTCCGTTTTGCACCTCGGATTTTTGATTTTTTTGCCTTCAATATCTAGCAAGATTTAGTGTTGTGAATCTTCCTCATATTTAAAGGTATGTATGTTTTTCCAATTTATTTTATTTACTTTTAATTTATTTTTAGTTGTTTTTATTTTTGTTATTTTGTTGTTTTGGTGTTTTTTTTTTGTAATGTAGATAAAGTTTTGAATTTGTCACATTATTAAGGTATGTATATTTCGTTCCTTTTCTTGATGTAGGTTTTTTTTTTGAATTTTTTGAATATTTTTTATTGTTTTGTTGTCATAATAACATATTAGTTAATTTGTTGAATATTTGTTGTTAAAGTTGAATTTAACTTAGAATTAGTAATTGAATATGTTAGAATAATTATTAATTTTACTCTATTATTGCATGATTTGTGTTTAATTATTTTCATTGATTTTAATTGTTAGTCTATATATATTTTTTTAATTTATTGAATATAATTTATTGTTGTATTGCCATATATAATTATTGATTAATTTGTTGAATTATAATTGTTAATGTTGAATTTACCTTAGAATTAATAATTGGATATGTTGGAATAATTAGTATTTTTTTATATATTATTGCATGATTTGTGTTTAATTGTTTCCATTGATTTTAATTGTTAGGCTATAATTCTTTTTTATTTTATTGTTGTATTGCCATAATTATTTAATAATTTGTTGAATTAATATTGTTAATGTTGAATTTATCTTAGATTTAATAATTGAATATGTTGGAAGAATTATTAATTTTACTCTAACTTGATGATTTGTGTTTAATTGTTTCTATTTATTTTGAATTTATAGTTTTGTTGTATTGACATAATTATTGAATAATTTGTGAATTGTAATTGTTAACGTTGAATTTATCTTAGGATTAATAGTTGAATATGTTGGAATAATTAGTATAGATTGGGTCAATTGGTTGTGGCTATTGTTAATATTTGCAGGTTTGTGGATTTGGGTAGTATCTAGTATAGGGGAGGTGCTGCTGATTTTTTTTAACTAATGAATTTTATTATACAATTATTTATATAAAATTGTTTAGATGCGCAGAATGAAATCCAGAGCTAGTCGTTCACGTCCAGTCGAATCAAGTTCGTCTAGCAGCGATGCTGATGTTTCCTTAGGTGCCTCTCAAGAAGAGGCACCTACACTACCTGCGCCGTCAACCGATGTTGCCTCTTCCATCGATGTTTCACATTGCAGAAGCGGCCTGCCTTCGCAGCGGAATCAATTTACCCGCAAGTACGAGGCACAGTGGAAGGACGATCTTTCAATGTAAGTTTGTTAAGGTTTTAGTTTTTTTTATATATATAAAAAAAACAAATTTAAAACATAATTTATGAAGTAATCACTATTTCATTAATTTCATTTCTTTTCAGGTTCACAAAAATTGAGGCCGCCCGAGTAATATCATCGGCGTTTAAAGCGTCGATGGAGATTCTATTGTTTCAATGGACTCAGATATCCAGGCATCCTGAATGGATGCCTCAAATCAATGCATGGTTTCGTAGATTTGAGGTTCGTGTTAATATATAATTTTCAGCTTATTTCTAATAAATTCTAGATATAATTGTAAATAAATTATTAACATTTTAAAAAATTATTTTTGTATACACAACATCGATTCAGCTGGGACGATGAACATGACACTGTTGTGAGGAGGGTGTGGGAAAATCACGCGGCAATTAGGTAACATAAAAAACAATACGACTTTTTTTTTACATAATTATTTATGTTTCGAAATGTAATTTTTTTTTGCGTGAATTAGGTTGCGTGATTTTTGGTATGAAACCCAGAAAAGGCAAAAAAAACAGCAAGGGATAAGGGGTTCCAAGGCTGGAACGATGTTGCGGTTTGGAGGGATTTCAAACCGATATACATCCCGGAAGATATATGGCCACACTATCTTCAGCACGTAACGTCTGAGCGGTTCACTCGACGCTCACAGTCCGGTGCTGGCAACCGGAATCGGCCAATTCATGGCTCGGTGACAACGCACACCGACGGCTCAATCCGTTCCATTTGCTGCACATGCGAAATGGATGGTAAGATTAATTTAAATGAAATATATCATTCAATTAATTTGTTGTTAATAAATTTTTTTCATTATAGGCTACGTCTCTTGGACGTGAGCCGAGCCCTATGGAGCTGTTTGTGGAGACGCACGTGCGGAGTCATGACCGCCAAAAGGGGACGCAACAGTTCGTTGACAACCGTGCTCAACAGTTTGTGGTATGTTTGTTCAACCATTTTATTTTGTAAGTTATTATTATGTTTATTGAATTGAATATGATGATTTTTTTTTCAGGAGACCTATAATAATCGATTGAGGGAGAGATACGGGGACGATCCTTCGACCCATCCGGAATTCGATCTGGATTTGTGTATGGAGGCTGGATCGTCAAGTGGACCCGATAAAAATCGGGTTTACGGGCTCTCCAACACTACCGCCTCCAACTTGCGGTCGACCGGTACTGCTTCAACCGTTGGGAGCTCCCAATCTGTATCGAGCTCCCAATCTAAGGAGTTCGTGGCCTTGCAGCAAAGGTGCGACCACCTATCAGAGGCGTACACACAACTCAAAGAAGAGCAAAGATTGGCGAACGAACAACACAGAGCAGAGTCTGAACAACAAAGAGCGGACTATGAAGAGCTTCATCAAATGGTCATGAACATGACACAAGGTGGAACATGTGCGCCTAATCCTTTTTGGCCGCCTAACCCCCAGCCTCCTCCACCTTTATATTAGTTTTTAATAAACATTATTTACATTTAAAATTTCGTTTAATGTTTTTTTGAAACACATTTATTTTGTAATGAATATTATTTAACTTTGAGTTTTTGTTGCTTAATATAAATTTTATTTGCATAATTGGTTTGTATTACCATTAATTTATATTATTTTTTCTAAATAATTAAAAAAACAATAAAAAAAAAATTACACAGGGATTTACCGACGGAATAACTCCGTCGGCATTGGACAGTGTCTGCCACCATCACCGACGAATATTCAGACGGACAGATTCGGTCGGTATTCCATCCCATCACCGACATATTCACCGACGTAAATAATCCCTCGGTATAAATTTACCGACGAATTTACAGACGGAAATATTCGGTCGGTATGAAATATCACCTACACTTTTACCGACGGATTTATTCCGTCGGTATTTACATAACACCGACGGAAAATTTTCCGTCGGTATATTCCAAGCGGGAAACTTTTTTTTTTGGCGCGCACGGTCCGTCGGTAAATGTTTTTTTTGTATTTCCGAACGATATAGCGATGGAATGTGGAATCACCGACAAAAGTTATTCCGACGGGCGTATTCCGTCAGTAATATAGTCGGTAAATAATTTACCGACGAACTTTCTGTCACACACCGACGGAATATTTCCGTCGGTAAAACTGTAAAATCTTGTAGTGATTTTTCTCGGGAAGTTTGTCATATAACCAACAAAAGTATTGTATGTAATTTCGTCAGTGATTGTTTAAAAATATATTTTTAAAAAAATCTATTTAACAAAACTAGAAAATAATTAAATTAATATAAATCAACACTCTATAATACTCAGAACTGAGTTGCTTAAAAAAAATCAACTCAAACAAATTTGCGACAAATAAATAAACAACAACAACAAATTAATAAATAAATCAACTAAAAATTGATCTCATATGAAAAAAAATCCTACAACAACATTCATACAATTATTAAGAATAGAAAAATTTTAAAATAAAATAAAAAAACAAATATAATGAAAAAAAAAAAAGAAGAAGAAAGAAATTTTACTTTGATGTAGTTGCGAGTGAAGCTAAGAAGAGAAAAACAAAATAAATTCATAAAATATATTAATTAAAAAAAATTAAAAAGAGATAAGAAGAAAAAATAAAAAGGCATGCATGAGCGTGGAGGAGAAGAGAAGGAGTTTAGGAGAGAAAGAAAGAAAGGGACGTTGATGTTTTTTATATAAGAAGATGAAGAAGAAGAAAATACTCGTTATTTGTTGTGAAATGAGGGATTCTAGTCTTTTTATTAGGGTATTTTACCGATGATTTTACCGATGGATAATTAAATATTAATATTTTTAACCATTCTGTGGATGATTTCGTCTTTAATATTTAATATTTCAATATGATATATATTTTTTTAATATTGAGATGATAATATTTTCAGCTTTGTAGCTTAACCCACTAAACCTGGAACCCAAGTTATCCCCTATATTTTGAACAGTGCAAGCAGGTGATTTCCCCTTAATTCTTGATGTTGTTGTTAGTAACAGTAGACGTAATAACAATAGTAAAATAAGAAAGAAAGGTGTCAAAAATAATAATAAACAAATTATTTAAAGAAACAGAGGCAATAAACTATAAAAAAAATTGTATAAATATCAATGATTCTTTAAATTATTTTTTTTACGATATACATCAGTTTCGATATAAGTAATTTATTTAAAATCTAATTGAAAATAAATTTAGTTATAATATATAAAATCTAGTCCAAAAATTATTTTACCTTTAATACCCAAGAGAAATCTTAAGAATAACCACTCCAGAAACCAAAATAATTATAAAAAAAAAAAAAAAAAACAGAGCTAAAATATTTTTTTAACATAGATAAAATATATAATAATTTATTTTATTTTTCATGATATTTTGGGTTTCCAAATGGACGACCCCAAATCCAGCCCTAAACCTTATATTGTTTTATTAATAAACCAATTTTTGGAAGAATCAAAAAGATGGATTATTTTTTTATTGATTTTTTAGCCTAAAAAACTTAAATTTATGCTGGTGAAAATTATCCAGTAATTAAAGATGAAAAAATAAAAAATAAACCCCAAATATCAATACCATGAATTCCCAAAACAAATTAAACTACCCAAAAAACACAAAACAACTCCTCAAATAACAAAAGTAGGGTTTTATAGCTCTTTACCGCCTATATATAACTTCTTAACACCTTTGTTTCTCCTCCATTAGCAGGCTCCACACCTCCAAAAACCCTGTTTTCATCACACAAATCCTTTCAAAAACTTACCTTTTAAAAAAATTCTCTCTGAATGATGCCTCCTAGATTGCCTACGATGATATAATCCAATTTGTTTAAGGTGTAGTGGAGCCATGTCCCTGTTTATCAAGGAGAACCTACTTAATGGATTTAACTGAGGTAATTTGATTTTGAAATTTATGTATTGTTTGATATGCTGTAAAAAAATGGATTGGACGGTATAATCTTTTTGTGAAGTTTTTTGGAGTATTTATTTTCTGTTGGCCATTTCAGTGGAGAAATTTTTGTTTATTAAAAGGAGTAAAATAAGATCGTTAAATTTTCTACAAAAAAAATTAACCGAGGTGATATGTATTAATATAAAAATAAAAATAATAATTATTATAGTTTTAAAACTTATATAATAATTGACTTGAGGCAAAGTTTGAGTCATAAAACATGTTAATCATTAATCTGGATTAATATAAAAATAAAAATAATTATTTTCATAACTTAAAACTTAATATAAGTGATGATCTAAGGTAAGACCTTGATTATCTATTGGGAAGATCAATCAGGGCTGATTTAGTTAATATATGAATGAAAATAGTTATTATAATTGTTTTAAAATCTAATCCAGAAATTGAGCCAAGGTCTAGTCATGAGTTAAAAGAGTCAATCTAAATTGATACAAATTAAAAATAAATTAAACCAATCTTGTTTTAATAAAAAAAAAATTAAAATTTTTTTAATCGTATTTTATCTCAGATTGACTTGATTATAAGTCAACTTAGATTTTTGATTGGATCAAGTTAGATCAATACTTCCTCTAATTTGTTTTTACTCATGTCTTGTCTAATTTTAATAAATACAAAATAAAACAAAATTATTTAAGTCAACAACACACTAAACATAAAAATAAATTATTATTAATTTTTTTTTTTATCTTTGTTGTTCAAATTGAGTTTTTTAACTACACTTTTTGTTTTTTGTTCTTGTGAATGAAGTTGCAATGTGTAGAAAATGAAGTCCAAATTACCATTCAGCAATTAATGGAAATTCTAATCAATATATATAAAGCCTGCCGTGGAGCCAAGACTAATTCAGAGATCCTAGCGGAAACATTTCGGTAAGATAATATTTTATCTGCTTGCAATTTATTTATTACGATTAATAATTCATGTGCGTTTTTTTAATATATTTTTATGTACTTCGCATTTTGTGAAATCAATCCATGTATGATTCTTGTTTTATTCAACCAGTAGTTTAATGGTTTCGCACTCTGTATCCCTGATTCCATCCCCGCTTCATCTCCTTCATAACCCACCGGATCGGAGTTAAATAATGGCACTACATTAATTTCTCAAAGTGTTTATGTTCTGCTGTTTTCTATACCCATTTTCCCATTTTCCTCCTTTTTTTTATTATGGTTTTTCTTGTGCCTGTCGTAAAATTTTCCTTTGTTACTTTTTTTTTTTGTTCTCGTAAAAGAATGTTTTGCAGTTCATGAGAATGATTTCGGTTAAACAAAAAGTTGGGAAGGTGAATGAAGTCGCAATATATAGAAATTGAAGTCCTAAGTACCATTCAGCAATTAATGTAAATTCTAATTAATACATACATTAGAAATTCAAGTCCTTCGAAAATTATTGCTCAGTACCATTCATCAAGAATCAAAGGTGAAATTATTAGCCTTCATTCTATGTGTAGATACACGACGTCGGGCTACGACTCCTCTTTTTTTTTGTTTATTTAACAAAAATATTTTTTTCTGATTGGGGGAAATGAAGATTTTATTGGAGTCGCCATCTAGTAATATGAGGGAACTAGAAATCCCAAATTAGACACTGGTTCCAGAGATTCGGGTACTGGGTTAGTTATGATTAAGGGAAGGTAGACACCACCCTTAAAACATCCTTTCAAAAGAAAGGTTACCCTTACTTGTGTGTTTTTTATTTGTTTCAAATGATATTATATTTTGAGCTTATTTGCAATTTTATTTTTTAAAATAGTTAACGTTGGTCCCTAAAAATAGGAGACACGTTAAAAATAACATCAGTCCCTAAAAATAGGAGACTTGTCTAAAATATTGACGTTTAACCCTAAAAAAAAGATTTACGTCTAAGTTACCAAAAGGAAATAATGGACATAATCCATATTTGGTATAAATGTCCTTGACATCGGTCATTTTCTGTAAAAAAAAAAAAGAGATGTGTCGACAAATAACGTTCGTAAGAGACGCGTTAAAAAATGACATCAGTTCCTAAAAATAGGAAACTCGTCTAAAATGTTGACGTGTCGCCAAACAACGTTCGTAAAAGAAAATCACATTTTTTAAAATTGATTTTGGGGTTTTTTTTTTTAAAAAAAAAATATATTATAATACACACACACACTCACACGCACACACACACATATATATTTTGGAGAAAACCAATATTTTAATACCGGATTTGTAATTTAAAGTGTAAATACATAACCCAATATTATGCAATATTGGTAGAAAAATATGCAAGGAAATCACATTTTTCTTTTGAAATGATTGTTTTGAAATTTTTTTTTGGATTAAAAAAAAAAAAAAAAAAGCTTCCTCCACTGCATGAACAATGGACGTGAATTATAATTCACGTTCCCTGTTCAAAACAGTGGAACGGACGAAGAAGAAGAAGAATGGGAAAGGGGAGATAAGAAAGCCACCTGGCGCGGTGGTGGTCTGGTCGTGGAGCTGGTTGCAGGTGGCTGGAGTGGCGGTGGAGTTAGCTGCCTGAGTTGGCTGAAGCGGCTGCAGCTGGAAGAGGAAGAAAAGGAAGAAGAAGAAAGAAACGTGCAGGAGGGGCTGCAGTGAGGAGAGAGAAACTGATGGTGGCTCTTGGTGGTCGGCTGGTGGTTGCATTGGCTGCCTATGGTGGAGATGATGGTGGTGGTGGCTGAAGGCCACGGTGGAGAGAGAAAGAAAGAATAAATGTGCAGAAACCGGAAGAAAAACTGGTTTTTTGGCTGACTTTGGACCCGATTTTCTACTCCCTCAGGCTATGAAATCCACCTCTATTTATAGGCGGTGTAAGAGGGAAATCTTGTCTACATTGAGGAAACATTTCAGCCCTTGATTCAGTTTGGAAGGATCCCAACCATTGGCTCAAAGTAGTGACACGACTAAAAGATTGATGTCTTCTCCCAAGTGCAGGAGTGTCGAAGTAATAAATAACCCGGCAAGACCGGAGTCGAACCACAGAGAGGTTAATTGTATAAATTATAAATAACAAGAAAACAACAACAACAACAATAACAATAACAATAATAATAATATTAATAGTAGTAGTAGTAGTAGTAGTAATAGTAGTAGTAGTAGTAATAATAATAATAATACTCAGTACGTGTCGTTGTTATACCTGAGAATGATCTAAAAGATCGGGTCACAGGTTTCCAGCCTATATACTGATTTTATGATAATAATAGTAATAGTAATAATAATAATAATAACAATAATAAAAAAAAAGGAGGAAGAGACAACAATAACAACAACAACAATAATAATAATAATAATAACAACAATAATAACAATAACAATAATAATAACAATAATAGTAATAGTAATAATAATAAGAATAAGAATAGTAATAATAATAATAATAATAGCGTTAGTAATAGTAATAGTAATAACAATAATAATAAAAAGAAGAAGAGGAGGAGGAAGAGGCAACAATAACAACAACAACAACAATAATAATAATAACAACAATAATAACAATAATAACAATAATAATAACAATAATAGTAATAGTAATAATAATAACAATAATAGTAATAGTAATAATAATAATAATAATAATGACAATAATAATAATAAAAGAAGAAGAAGAAGAAGAAGATAATGAAGAAATTAATGAGAACTTTGAGATGAAAGATTAATGTAAGGATTAAACAATGATAAAAACAAATGTCAAGGTTAGAGGATCCACCAATGGTATTTCAAACAAGTATAATATAAACTCTTATTACTCAATTTGGAAACCACACACAAAGGAGGTTCCAATCGGATGATTTCTCATTAATAGCTCATTATAAATTATTAACATGATCATATTAATTATCTTAATTATATAACACCAAACTTTTAAATATTGTCAGGAATTCATGATATTAATTAATGTTAACAACAAATCAAGTTATTTTCATAGCCCAGGTGTAGGTAATACCATAATGTTGGGCTATGAGAGTGCCAAGCATTTGATGTACCAAATGTTATACAACACAAATCTAGATTAACCATTTAACAAGCAAGGTATTAAGAATTAGTAAGATAAAAAGATAAGACATGTTAATATTAAACATTAAGATCCATGTTGAGTTTACACTATATTTATTCTTACACCATTAGTGTAACCTTTTCACCTTGACATAATAAACTTAGCTAAACATAATGAAGAAGAGAAACATAAATAAACAAAACAAGAACATAAAGAAAATACAAGTTAACTAAGTAAATGAAAGGAAATGAAAAGCATAAACAAGATATTAATGAAAGCAAAACTTAAAAATTACAAAAACATATAAAGAGAGAAATAAAGAGCATGAGCTTGATCTGAACAACCAAGCCCCAAAATACATGGAAAATGCCTCCTTTTATAGGCCAAAATTCGGAATTATTGATTTGATGAATAAATGTTGAGTGGGTGGCCAACTTTTGACTTGATGAAAATCCTTATCTTCTTGTCTGAATAAAACAGAACTGCTACCATCCGAACTGGGTCCTCTGGAAAACATGAAAGTTGTAGGAAATTGACTCAGCTTTCCAGGAAAAAAAAGTGGAGGTGATTTGGACTTCTAGAACTCCAGATATGGGCCAAACACTGAACAGTGTTTGGGTTGTAGCACAGATTCGAACTTCTCCGTTGTGGCTATGATTTGGACTTGAAAACGGCCTTGTTATATTTTTATGTTCACATGAAAGTTGTAGGTCTATGTCTCACCAAGTTTGTGTAAAAATGTGAGATCATCTGGACATCTAGAACTCGAGATATGACCCAAATACCGAACAGTGTTCCAGTTTGGACTGCACCAACATCTCTTCTCTAAGTTTCACCCTCTCTTTATCTTCACAAATTTCAGTAGTTGAATTCATCAATCAATCCTTTGATTTATGTGATAGGTCTGCATTTAAGATGAACATTTACCATATATTAGGGTATTTTATAGTATTAGACTTTTTATTATAAAACATGCTTTAGTTAAAGAGTTATTGATACTTTAAGTGCAAAATGATGATATAAAACCTTGATAAATATGCACTTTTAAGTACTAATCACCCCCCCAACCACCTTGTTACTAGTCCCTAGTAATCAAAGCGTTAAAATAGAAAAACAATATGCAAATTCCATAAAGCAAGGCATTCATCATTCAACTTACTTTAATTTATCCAGATAAACAAACTCTCATTAAATTCATATATCTGCTCAATACCTCTTAAACAAGATATTACTAAACCTTTCTTCTGTGCTCAAAATATCAACATATAGTTATGGGGCTTTACTTGGAAGAAAAACAATTTTTTTTTCTAATGTTTAAGGCTAACTTCCTTAGGTTGAGATTATCATTTTTTTTTATTTATTTATTTATATACACATACAACTTGAAACACAATGTATCTTTAACCCATGTACGAGTTTTAGGCTAATGACTCCCAGACCAGTTGGTCTTAGGGCATTAGGTGTTGAGACACCCCTACGAGCTTAGCAACTCGGGTTGCAGATACTAATACGTAGATAGTGCAATGTTTGATTCCCTTAAGCTTTTCTCCTCAACCCATGTAACAAGTGTTGGGCCAATAGCTCCCAAGTCAGTTGACTTTAGGGTATTAAGTGTTAAAACACCCTTCGGGCTTAATTGCTTAGGTTAGGGAGGCTACGAAACCAAACTTATCTACCTGTTTATTATCATTAATTTTTTTTCCCTTGAATTTGTATTTTTTCTTCATTTTTGGGCACAATAAGGTACAATTAGGCCTTGAACTTCCTCCAAAATTGCAGCTTGATTCCCCGATTTCCTTTCTCCACATTGCCAGCCTTTATTTTATTTTTTGATTTTTATTTTTGAAAAAGAAATTGATTTTTTTTTTTAATAACCTAGAATTGGGTTATGACAGTAGACATGGTTTGACCCGTATTGACCCGGTGAACTCGGTTTTGGTCAGAAATGACGGTTTTGACCCGAAACTCATTTTTTACCTTGGTCGACATGGTTTGACCCGTATTGACTCGGTGAACTCAGTTTGGTTGGAAATGACGGTTTTGACCTGAAACAGCCCAAAACTTATTTTTACCCTGGTCGACATGGTTTGACCCGGTGGACTTGGTTTTGATGGAAAGATGCGGTTGACTTGAGAAAAATATATTTTTGAATTTTAAACTTTTTCTTAATTTTTTTGGATTTTTATAAATAATAATAGAAATAAAATAACATTCAAGAAAATCTTGGTGAATCCAAAATTGGGTTACAACAGTTGCCCCCTCTTTACAATGCTTACGGTGCAAAGACATTGGAAAATTCATTTTCTTTTGACTTTGCATAGTAAGTTTTGTAAAGAAAAACGATGACGATGCTGAAAAATACACAGATTTTTCAGTTGGTCTAATTCTTATGAGCGACCTGCCCAAATGAAAAACATGAAAGTGATTTCAACATTGGTTTTATTTTCCAGGTGACTACCCTAATGATAAAATGCGAAGAAACTCGCAAGTGGTCTAATTGTTCCAGGCGACCTGCCCGATGATAAAAATGCGAGGAAACTGGCAAGTGGTCTAATTGTTATAGGCAACCTGCCCGATGATAAAAATGCGAGGAAACTCGCAAGTGGTCTAATTGTTACAAGCGACCTGCCCGATGATAAAAATACAAGGAAACTCGCAAGTGGTCTAATTGTTCCAGGCGACCTGCCCGATGATAAAATGCGAGGAAACTCGCAAGTGGTCTAATTGTTCCAGGCGACCTGCCCGATGGTGAAATACTTGAAAGTGATTTCAATATAGGTTTTGTGAAATACATGAAAGTGATTTCAGCAATGAGCTTCAGGGTTGATGAAAACTTCTAAAGGAAGTCATACCTGTATGGTTGAGATCTATGAAAGCTTCTCAAGAAAGTCTTGTATGTATGATTGGGATTTGATTTGTAAATGGATCAGGAAAACTTCTCAAGAAAGTCTTGTATGTACGGTTGGGATTTGATTTGTAAATGGATCCCAAAAGATGATGAAAGCTTCTTAAGAAAGTCTTATATGTACGGCTGAGATCTGATTTGCAAATCGATCTCAAAGATGATGAAAGCTTCTTAAGGAAGTCTTATATGCACGGCTGAGATCTGATTTGCAAATCGATCTCAAAGATGATGAAAGCTTCTTAAGGAAGTCTTATATGCACGGCTGAGATCTGAGCTTCTATTCAAAATGATGGCAGGAGCAAATTCTCTATAAATCACGTAGTATTTGGCAAAAGACATTATCAACTTCTCACATTTTCAATACTTTCAAAGTTCTCAACTTTCAAAGTTTTAACCATGTCTTCCTCTTCTTCCAATGCTAATCCAAACCTTGTTCCTGCGGCATAACCTGTAGTTTGGCGTACTACCTTTGAAGTGAATGGTCGTCCAGTTACAATAGAGGATACTGTAATGAACGATGAAGATACCGTTGTAGTTGTGGCTAGAGACCTGATCCTTCCTCGTGATGAAATAATGCTGGCAGCCAGGACCGATATTGAAGCAGTGAATCAGTCACTTGCTCTTAGTATCAGAGCTACATCGTCTTTGGTGAACGTTGCGGAGGGTCTTCACGCTAGAAGACTTGAGTTGAATTCTTCAAATTCCTGAGCTCCATAATCAGATTGAGAATTTAAGGAAAAGGCTCCATGATGAGAGACGTCACAGAAACAAATTGGAGAGGAGAAACCAAGAGCTCAATGCACGTGTTGACTTTTGGAGGGACTATGTTAACACCCGACACCTTGAGTTCAAGGAACAGATGGAGCGCATAATTAACCAATTTGAGGAATTTCGAGTAATGATGGATCATCAAAACAAAAATATCCCTAATCGTCCTCGCAATGTTTAACGTTTGTACTTGTAAACCATTATGCCTATAAATAAAAATCCATCTTTCTCGTCTTCATTCATGAATTTTGCTTTTGTGGAATTGCCATATTTGATATGATTTAGAAGGACTTCATTTCATCCGAGTCTCGTTGGATCCCATGAGGAGTTTTGTTTCGTGAAATATCTGCAAAACAAATATGCAATGCTCGTGAAGTTAGATCATATGCAATGCATCTTACCTATTTTTGAAATATAGATCCCCGTTCATCTTGTTTGAGGATCTTGACTTTGAGTGAGCTCTTTTGATTTACGCGTACTTCAAGTCTACTCAAGCCGACCCATGATGTTCATTCTTCTAAGATACGCTTTGTTTGAGCTTCCCAACAGTCAATGCACTTTTCTCGTGATAACTTCACTGAGAAAATTAGCTTCTCCCTGGCCCGACATCGTTCTATAGGCAACATTCCCATTATTGAAGATTCTTTAACCAATTCATATGGTCAATATATGAGGATTATCCCACTTCACCTGGGATTTCATCTGCATCTTACTAAAGATGTATCAGTTATCTTGTTGTCTAACTGATCATATTGTGAGAGTCAACAATCTCCTTTCATAGATACTGGAAATCATACTATTTTAGTCCTCATGCTAGAAGAAGCCCACAATTTTATCATGTGTATTTTCCACTAGGGAAGCAAATTTCTTTGTGCCATTACGGATCTGGTAATTGCTTCTCTACCCCCTGGGAGAATTAACTACCTCACTCCATTTCCTCCTTTGCTCTTGTTTTCATTAAAATCTCTGATTTTCTAATGGTGCCTTGTAGTGTGCCATATATTCATTTTTCTTACAAAGAAAACCTTTTTCAAAAAATGATTTTTCAAAAGATCTGTTTTGTTCTAAAAAACTGAAACTCTCAATGTATGTTTATAACAATGTTCAGGCAACTCTGGGGCTTTATGTCAAATCTCTTAGTAAAAGTAATCTCAGATGAAGGTAAGTGATGAGATGACCTTCTGCTTTGGTTTTCAAAGTGTTCAAGCGATTGCTTGAAGGTATTTTGAGACAAAAGAAGCAATTTGCCTTTTATCTTTAGAAACACTCTTTTTAACAGCATGAATAATAATGAGTAATTATTTGTTGCGCCATGACTCTTTATGGAAAAGTCTCTTATATTTTGAGAACGCTGTTTATTGATCCAGGTTGCTTACTTGATTAGAAAGGACTTCAAAGGCACCTAATGTATTTTATGGCTCAAGGCTATAAAAGAAAGAGTATTCCATAAGCTTAAAAAAGTGTTTAAGGGCTTATAAACTATAGATCACTATTATCTTGTCTTGGCATTTTCTTTTGCTACCTTGATAACAAAAATGATGCTAAATATTCCAAATGAGGAACTTCTGTTTTTTTTTTTTTTGTTATTCCCATATTTGTTAGAAATTCTCTCAATTGTTTGAAATTTTTATTGAATTCTCTATTGTCAAACTGTTTTTATAAGCTCAAATGCCTTCAAGACAATTTCCTTAATCATATTTCTCTGTTTGCCCCCTAGTGTAGGGTGTGATCTTAGTGAAGGTTCTTGTGAAAGAAAAAAGCTTTAAATAGACTCGGCTCAAATTGGGACTGCAAAGGATAATTTTAAAGAAAGTGAAAGGAATATCAAAGATGGTCTTTTCTCATTTCAAGTAAGATCAGTTAAAACCAATAAACTTTGTCCACATCCCGCGTAATGCTTTGGATTTGTAAGATTCCATGTTTTGTGAGTCCATGACAAACTAATGTACTACCAATCATTATTCATGCTGATAAAATGTGGATCCAAGACATAATTTGTGTGATAGTTGTTCCAATTGCATGTTTTTGACTTGTTTGGTCATCTCTTTCAAGGGAATTGCTCTGAACATTATTCCAAACAAATCATTGATTTATTTCATTGAAATCACAAACAAAATCAGTTCTTTTAAAACCTCATTTAAGAAGAATGGATTCTCCTGTAAAAAAAATTTGAAAGATCAAATTGTTGAGCCATTGAGATCATGCATGGGCTTTTTGGTGAGGTATATGCAAAGAGAATTTCTTGGCCAAAAATTCATTGATTTGATTGGATGAAACACATCATACATAATACTTTTTCACAAAATTAGAGTTCACAGGCCTAGGTAAATCATTTCCATCCATCTTAGTTAACAACAGAGCCCCTCCGGAGAATGTTTTCTTTACTACATATGGGCCTTCATAGTTTGGTGCCCACTTGCATGAGTTGCACAAATTCCTTCATGAATTTCTTGCAATGCTACCTTAACTGCAATTTCATCTAGACATCTTAGTAAAGTTCCATTGAATGATCTTTTATATAGAATTTCTCCATCCAGGTAAAATTTCATGGCTAACCTTCTCAAGGTCTTCATATCTGCTTTAGATGCCCCTCAAGGGAAATTCTTGATATTGGATAAACCACTTGAAATTCTCCCCGTTCTTATCGCTTGTTCTATTCTCTCAGCGATAGTTACAGCATCATAGAAATGCTGAGCTGAACTACCCACCAGGTGTTCAAAGTATGGAGATTTAAAAGTGTTAGAAAACAGAGTAACCATTTCTTTTTCTAACAAAGAGGGTTGCATATGAGATGCTTTTTTATGCCATCTCAAAGCGTATTCTCTTACAGTCTCTTTGTTGCCCTTCTCCATAACTAACAAGCTTGACCTATCTTGGGCTACCTCCATGTTGAATTTATACTGCTCCACAAAGGCTTTTACCAAATCTTTCCATTTTCTGATCTTAGTATTATCCAGCCTTGTATACCGGCTTAATGCCGATCCAGAAAGACTGTCTTGAAAGAAATGGATGAGAAGTTTCTCATCATTCACTACTTCTGCCATCTTATTGCAGTAAGATTTAAGATGAGTGACTGGGCATTTAGTTCCAGTATACTTGATGAATTCTGGTACCCTAAATTCTTTAGGTACAGCTATATTTGGAACTAAACACATTTATGCAGCATGAACAGGATCATATAAGTCTGCCCCTTCGACTGCCTTCAATCTTTCTTCCAGAGCGATCAATTTATCATAATCGACATATTTAGAGAATTTCATCCTATGTGGGTCATCAGTTGCCAGGTTTACAGTAATTGGCACTTGTGCTGGTGGAACATTGGCAGTGAACTGTTGTTTAAATGAAGAGGGATTTGCCCCTAAATTTTGAGATGTGGACACAAAAGGAGCTGCTGGTATAGATACAGATGGAGTTGCAACTGTCAACTGAGTAGAGGTATCTTCCCCAGACTTGGATGCTAGGGCCTGCTCGAGTAGACTTGTAAGTCGCGTAATATCATTTTTCATGTTCTCTAACTCTCTTTGATAATGAGCCTCTAGATGAGCCCTTTCTTCGTTCTCCATTATCTTCCTTTGTAGTCGAGTGTAATGAATTTTATGGTCTTTTGGGGGACCTATATTTCAACCTGAGTGAATGCAAGTAAACTAAATGAAATGCATAAATGGATGCAAAATGCCATATGGTTTATGCATGCTTGTTTTTTGTTTCAAATTTTCCTTTAACTTATGAGGAGGAACAAATCAGATCAAATTCTCTTAAAAAAAGTTCTCACTGAGGACTCCAAACCTACAGGAACTTGAACCGATTTAGAGGAGAAATTTGATGCCATATTCTGATGGCAAACAATCCCCCTTCATCATGTTGGTTCAATTCTGATCTGGTCAAAAAAATTCCTCAATAGTAATGGGTTTTTTTTTTTTTTATCTCACACTTCTTAAAAAGATCGGTGGAGATTTAATGAAAATATGAAATGTATATGAACATGTATGTTAATGTATTGACATTTGTTTGTGTCCTAAAAGGTATATCCTAATTGATAGGATCTAGCTCATAAGATTTGGCTCAGTTTATTCTATCCCTAAAGATATTTTTTTTGGTTCCTAGATTGCCCAAATTACCCATGAGTATGGGAAGAAAATTCCACAATACCCGTTGCATAGGGTGAGTTACAATCTAAGCGAAAGTCCAAATGAGTATCAGTGGACATAAGTCACACTTGCCACTTTAAACTTTCTTTTCTAACCATAAAAGGATGAGCTCGAGTCCAGAGCTTTTATGGGTTCACCGTGAAGTGTGTGAATACAGAAATAAATAACATGAATGCATGTGCAAAATCTAAAAAAAAAAAATTGAAACGATTTACAATAAATATCGCATAAAATAAATAGTGCAAATAAAATAAATGCTAAAAAAAAATAGCAATAAAAAAATAAAAAAGTACACACAAGCAGTTGGTTCAACCCTATTCCCCAGTGGAGTCGCCATTCTGTCGATACACGACGTCGGGCGACGACTCCTCTTTTTTTTGTTTATTTAACAAAAATATTTTTTTTTCTGATTGGGGGAAATGAAGATTTTATTGGAGTCGCCATCTAGTAATATGAGGGAACTAGAAATCCCAAATTAGACACTGGTCCCAGAGATTCGGGTACTGGGTTAGTTATGATTAAGGGAAGGTAGACACCATCCTTAAAACATCCTTTCAAGAGAAAGGTTACCCTTACTTGTGTGTGTATTATAATATATTTTTTTTAAAAAATAAAAAACCCCAAAATCATTTTTAAAAAATGTGATTTTCTTTTACGAACGTTGTTTGTCGACACGTCAACATTTTAGACGAGTTTCCTATTTTTAGGAACTAATGTCATTTTTTAACGCGTCTCTTATGAACATTGTTTGTCGACACGTCTCTTTTTTTTACAGAAAAGGACCGATATCAAGGACATTTATACCAAATATGGATTATGTCCATTATTTTCTTTTGGTAACTCAGACGTAAATCTCCTTTTTAGGGTTAAACGTCAATATTTTAGACAAATCTCCTATTTTTAGGGACTGATGTCATTTTTAACATGTCTCCTATTATTAGGGACCGACATTAACCATTTAAAAAAAAATTGCAAATAAGCTCAATTATCATTTGAAATAAAAAAAAAAACACACAGTAAGGGTAACCTTTCTCTTGAAATGATGTTTTAAGGGTACTGGTGTCTACCTTCCCTTAATCATAACTAACCCAGTACCCAAATCTCTGGGACCAGTGTCTAATTTGGGATTTCTAGTTCCCTCATATTACTAGATAGCTGACTCCAATAAAATCTTCATTTTCCCCAATCAGAAAAAAAAAATCTTTTTATTAAATAAACAAAAAAAAAAGAGCCGTCGCCCGACATCGTGTATCGATACTATGATCTCTATATTGAAGGTGTTAGCATTTCCCAAGTGCCAAAATTGAATTTTTCGATCAGTGTACTCGTGAAAAGCAAGGTAAAATATCTTGATAAATAAAACCAACGTTACAGCTGATGCCATCAAGAAGATGACGAGAAGATAGTTTATAACACGAGCTAAATGAGAATCAATCTTCTTCAATATCAGATAACTCTTTTAAAAATTCTGTGGCCGTATTGGATTGTGAACGCAATGATGAAGAAGGCTACACCAATGAAACAAGTCGTGATTGCAAGCCGTGATGATGGAGCTAGCACTGCATAACTTCCAGTGATGAATGCGATGACCATTGCTAGGATGGCATATAAGGTTAAAGTAGCTGTCCATAGAAAGAAGTATTCTTTTAAATCCTCATCCACTTCACCACTTTTTTCAAGCAGTACCCAAATAAAGTGAATGTAGAGAGCAGAAGTTGAGAAAACCATTGCCATTGCATCTGATATAACGAAGACTGCAAAAGCAGCATTTTTAAGAAGAACTGGATTGCCTTCTTCGTTCTTGTAACCGCCAGGCATGGTGAAAGCAGCTGCAAATGTTACTGTTGCTACAAGTGCCGCTACAACTATATGAGCCTCTATTCCTTTCTCAGTAATAGAGAAGTCCTCTGTTTTCATCATAGTTACGGGCCGTTGAAGCGGTCCACTCCGTACATATTTCAATGATTCCAAAATCTCTTTCTGCAACAAGTTTCGGCTATGAAATTAATAAACAAATGTTTCTTTTCCTTTATCATCTGTAGACTCTCAACCTTTGTTTGCTATCATAATTCACAAGCAGCGAGTTTGAAATCAAGTAATTTTGTTTCTCTTAGCTAGCAACAATATATATTGCTTTTGTTGCTACGAGGGCTGTTTGTTTTTTAGTTTTAAATTGTTTTTAGGTGCAATTTAAAAGTTTGTTGCTTGAAAAAATATCAAATTATTTTTTTTAGTATATTTTAATAATTTTGATGGGCTAATGTAAAAAAAAAAATTAATATGTTGATAAATAAAACCAACGTTACAGCTGATGCCATCAAGAAGATGACGAGAAGATGGTTTATAACACGTGCTAAATGAGAATCAATAATCTTCTTCAATATCAGACTCTTTTAAAGTCTGCTGTGAAGTGTCTATTTTCAGTATTTTATAATGTTGCGTACTCGAACCGTGAATGCCTTGTACGGAATGTAGAAGAAGGCTGCACCAATGAAACAAGTCGTGATTGCAAGCCATAATGATGGAGCTAGCACTGCATAATTTGCTGTGATGAATGCGATGACCATTGCTAGGATGGCCCATCTGGTTAAAACAGCTGTCCAACCAGAGAAGTTTGCTTTTATATCCTCTTCCAATTGACCTCTTTTTCCAAGCATTGCCCAATAAAAGTGCATGTAGAGAGCAGAAGTTGAGAGAACCATTGCTATTGCATCTGATATAACAAAGACTGCAAAAGCAGCATTTTTAAGAAGAACTGGAGTGCCTTGTTCGTTCTTGTAACCGCCAGGCATGGTGAAAACAGCTGCAAATGTTACCGTTGCTACGAGTGCCGCTACAACTATGTGAGCCTCTATTCCTCTCTCAGTAATAGAGAGGTCGTCTACTTTCATCATAGCTATGGGCCGTTGAAGCGGTCCACTCCGTACATCTTTCAATGATTCCAAAAGCACTTTCTGCAACAAGTTTCGGCTGTGAAAATAAACGAATCTTTCTTTTCCTTTATCATCTGTAGACTCTCGACCTTTGTTTGCTATCATAACCAGCGAGTTTGAAATCAAGTAATTTTGTGTCTTTTAGCTAGCAACAATATATATTGCTTTTGCTGCTACGAGGGCTGTTGTTTTTTAGTTTTAAATTGTTTTTAGATGCAATTTAAAAGTATGTTGCTTGAAAAAATATCAAATTATTTTTTTTAGTATTTTTTAATAATTTTGATGAGCTAATATTAAAAATAAAAAAATTATTTTAATATATTTTTTAATAAAAAATATTAAAAAAAATCTTATATCATAATACCAAAACACCCGAAATAAACCAACATCAGTTTAGAGGACAAAGCAAATAGTGTTAATCAATTAAAAATAATTGTTGGAGTTGAAGTTATAATTTTGTTATATTGCCAGAAGGATTCTATTCTATTTTTATTTTATTTTTAAAAAAGGGAGACAAACCAAGTGAATTTATGTTTGATTGATGTGCTATCTAAAGACACGTTAAACAGTCAAAAAGTCAAATCGAGGGAATTACCTTTTTTTCAGGAAAATTTCCTACCAAGATGTCATCAACGCTGAGGTTTTGCTTGTTAAGGCCACACATCCTCTTGTACGCATGTCCCCAATCACTCCTCGTATATACTCTGCGGAAATTGCCGAAAGCAGCATATAGATGCAATGGTGTGTTTCCATCGTTATCCTTCTCGTATTTAAATTCGTCAAAGTAAGCAATCCATCGAGGGAAACGCAATTGTCCTCGTCGAGTTGTGGCAGCATAGTGAAGGGCATTCCAACCTCTGCTATCCACTAGTTCACAACATGCTCGACAAGTGTTCATAATCACTCTCACTGCTGCCAGATGGCCTCGAGCGGCGGCCAAGTGAAGGGCTGTTCTCTTCTCTGAATCAACAATGTAGGCTGCGGACACATCATGGTCTAGTAGTGCTTTTACTGTTGGCTCACCATTAGATGAATCAGGGAAAAAGGCAGCGTAGTGAAGTGGTGACCACCCGTCATCGTCGGTTCTTCTCGTCAATCTCTCGTCTCTTCTCGTCAATCTCTCGTCTCTTTCTAATATCTTTCTTGCTGTCTCTGCAATAAACCATAAAAAAAAAATATGGTACATATTAGGTAATATATGAATAATATTATGGTTAATGCGTAATCTACGCTACTAATTTAGTGATAAGTTAATATTTAATTTGGCCTTTTTCTCTCTTTAATTGTATTATAAATGCCCTTTCTTGCTTTCTATGTTCTTTGGTTCTTATAGTCGCTATTCAACATTGTTTATGCATCATATTTTTTTTTTTGTTTCTTATTATTTGGTCATATTTAAAATAATAATATGAAAATGTCAACAATTCCAACTTCATTTGAACTAGATGACCAAAGTTTTTAAGAAAAAACTATAAACAACAAGAATAAAGTTCAATATTATTATGAGCCTTTAAATTATCATTTTAACGGAGAATCCAATAGCATTACTAATCTAATAATTCATTTGTTTTTTTTTTAATTTTTATTTATGTAAGGGAAATGATACTCCCACACATACTTGTCATATAGATTCCTTACATGCAAACGTGTATAAGAACATTTTGGTCCTAAAATCTTATATATAATCATGCAAATAAGTCCTTGATTAAATAGACTAGGAAATTCATTGTCTTCTTAATATGTATTTTATTTACCTTGTATCTTCCAATGAATTATATAAGTAATAAATACAATTTAACCTTTAATTTAACAAACATAAAATGAATATTTTTGTTTTTTTCCCCTGTGACAAATGAACAATAAATGAAAATAACAATATCCTAAAGGTTAAAATAAGATTTTTTTAAGAAACATAAAATAAATGAGTACAATAAAATGGCAAACAGATAAGAAATAATTTAAGATAAGAACACACTTCTCACAGTTATGGTTTCCGATAATAATTTATGAATTCAAAGATTTACAGTTCAGAATAAAATCTTACCATGATCACCACGCATGGCTGCCGCGTGTAGTGCGGTTCTGCCATGAGAACCACAATATTCCACTGACTCGCAATTACTCAAGATTTCGTCGATCACTTTTTTTCTATTTTCTTCATCGCTTAGCCCAGAAAACCTTACATTGGCAGCAATATAATCATAATTAGATATATGTGATTTTTATTAATATTTTAAGTCCAATAAATACTGATGTAGCAAGATTTTAAGTCCAATAAAAGAGAATTAAAAACCATTAAATTTTGCTATTTTTTATTGTTCTTAAAAAACAATTAGGGAGATAAGTGAACTTATTCATATTGAATTAATATGTCTCGAGTTCAAGAACATACATAGCATAAAAAAATAACCAGGTAAAATCCTATTATTATAGTAGCATTGTTTTTCTATTATCTTTTATGATAATTTAAAAAACAGATTTACTTTAACATTATAAAGCTGAACAAATTAAAATTAATCAACAATTACATTTATATAATCTTAAAATGATAGTATTCTAGATTGATAAATAGATTAGTAAAAAATTGATTAATCTAGTAAATATTAAAAGAAAAAAAAGATGTTGGTCACATATAGTATCGAAATGGTATCGAAACTCTGTTTGAGACTAAAAAACATGTTCACAAACCTCATATTGGCAGCAATATAAAGTGGAGTTTCTCCATGAACGTTGGCGGAATATGAAAACTCAGGGTCCTCTGTTGTCAATATTTTCACCACTTGGGCTTGGATATTTCGAGCTGCCACATGCAACGCTGTATCGTTCTCTTCATTGGCCATCCTCAACATGTTTTTTGCTTCTGTTGCTCCTCTCTCTAGATCAGTAGATCGAGCTTTTGCGCGCTCAATCAGGACTTCCACTGCATTGGAACGCCCATATCTTGCCGCAAAATGTAGTGGAGTTTCGCCTTTAGTATTGGCTTGCAATAGCAGTTGTGGACACTTATCAATAATTTGGCCAACAAAATCAGTGGATTTCGATCCACTGCGTTGGTTTGCTAAGTAAACATGAAGAATTGTGTTTTTTTGTGGAGTCAATAGCTCACTGAGAGAAGTTGGAAAATCCTGAAATGGGTTGATGTTGCCTGCTTCTGCAGCTTTGTACAATTTTGGTTCGATGTAAGTGATGCTATTCATTTGTTGATCAGAGGAATTCATCATGTATGACTGTTTCTTTGTTGAAAATGGTTGTTGATAGAAGTAACTATTTTGGCTAGTTCCATTTACTAGCTAGGCTTGTAAGCCTATTTATACTAATTCATCTATATGAATAAATAAATAAATAAAGCAGAGGAAGCTGTCTGAGTTCTGTGAGAGATAGAATAAAAATAATTCTAGAAGTTTCACTAACAATTTAAATTTCTCTGCTCCACTTGCATCTTTTCTGTCTTCACTCGTTTTTCTTATGGTTAGAGCTGGACCATAATCCTCTTATCTTCAAGTCTTAGATGTGTGAAGCATGTTTTTTTAAATTTTAATTTTTTTTAAAGTTTGAAATTAAATTATATTTAATGTTTTTAAATCACTTTAACATGCTGATATATTATTTTAATTATTTTTTTTGAAAATTACTCTTTAAACTTTACTTTGTTTGTTTGCTATTAAAAAAGTTGGTCAACAAAAAATACTTTACAGTAAAAAAAAAAAATTAACTTAATTTTCAAACAAGGTTTTCCTTTTAAAAACCATTCGTACAGCAATACCAAACATAAAAATGAATTCATCTAAATAACTTAATAATCTTTTTTATTTGAAATCAAGTTATTTTATTGATTTTGTTAAGTTTTTCATCTACGATAACAAATTATACATATCAATCGCATGTAACTACTTTATAAAAACATATTATTCAATTAAAAAACAAAAAGCACTACAAATGAATGAAAAAAACACAATTAATTAAAATTTAAATAATCTGAGAATTAAATAGCAAAAGATAATGTATATCTACGATATTTTACCCTAAATATTTTGCAGAAAGCGATCCTAGAATCCTTTGATGATGTTGGTGTAAGATAATATACAGAAAGATGGTTTTGACTTAAGTAGCCAAACCGTGTGTATTATTCTCATTATATAGACATTACAGTTGCAGTGATAAGCATTACAGTTGCAGTGATAAGCATTACAATATCAGCAACCATAACTCTCGGGATAATCACAATAGAGTACAAGTTTAAGTATAACACAGTAAGCATCAAGTATCCTGGTTTGTAGGGAGCACGACAGTGATATCCTTGATATCCTTAACACCTTCCCTCAAATTAATGGGCAGGGAACATACCAATAATTTGTCACGCAAGATACAAAACCGATCAGCAGTATGGCCCTTAGTGAAGATATCTGCAACTTGATTGCGGGTGTTAATGTAACGAACAACCATATCTTTGTTAACAACCTTCTCTCGAATAAAGTGATAATCAATTTCGATATGCTTGGTCCGCGCATGAAAGATAGGATTAGAAGCCAAAGGCATAGCACTAAGATTATCACACCAAAGTGTCGGTGGTGAAGGTAAATAAATATGCAATTCTCGCAAAAGCATACGGATCCAATATACTTCAGTTGTTGTTAAGGACAAACTTCGATACTCTGCTTCAGTACTGGATCTAGAGACAACAAGTTGTTTCTTAGAGGACCAAGAAACTAAACACTGACTAAAATAGATGCCATAGCCACTGGAAGAACGTCTATCATCAGGATTACCCGCCCAATCTGCATCACAGAAGGCATGTATGGCAATAGTGCTGGGTTTATAATGAAGACCAAAATCAGGAGTATGTTTTAAGTAACGAAGAACTCGCTTTGCCGAAGTCCAATGAGTACTGGTAGGTGCTTGTATATGCTGACATAGCTGATTGACAGAATAGGCAATATCAGGACGTGTAATTGTAACATACTGTAGGGCTCCAATAATATGACGGTATTTAGAGGGATCAACTAAGAGTTCACCATCAAATTTCGACATCTTTGAACCAGAGATGCAGGGAGCCTTGTAAGGCCGAGCACCAACCATATTTGCACGATCAAGTAAATCAGCAATATATTTAGACTGCCGTAGATGCAAGCCTGTCTGATCACGTGCAGCTTCTATGCCTAAGAAATAACTTAGGTCACCTAAATCCTTCATCACAAACTCACATTGTAATTGTGAGATAATAGAGAAAATCATAGAATCATCATTGCTAGTGACGATGATATCGTCGACATACACTAATATAAAAATATGTAATTTATCTTTATGAAGAGTGAAGAGTGAGTAGTCGACTTTAGAACCAGAGAAGCCAAGATCGCAAAGTGCCTGTGAGAGACGAGTGAACCAGGCTCGTGGTACCTGTTTTAGGCCATAAAGAGAGCGATGCAATCTACAGACAAAATGAGGATGTTCATCACTGATAAACCCCTGCGGCTGCTCCATATAAACTTAGTATCCTTGAAGAAAAGCATTGGAGACATCAAGTTGTCGTGTTGTCCATCGAAACTGTACAGCCAAGGCTAAAATGAGACGAACAGTTGTCGGTTTAACAACTGGGCTAAAAGTCTCAAAGTAGTCGATGCCAAACCTTTGATAAAATCCTTTGGCGACTAAAGGTTGACGGGTAGGTGAGACTAGAACTGGACGGGGAGAGGAAGACATACCAGTGGATCTAATAGGTGGTGAACATAAGTAATTAGTAGGAACTGGAATTTGAAAGGGAGAAGAAGACGTACCGGGAGGAATCACGGCACCAATAGGAGAGTGATTTGGGATCTTTATTTTAGCTGGAAAATAGTTCTCATCAAATACAACACTGCGAGAGATGTAAACACGTTCACTTATGGGATCAAGGCACCTGTAACCCTTTTGACTAGAGCAATAACCAATAAAAATGCACGGTATACTACGATATGACAATTTATTTTCAGCATATAGACGTAACAAGGGATAGCATCGACATCCAAAGTTTCGTAAAAAAGAGTAATTAGGTGCATCTTTGTATAGTTTGAAAAAGGGAGTGTCATTATTTAAAACTGGTGTTGGTAACCTATTGATTAAATATACAGCAGTTAAAAATGATTCAACCCAAAATTTCTTATTGAGACCAGATTGTGCAAGTAAAGTAAGTCCCATATCAACAATGTGACGATGTTTACGTTCGACAGTACCATTTTGTTGAGAGGTATGTGGACATGTTCGTCTATGAAAAATACCATTTTCCATGAGATACCGAGTAAAAAGTGAGGAAATATATTCTCCACCATTATCAGTTTGTAAACATTTAATAGGGGATGAGAATTGTTTTTCCACAAGTAGCCGAAATTGAACAAAGGAATTGAAGACATCGGATTTGTGTGCAATGGGATACAACCATGTGAAGCGACTGAAATCATCAATAAATGTGACATAAAATTTAAAACCACTAGGTGAAATAAGAGGTGCAACCCAAACATCCGAGTGAACTAGATCTAAAGGACCTGATGTCTGACGATTTGAACTAGAAAAGGGTTGTTGAATTGACTTGCCAAGTTGATAAGATTCACATATAAAATTCTTTTGCACCGAACCAATAAGAGGTAAATGAAAATTAGATAAAACATGACGCAAAACAGACTCAGATGGATGACCTAAACGTTGATGCCAAAGAGAGCTAAGTGCCTTGATTCCCATGAAGGCAGTTAGTCCTTTGCGTTTATTGTGTGATAAGTTGGAGAGATTGATAGGATAGAGCCCATTTTCACTCGGACCCTGAAGGAGCATGATCCCCGTCTGATTGTTCTGAACCGAATAGGCATTATGTGTGAGATGAAAAGTAACATCATTATCGACACAAAATTTGTTAACAGAAAGGAGATTGGTAGCAGCTTGAGGACAATGGATAATATTCTTAAGAATGAAACGATTATTATCAGATTGGACAATGGATGAACCAATATGTTTAATAGACAAACCTGCACCACTACCTACACCAACAGTCTCATTGCCATCAAACGGGCGTTTGGAGTCAAGATTCTCAGCATTATTGGTTATGTGTGCATTAGCACCACTGTCTGCAAGCCATTGACAATTTAGGAATTCTGTATTAATATCAGCAACCATGGCTGCCAGGTCTGTAGGGGGATGACATCCTTGGAAAGAAAAATCCATTCGTCGAAAACAGTCCAGTGCCTGATGATTATTACCTTTGCAAATCTGGCAAGGAGAACGACCACTAGAGTTGGAAACAGGACGAACGTCCTTGGTAGAACTGGAATGGATAGAAAAATTTGGCTTTGCATCGTTGGTGTTTGAAGACCTTGAAAATTGGAGTTTACGTTTCACAGGCTGAAACTTTGGTCGATTGGTGTTTAAAGCAAGGAGGACGTTTCTGGTGCATGATTGAGTGGAGCATGATGGTTCAGAATTATTTCATGATTCAGTAGTTCAGATCTGAAATCAAAAAATGACATAGAAGACTCTCGAGTGTGAAAGGAGTAAGAAGTAATAAAGTGTGTAAAAGTAGAATTAAGACCCCCAATAATAAAGGATATGAGATTGTCATCATCAACTGGTTTTCCAACAGTAAATAGTTGATCTGCTAAGAACTTGGCTTCAGTCAGGTACGAAGCACAAGTCAAGGATCCTTGTTGGAGATTCTGTAGTTGACGCTTCAAGTGGGAGATACGGGATTTGGATTGAGATGCAAAACGAGCAGCAAGAGACTGCCATGCCAAAAATGAGGAGTCCAAACCATAGAGTGAAGCCACCAGTGCTGGAAAAATAGAGGAGATGATCCAACTTAGCAGAAGTTGGTCACGAATCTGCCAACTGGTGTAAGCAGGATTTATGAATTCATTTTTGGCAGCATTATCATCAACAAACATAGCAGGACAGAGGTTAGAACCATCAATAAAGCCAAGCAAATTGTGACTTTTGAGAATAGGTTTAAACTGGGCAGTCCACGCAAGGTAGTTTGTTTCATCAAGTTTGATAGAAACAAGTTGCGTTGGATTAGGAAAAGCAAAATGGGATGAGGAGGAGAAACCAGACTCAACCATGTTTTTGAAAAGCAGAAGCAGGATCTTTAGAGCGTAAGCTAGATTTGCTCTGATACCATGTAAGATAATATACAAAAAGATGGTTTTGACTTAAGTAGCCAAACCGTGTGTATTATTCTCATTATATAGACATTACAGTTGCAGTGATAAGCATTACAGTTGCAGTGATAAGCATTACAATATCAGCAACCATAACTCTCGGGATAATCACAACAGAGTACAAGTTTAAGAATAACACAGTAAGCATCAAGTATCCTGGTTTGTAGGGAGCACGACAGTGATATCCTTGATATCCTTAACAGTTGGCAGGGGACCATTTGGCCGGGCACTTTGTTTTGAGAAGAGAGGAGGAAAACAAAGAGGAAGATGATGCTTTAAGTAAAGCAAAAGAGTCTCATCTAGTAGTTGCGGCATTCATAGCAACAGTAACATTTACAACACCATTCACCCTACCTGGCAGTTACAAGAGTGACAAAGACATTGCAATTCTAGCTAAAAAAAGCTATTTTTATAGTATTTTTCATAATAGATGCAATGTCAACGATGCTTTTTATTTCTGTTGTCTCTCATTATCCATTTTTTGACGGCGTTGATTCAAGATTTGGAAATGAATAAGGGTGAAGAAATGAATTTGAAAACCATTCTAAGATTATTTGCGGTTGCAACGTTGTTGACCATGATTATCATGGGAACAATGATTATCGCATTCATCACAGGCACATACGAAGTTCTAGTACCTTCATTGGGGCATTTTATCAGCACTAGTTGTCTCATTGGTTTGATCTTCTTCTTCCTTGTGTATTTAGTCTCATTTACAAGGCTCAGTTGTTAATTTTTTATATTTTATTTTGTAATTGATGCGCATCACAAATAAAGTAGTAAAAAACACTAACACTATTTTGTGTTTATTTATTTATTTTCTTTTTCTTATTCATGACTAAAATTTAGTGACACAACTACTAGTTGGGACAGATAAATTTATTTTCCAAGTACAATTTGCTTTGATGGTTTGTTTATTAATCAAGTTTGTACTTGTAAAGTATTTATTTTTGTGTTTAAAAAGTATTATTGAATTTTTTTAAAAAAATTTAAATTAATTTTTTATAATTTTAAATTGTTTTAATATATTAATATTAAAAATAAATTTTTAAAATAAAAAAAAATTATCATAATATATTTTTAAATAAAAAAAATATTTAAAAAAACACTTTACCACAATCTCAAAATATTGTAAGAAAACTACTATGAAAAGTGGGATATGCCAAGTTTCATTCTTATGATGTGATTGAGATTACGGTAGCGGTAAAAGTTTAAAGTGATTTATTTAAAAATATATCAAAATAATTTTTTTATTTTTTAAAATTATTTTTAACATCAGCACATCAAAACGATCTAAAAATATTTAAAAAAATTATTTTAAATAATGTTTTTTTTAAAAAAACACGATTAAGACCGCGTCTCTAACAATATCCTTCATTGGCTGTTTTGTGCCCGCTAGTTAGCTTGTTTCATGCAAGTTGACAAATTATATTTTTCATCAAAATAAATTTTTGATATTTTAATTTTACATTTTAAATCCTATAAAATTAAATTAAAAAGTCAATTGGTCAAAATTAAGTTACAACAACATGTAAGAATTTCACCTTAGTCTTTGATTATATTATACAGTAGTGGTGAAATTATATAATATTAAAATCAGTTTCTATCAAATGTGTTAATATAGGGTGTTGACAAAGCATTTTTATTTAAAACGGAAGCTATATCAAGATTTGATTCTTAGTTTAAATATTTTTTTAAAAAGTTAAACGATCATCTCCTTAACTAATTTAATTTCGAATTAAAATCCGATTAAACTCTAAATCAATCTGCTTTACTCAATCAAGTGTGGAAACCATGATTTATACTACCACTTAAAAGTATGGACCTCCCTCAAACAAACTGAGACAGGATTGCATCAGAATTAAACTTGGGCTCAATGGACAATACTGCATAGGGGACGGGACGGGACAAAAAGTATTTCGTGAGCATTTAATTTTTTTTAAAAAATACATTAATATAATGTTTTTTTATAAAAACATAAAAAATATTAAAAAAAAAATAAAAAAACCTCAAATTCTACCTGAAAGTCTTCGTTTCCGCGGATGACACGTTAAACTTGGGCTCTGTCGACAAAAATGCAGAGGGAACGGGGCAGCAGTGAAAGGAAAAAGAAAAGGACCAGACCTGTGTTCTTTGTCTTTGCTGTTATTTTTGTCCAAGTGCATTCATACTTTCCACCGTGTGAACATGTGACAAAGGCTACGAGACAAGATAAAATTGGATGATCTATTAAGTTGGATGATTAATTACAATACATTCAGAGGCAAATCAGCCAGGTATATTCTTAAATTCAAAGTGGCAGTAAAATCCGAACCAAATAAAATGCCAACCAGAACAAAATAGACAACCGTCGTATAAGGTGGTGACAGTGTAGACTAGCAAGAAGGGGTGGTTGAAATTTCCTTTCTCTTGGCGTTGGGACAAATTTTATTCTTTTTCTTGTATCAACTTGTCTTGGAATTTGTATCCTCTGGCTCAGAGTTATGCAATAAGATCTGATTTTATGGTTGCTGAAGGTGCGTGCTTAAAACGCTAGAATTTGTTTTTCCCTCAAAATCTGATCTATTTTTTTTTTCTTTTTTTGGAGGTGGATGGAGGCTAGTGTCTGATACCTCAGCTCTTTAACTCAGCTCAAGGTCCTTCCTTTGACCAAGTCCAAGAGAGGTTTGTTGGGACCCTTAAAACTGGATTCATCAATACTCATCTTTATGAGTCTTTTCTGTCCTCTTTCTTCTTATGGTTAAAGCTAGACAACAATCTCCTTATCTTCAAGTCTTCAAGCCACATTGTCCCTGATAATTCAAAACCACGGGAAAGAGATTCATGCCAAGTTGGGTGCAGTTTTGTCTAGTAACTGGTTGCTTGAGCCAGCTACGTTACAGTAACTAACGGTAATCGGGCTTATCAAATAATGTGTCCCTGATAATTTAAAATCACCTAGTAGGTGATCCAGTGGTAAAAATTTAGAACCAAGGGATTTACTTTTTCTATAGTCTCAGGTTCGAACCCTGTAGTTGGTAATATGATGGTCACTGGAAACTTACATGGTCGTTAACTTCAGAATTCGTTAGATTAGTCGAGATGCATGCAAACTGACCTGAATACTCATTTTAATAAATAATAATAATAATAATAATAATAATGTGTACTCGGAAGGAAATATTTCTCTGCTCCTCAAAACATTAGGAATTGATTTTTTGACCATCAATACATTTTTACTCCGACTTCAAATTAGTAACTACACCAAATTACGAAAAATATTCAGTTATTGTATAGATGATTGAAGAAGAACAAATAAAATTCTATTTCTTTCAAGGACAAAGCAAAAATTTGTTGTTATCGGTTCCATTTTGTAAAGCAGAACTTTGTAGCAGGGCAAAAGACATTTTAAGCACACAATGGCATTTTAAGAGATGGCAGTTGAGGACCTGAGGTGGTTCCAAGCTCAAAGAAACCATCCCAGATCCATATGTGGTCTGTTGAGGAAAGAAAGGGCGAGAATAATTGCATGATGATCTACAATGAGTGAAAAAATTGAGGTTTTCAGTGCCACATCTTATTTGATTTTTATATATTTATTTAGGCTTTTTCTTCGTGTATTGCAGAAGTTCTTGAACATGAACATACTCAGTACCACAATCTCCTTGTCTTCCTCGAGGTCAATTTCTCTTCCCCACTTGCATCTTTTCTGTCTTCACTCGTTTTTCTTCTGGTTAGAGCTGTACCACAATCTCCTTATCTTCAAGTCCAAGATGTTTTTCAAATTTTTATTTTTTTTATTTTGAAATTAAATGATATTTTGGTGTGCCCCCACAATTAAAAACTAAGCTTCTTTTTTTAAAAAAACCAAACACTATAATTCGTGTTTCTGCTCAAAACGTAAAAAAAAAAAATGATTTTAAATTAATTTTTAAATAATATATATATTAAAAATCATTTTTAAATAAAAAATATTAAAAAAAATAAATATCTAACACGCTTGTAGCAGACCACAGAAATCAGCAGCTTGTGATCAGTTGAGGAGTGGAACCTCTTACCTTCATTTGTTTAGATTTCATTTAGTGAGTTTCTCTAAGCTACAAAATAGTATGACGACCTATATGGATCCTGTCTTGTTCAAAGCTGCAGAAGCAGGCGATATCGATCCCTCTGAGAATGATCAAACCTGCCTTGATCAGTTATCGACTCCAGACGAGAACACCATTCTTCATTCTACAGTAACTAACGGTAATCGGGGTTATCAAATAATATGTACTTGTAATCATACAGTAGGTAGCCTATTAGTAGTAGTTTAGCATTAAAATATTTGTTTCTTTTATATTTTAAATTCGAATAATGTGGCTGTGGTTATTTATATTATGAGTATTTTTTTTTTACTAAATTTTTTAAGTAGCTTGAATTGTTTTGGTTTTGTTTATTTTTATATTTTAAAAATTAATTTTTTTATATTATATATTTTAAATTATTTTAATATATTAATATTAAAAATAATTCTTTAAAAATAAAAAAATTTAACTTTAATATTTTTATTAAAAAAAAATATTATTTAACATAAACATACCCATTATGATTGTCCTTGTTTTACTTCAAGTCAATTTCTCATTGTGATTGTCCTAGCTTGTCTTCGTCGAAGTCAATTTCTCTGCCCCACTTGCATCTTTTCGGCCGTCACTCCTTTTTTTTTTTTTTTTATTATTTTTTTTTTTATGGTTAGAGCTGGACCACAATCTACTTATATTCAATTCTTGGATGCGTGAAACATGTTTTTTATGAAAAGAAAATTAATTTTTTTAGTTTGAAAATAAAATTATATTTAATATTTATAATTATTGTAATATAATAATATCAAAATTAAATTTAAAAAAATAAAAAAAAAATTTTAATAATAATAATATATTATTTTTATATATTTCTAAATAAAAAATACTTTAAAAAATAATTTTTGTTATACTTTTCAAACATGTGTTCAAAGCCAAATTATCTTTGGTAATTCTAATCATAGGAAAAAAATTGTTTTTATTTATATATATATTTTTAAAAATAAATTAAATTAATAATGTTTTTAATATTTTTAAATAATTTTAATGGGTTGATTTTAAAAATATTATTTTAATATATTTTTAAATAAAAAATATTTTAAAAACATCATTAAATATAACATCATGCACCAGGTAGCATCCTTTTTTCCTATGATTATATATATATATATATATATATATAGTGAATCTTAAAAACATGGAATTTGTATTCGATTAAGTCAAACCAATTAACAATGTGCATATTGTAGGAATCTTGGTTTAAAGTTTATTACAAAATATTTTTCTCATATTTTAATTTAGTTTAATTTAGTCAATGTATGGTTAAATCTTCTTGTCATCAACTTCAAGATCTTTTAGTGAAAGGTTTCCTTTTTATGATATAGAAAAAAAAAAAGGCAGATAATTAATATATATTTGAGTGAGTAACATATCAAAGACAAAACTTGACTGATTCTCTACATGGCCATGACATCTTTTTTTTTTGCCACTGTTCTCTCTCAGATTAAAGGACGACTCAACTCTTGGAAGGGTTGGTTATTATCACTAGCGGAGAGAACAATATTGATTAAAAGTGTAATCTTTGTCATTCCTCTCTATTACATGTCCATCTTCTACATTTTAAAGACAATGGCACACAAGATCACAACCATGCAGTCTCGGTTTTTATGGGGTGGGAGTGTTGATAATAGGAAAATCCATTAGCTTGCTTGGGATACAGTGGCAAAGAAAAACACAGGGGTGGTCTAGGTGTTGGGAATATATCAGCAAAAAAAGAAGCTCTCCTCTTCAAGTGGATTTGGAAATTGGGAAGCAATGATAAAGCTAGTTGGGCAGATTTCATTAAGGCAAAATATAGACCTCAGTTCATAAATGGGATGCCCATTTTCAATAAAAACTTTTAGGGATTTGGCGAGGAATCAACTCTACTATTACTAGCTCGGATCTTGATAGCTCTCTTATTCGAGCTGGTTGTAAACTTAAAATGGGTAATGGTAATCATGTTAAATTTTGGTTAGATACTTGGTTGACTGGCTTCTGCTTAGCTAACTCTTATCCAACCCTCTTCCAACTATCATCCTCCAAATTAGGGTTTGTTTGTCAGATGGGATACTTGGTATTGGAATCTAAAATGGAGAAGGCCCATCGAAGCTAGTGAGACCTTGATGGTTCAAAGATTAATGTCTGATCTTAATGTTGTAGCTATTCATCGATTGAAAGAAGACAGGTTAATTTGGGAATGGGGGAAAGATGGAGACTATACTGTAAACTCTTGTATGCTTGCCCTTGAAAGGATTAGGTATGCTAGTTCTACAACTTATGTCACAAATGTATGGAAATCCATTTGCCCTCCAAAAAAAAAATGACTTTATGGCTGGCCTTAAATGAAGGCCTTTGACAAAAGCCTTCATGGTGAAGAGGTATGTTCTAAGCCTTCAAAAGGACATGTGTCCTTTTTATGAGCAGCATTCAGAAACTGTATCCCACATCCTCTTGCATTGCCCAATGGTTTGGAAACTATAGAACAAAATTGTAGCTTGGAGAGGTCTGAGCTGGGTAATGTCGTATGGCCTTGACGACCTTCAATGTCAATGACTGGGTCTTTTGCAGGGCAACCACTATAAGTTTGAAAGATCTGTTTGGGGGGCTTTATGTTTAGCATTGTCTGGACTATATGAAATGCTAGGAACAACTTGATATTTGAGGAACAAAAGCCAATATGGGAAGATATCCTATGGCTTTTGTTTTACTTTGCTGCAGGTTGGATCAGGAATCTCAACTCTTCCTTTTGGTATACCGCTGTTGAGTTGTATAGAAATCATGAATGCATTTTAGATTGGTCTGCGTAATTTCTGATTTAGTGTGGGTTTGTTTTGCTTGGTGATTAGTACTTAAAAGTGCATGTTTATCAAGGGTTTATATCATTATTTTGCACTTGAAGTATCAATAACTCCTTAACTAAAACATGTTTTATAATAACAAGTCTAATACTATAAGATACCTTAATATATGGTAAATGTTCATCTTAAATGCAGGCATATCACATAAATCAAAGGATTGATTGATGAATTCAACTACTGAAATTTGTGAAGATAAAGAGAGGGTGAAGCTTAGAAAAGAGATGTTGATGCAGTCTAAATTGGAACACTGTTTGGTAATTGGGTCATATCTTGAGTTCTAGATGTCCAAATGACCTCAAATGTTTACACAGATTTGGTAAGACATAGGCCTACAACTTTCATGTGGAGGCTAGGATCTAACAAGGCCCTTTTTAAGTCCAAATTATAGCAACAACGGAGAAGTCTGAATCTATCCTACAACCCAGATACTATTTAGTGTTCAACCCACATCTTGAGTTCTAGAAGTCCAAATGACCTCAACTTTTTTTTCCTGGAAAGCTAAGAGAATTTCCTAGAACTTTCATGATTTCATATGGTTCCAGTTCTGATGTTAGCAATGACGTTTTATTCAGACAAAAAAATAAGGATTTTCACCAAGTCAAGATGTGGCCACCCACTCAAATCAATAGTTCCAAATTTTGGCCTATAAAAGGAGGCGTCAAAAAATTATCTCAACCTAAAAGCTTAAACTATTAGGTAAGGTCCAAAGATATGATTTATATTATTCTTTAACACACCCTCTCAAATAAAAGCCCTTTGAGCTTGAAACTTGCACAGGCTCATATTACCTTATGTTTGATTTTTATCAAATATATAGGGGTGGTGAGAGTTGAACTCGTGAGCATTTGGTCATTAAAGTTTTGATACCATGTCAAAGAACCATCTCAACCTAAAAATTTAAGTTGTTAGGTGAGGTCCCAAGATATTATTTATATTATTTTCTAACACTAAGTATGAGAATTTAAAAATGACTGTTGACTTAGAGTCCACGCTAGCTAATTAAGAAATGTTTATTATAATTCAAGTCAATAAAAATGACTCCACATTGACTCTAAAAATCAATTTTGAGAAATTATTATGAGTCCTGAGAGTTAGTTCAACTGGTTAGATCTTGGGTTTGCTTTCTAATGGTCATGAGTTCGAGTCCCCTCAGGACCACTAGTGGCTTACATGGTTATTAACTTCAGGACCCTTAGAATTAGTCAAGGTATACATAAACTGATCCAGACACTTACATTAATTAAAACAAATTTGAGAAATTATTATGGTAATTATTAAAATTAACTCTATATAAATTTTCGTTTAAAAATCCTTAGTAAAAATGGAGTGAAGAATAATGTTTTTTACTGATTTTTTCTGGACAGTGTTCAGAAAAATAATTGTAAATTTTTTAATACTCTCTCACCTTAATTTTTAGCATAATTTACTCGGTTTTAAGCTTTGTGTTATTTTTTAGTCTTTTTTTCTACACAAAAACTTAGATTCAATGAGAGATATTTGAATACAATTCTTGAGTTCGTTTGATTTTATTTAGGAGTGTATTTAAACAATATAATTTTTATTGAAATCCTAAGAAACTTATTAAAATCAACTTTTTTGTATTTAGTAGAAAGTAATAAAATCTTCAATACAAAATCATTCACAACAATAAATTTTTAGATAAATATTTTTTTAAGTATTTCTACAAGTAAATATCCTATACATGTTTTTATTTAATTACATGCTTAATATGAAAGTTGTATATTGTCTTTAATTGCAATCTTATAATGATGATATTATATTGCATGTATATAAATTATACTTCTCTATTCTCACTATTCTAGTCTTATAACTTTGAACAACATTTTTTTCACAGGTACATTTCTATAAATTTTTGTTTGGTATTTTTCACGAGTCATTAATAACTTTGCTCAGTTTGCGATTATTTCCATCAATAACATGGATCCAAGATTGTTGGAGGCAGCACGGAGAGGAGATGTCATTGAACTACAGGAGCTGCTCGGAGTAAACGATTACCTTCTAGAAAGAAGTTGTCTCCATGACTCCTCCGAGACAATCCTACATATTTCCTGCTTAGCCGGACGAACAGAATTCGTGAAGGAGCTACTGAAGAAGAAAGCAGATTTAGCTAAAAGGCTCAACCCAGATGGGTTTAGCCCAATACACATAGCTTCTGCAAATGGGTTTTTGGAGATAGTGAGAGAGCTATTGATGGTTAACAGCGAGCTTGGCAGGCTTAAAAGCAGTGATGGTAGAACTTCTCTTCATTGTGCTGCTATAAATGGGATGGTACATGTGATCAAGGAATTGAAGAAAAGAAGACACGGAAAGAATAACAGAGAAAGATTGTATTATATTGTATCTTCTGTATTACAGTCCATCACATATATATACACAAAGTGCATTGATTACAAGAATATTTCTAGCTACATTCCTGATATTTCTCCTAAGAATAATACTGGAATCAACTCATAAAAGGAATAAGAATCATGACAGAAAAGGAAAGAAGGATCGTATCAGATCATATACATATATCTACCAATATTCCCCCTCAAGCTGGATCAAGAAGATTGATTGATCCCAGCTTGGAAAGCAGCAATTGAAAACGGGCAGAGGACAAGGCTTTGGTGAATAAGTCTGCAAGTTGATCCTCGCTCCTAGTATATTGAGTAACAATCAGCTGTGACTGAACCTGCTCCCTAATATAATGGCAATCAACTTCGATATGTTTGGTTCGTTCATGAAATACTGGATTGGAAGCAATATGCATTGCAACTTGATTATCACAGCAAAGGGACATAGGTTGAGGGTGAAAAACACCTAAATCAGTTAATAAAGCTTTCAGCCATATAAGTTCAGATGCAGTGGAAGCCATGGCGCGATATTCGGCTTCAGCGCTGGAACGGGCAACGACTGATTGTTTCTTACTTTTCCATGAAACTAGATTTCCTCCAACAAAGATACAATACCCCGTAGTAGATTTGCGATCAAGAGTATTTCCTGCCCAATCTGCGTCAGTGTAACCAAGTATCTGAGTGTGACCATGGTTTTGCATAAGAATTCCACATCCAATAGTGCCTTTGAGATATCGAAGAATTCGTTTGACAATCATCATATGAGCTGTAGTAGGTGAGTGCATGAATTGACTGACAATACTAACCGAATGACTCAGATCAGGCCGGGTGATGGTAAGATAGATAAGCTTGCCCACCAATTTCTGATAAAGCTGAGGTTGATAAAAAAGGTCCCCATTCAAAGTCAGCTGAAGTTTGCTATCCAGAGGTGTCTTTGCAGGTTTGCAGTCAAGCATGTCAGCTTCACGCAACAAGTCCAACACATATTTGCATTGATTCAAAAACAATCCTTTATGAGAAGTAGCCATCTCTATGCCAAGAAAATATTTAAGAACACCAAGATCCTTAATAGAAAATCGCTGATGAAGAATGCTCTTAAAAGTGGCAATAGCTGCATGATTATTACCGGTAACAATAAGATTGTTGCTACCCAATTTTTGACCCATGTTTTTGATATATTTTCAAAAAATCCAAAAATAGAGAAAAACAAAGAAAATCCAAAAAAAAATATGTCTTTAATATATTTTCGTCATTTTAGCATTTTCAACGTCGTTTAAATTTTTTTTTTTAATTTTTAAGGGTCTTTCGAATGCGTTCGACTTTTCACGCGTCATTTTCAAAATAATTGATTTTCCGTATTTGAGTCGACGTTGATATTGCTCGTTTTCAAAAAAATACAAAAAAACAAGAAAAATCAAATTTTACAAAAAAAAGAAAATTAAGGGACCAATTTTGAGGTCGAAACAATATTTTTGCCTATGTATATGGAATTTTGAATTTTGGAAGAAGGGGCAACCTAAGAATTTTTTTCTCTTCACCCGAAACTAGTCGTTGCCCCTGGTCCAAGACCATTATTTTTCCAGCTGAAAATCAGCAACTCAGCCCCCACCCGGGTCTTCTTTTCCTGGTTTTCCGCCGACAATGGAGGCCCCTCCTCACACTAAAAATTTCTATTTCTTCTCATCCCCAGCTTTGCAAAAGGGAGGAGATTGGAGCTATTTTTCGGGGTCCCGGCAGTAGGGGGCAGGCACCCACAGTCCCCAATCCCTTTGGGGATTTTCTTCTTCTCCCCGTTTCCTATTTTCTCCCCCAGCAGCCGGCCATTTTTTTCTCATCTTCAACCTGCAACCGGGTCCCCATCTTCACGGCTTTCCCCTCTCTTTGAAATTAAAGCCAGCCTCACCCACACAGACCCAAAGCCAATTTTTTTTGTTTTTCCTTCTCGCGGCTGCTCACCCAAGCAGAGCCCCTCACCTTTTGAATTTTTTTTGTTTTCTCTTCCCCCGGCCTAAGCCAAAACAAAACCCTTCACCGCCCCATCATCTCCTCCTCTAGCCACCACCGGCGCTGCCCCTGCGTTCTCCTCTCTCAGCCACAGCCTCTCTCTTCCTCCAAGACCCCCCCCTCTTTTGACCCGAAAACACTAGAGAGCCCCGGGGCTCTTAATGTTTTTTTTCTTCCTTTCAAAACCGGCCAAGCAGTAGCCCCCATGTTGAATTTTTCTCTCTACACTGCAGCTCCCCCCTGATTTCTCCCTTCCCCGGCCGTTTCTTTTTTTTTTTATCAAACCTTCCACCGCCGGTGACAGAAACAACGACAGCAGCAGGCGCCTCCACCATCAGCGACCAAAACAGGCACCGTCTCCCGATCTCTTCCTTTCCATCGACACCGGAGATTTCCTCCAGTAGCAGCCGACACACGACGCCCACAGACCCACCTCCAGAACAGCCCTGCAGTCGGCCATCACCGATCTGCAGCCGGCGAAAGAAGAGGACAGATCTGAAAGAAAAAAAACAGATCTAAAAATGAAATCAAAAACATAAAATCAACTGCCTTGTGTGTATCTTTGGGTCTTCGCAGGTGACGGTGGCCCCACCGCCGGTGTGGGAAGAAGAGAAGAACGTGACCGACCCCCCCTGTTTCTTTGGTGTTCCATGCGGCGGCGCGTGAACCCACGCGCCGCCAGTGATGGGGGCGCGTGGGGAGACGCGCCACCGATGCTCTGTTGTTCTTTACCTTCGCAGAAGTGGTTCCAGCACTGTTAGGGAGTTTTTGAATGGCAGTTTTGTAATTTTAGATTTGTTTAATGTAATTTTTGTTTAATGTAATTTTTGTTAGTTTTGAGTTTTTTGTACTTTGTAAATGATGTAAAAGAAAAAAAGAAGAAAATAAAAGAAAATAAATAATAAAAAGAGATGTGTGCTTGTTTGTATTTTTATGTTATTAAATTGTAAAAATAAAAGAAGGACAAAAAGAATTAATTGTTAATTTAAATATGGTTAAATATCTCAAGGACAAATAAAATCAAGTTGTATTTTCTACGAAAATGTAAGAACAAGTTTTTACATATATTCGGGGATTCAATAACTGATTTATTCAAGCCTTAGAATTTAATTAATATTTTAAATTTTCTTAAATATGGTTAAATATCTCAAGGACAAATAAAATCAAGTTGTATTTTCCACGAAACTGTAAGAACAAGTTTTTACATATATTCGGGGATTTAATAACTGATTTATTCAAGCCTTAGAATTTAATTAATATTTTAAATTTTCAAATCACATCGGAACACAAAGCAGCTTACCTCAGGTAGGGTGTGTTAGGGGTGCTAATACCTTCCCTAACCACAACCAGTCCCTTACCCACGATCTCTGACAAGACCAGTACATCAGGTTTCCTAGTAGCCCTTAATGAATTACTAGGTGGCGACTCCCACGAACGAATTCAAAGCAAACGCAAGAAACGAGAAAAATCGCCAGCCGATGCCGCGCGCCGGAGGATTTTTTTTTGGGTGCGACAGGATGGCGACTCCACTGGGGACAGGTATTGTTTTCAGCTTTATTGGACTAAGCTTTGTGTTTTGATGTGTTCAATTTTTTTTTTGTGCTTTGTTTTATTTATTTGTATTTTATTAATGCATTGTATATATTTCTCTCATGCATCACAAGTTTTAATTTTTGAAAGCACACACCAGCTTTAGGTTAGGTGGGGGACTAGCAGCTTACCTTACGACTTGAGTCAAGGTTTAAGTTTGTGTAAACCCCAACTCTTTGTTGAGTGCTTAGACTGGTAATAGTTGGACACGTGCCAACCAATTACCTGCTGGGCCCCTATATTGCCTTTACGAAGGCGATCACTGGGACAACAAGAGACCCTTTTAGAGACCAAGTAGCAAACCTACCCTGTCTCACGTAAAATGAATAAAGCTTGTCTTTAGGATGTATGTGTTATTGTTTTGCATCCGAGCAAACCCTTCTTGAAGCATCTTGAACTCAAGACTTGGAGGTGACACATTGGCCGTCACTCCGAAAATTTTCATTGTAGAGTTTGGGCAAAAATCACGATTCTTGTCCATCATACAAGAGTTACGACCATATTGTCACCCCTCGAAGGGTGAGTTCGTCATATAGATTACATACATGTACCGGGTTGAAAGGTAGGTCCCCCGCACAAGCTGTGCTGCACGTGATTGAAGAAAAATGTTGGAGGTGAAGAAAGGTGTCAGATAGAGGCTCATTATCAGTTTGATTTTGAGAGCATCAAAGGTGAAATAGTTGGACTCAGATCTGCTCGAACAAGTGTTGAGCATCAAATGGAAAGAGAATGTTTGCACAGTCTTCTGTGGGAACATTGCTTGTCCACCGTCCAATTGAAGCTGCCTCTCCTTTTCAGTCATGAACAACAACAGCAATGCCTTCAGTCATCAACTAATGACAACTCTGGTTCTTGCCCAGTTGCACTGTTAAATGTTCATTGCCTCCACATCATCTAATGGAACCAAACGACTACTAGCCTCCTGTACATGGTGCATTAGTCTGCTTTGAAGTTACCCTGATTATGAGCTCAATTCCAGTTCAGCATCACAAGATGGTCTGAAAAACCATGATTAAACACTGAACTTCAATGTGGCAGAGCTCTCTCTACAAAAATCCATTTATGGCTCTGCAAATTGGGAATGCAAGAGGGGATTTATAAGTTGCATATACTACAAATATTTCTCTCATCAATTTCAGCACGAAGACCTCTTAGTAGGTCGAAGAGCCAGACCTGGTCTGAAAAATATGAGCAGACATCAAACTTTAAAATAGCAGAGCTCTCTCGGCAGGAATCTGTTTGTGGATCCGCAAGTGGGAAATCCAAGAAGGAATACTGTAGTTTCAGATCATCTATGATTTTCCTCCAACAGTGTCAGTTTTTTTTAAAACGTAAAAGTAGAGAGAAGAGACATGCCTAGACTGAAAAACATGAAGAGTACTGAAACTTCAACAGAGCAGGACTTCCTCTATAGGTGTTTGTTTGCTGCACTGTCAGTGAGAAATCGAAGAGGGGACAAAGGAGGTTTAGATTCATCAGGCGCTCTCCCAATAGAGACAATGTGTGATTCCACACGTCGATAGTGGCGACACTACAAGTTTCTGTGCGCTGCCAAGATTACCAAGCTGTTGGAAATTTTTCTAACAACCCTCAACCAACCACAACAACATTGGAAGATTGACATGATGTTGTGAAGATCATCGAAAGAATTGAGCGAGCTATGAAGAAGTGAAGGATTGAAGGTTTTGTTATGGATTCCAGAACCGTGAAGAGAGTTGAATCAGAAGATGACTCTCGATTGAGAAACCTCAGTTATCTTGCCTAGTCAAGTCTCGCTCAAGCATCAATTTCTCAAATGTCTTTGCCAAGGTTGACATTCCTCTGCCACTTATGTTTGTCGGCCAGTATCTGCCAGATTCTAGAATTTTTGCTTAACTCCGACAAATCCCATGTAACCACTATTTTCCAGGTGGTTCAACCTGGACAACAGTTGTGTTGTCATGGTGGGGGTCCTTGGCCATTTTAGTTAAGCAGATGCAAGAGTTTCAAGAGTCGAGCTCAATTTGCAAAAGATGATGTCGTCAGTCATTTTCAGAATGACAAGTGATCGGAATTGCTAGGCAAAACATAGATATTGCCAGAGAAGCTGATCCAAGAAGGAGTTAAACTGTCAAGCATTTTTGTTATGGATTTTTGACATTTTGCATTTTGTTTTGGGATCACATCACATCCTTAAACGAAACATGTCTTTTCTTTGTCTTCTAGTTGTTTTGAAATCAAGAGATACTTCTTTCAAAGGGTATTTTGACAAAATATTTTGGTCAAACTCCAACATGCGATAAAGGTTAATCAATCTTGAAGATTAAAAGTGTTTTGATTGCAGAAATGACTCAATTGTTGTTGAAATGACATGAGGTGACCAAACAAATTTTGAACTCGTACTTCCTGAAACCGAACCACACATCATGTAGCTAAGTTTTAACAGTATGCATAATGACATGTAGTGGTTTCGGTAGCTATGGACTCGTGAATCATGACTCTTACAAGTCCAAATCATTGCACTAGATGAGGTCAAAATTTATCGGTTCTAACCGACCTTGCTTGAAATGAGAAAAGGCCATCTTTGATATCCTGTCACTTTCTAAAAATTATCTCCCTTGTAGTCCCATTTTGAGCTGGATAGAATATTTTTTCATAAAAACCCTGACTAGGATCACACCCCACACTGGGGGCAAATGAGAAATATTTTGGAGACACGAATAAAATCAATGGATCAAAGAAAAGCTTAGAACAAAAGTCGAATGTTTGAGAAAGGGCTAGAAGAAGAAAATCCATAGATTGAGGGCCATCCAAGAAAAACTTTGAGGAAATGAAAGAAAATGCCTATCAATTCTAAGAGAGGCAAGACAGTTTTCAATTGAGAAAAGACAATAAATGCCAAAAGTCAACACTAGAAAAATCGATGCTTCATATCTTTTGGTGTGTCTAGGATAAAGCCTCTAATGTCTTCAAAATTAGATTAGTTATTCATCAAAGAAAAAGTTGGATTACAACCTATGTTAAGAGAATTCTAATATCTGAAGATTAACAAGGTTATATGTCACTTTCTCTACAATGACGACAAGAGAAAGAGAATCGATGAATAATTGATATTGATCCTAGGTTTTTGAAACCCTCAAACACCTTTTGAGCCTTTGAAATTCTTTTCTTTCATAGCCATGAACCACAGCCTGCATTACATGCTTTTAAAAGCCTTTTTTAATCAAGCAAGCAATTTGAATCGATAAATGACGCTCTCAAAACTTGAAGAGCTTTTTCATAAGGGTCGTGACTTCATGAATTAAGCTACTGGTTATTATGCATGCTGATAAAATAAATGCTAGGAAAAGAAACAACCTTTCTTGATAAAGCCTGAGCATCTTGTTTTTGAAATTCATAAAAATGTCACCTCATCACAGACCATCAAAAGATATACCCAAAATCAGAGTTTAAAGTGGACACAAAGAACCATGGAAAGGACCATTTTAATCTTACAACGAGTCATTTCTGTTTTCAAGATACAAGACAATCAAAGGACTGCATTGAATAATGTGTTGGGTCTTTGACCAAAAAAAAAAAAAAGTTTGAATTTAAAAAAAAAAAAAAAAAATTCGCTCTGATTTCATTTCAACAATTAGACATGATCGTTGAAATGTGAGATTTGATTCCAGAACAAGAAAGATTTTCAAACAAGAACATCAATTGAGTTTGCAAAATCCTTGATAAAAATGACATCAACACTTCTCGACACTCCTTGAAACGTTGACCACCTGGGGGCAATACAGTGGACCCTTAGAAGAAAAACAAACAACCTTCTGATCAGCTGGGGGCAAAGAAAGAATCAGATGATGAGTTATCAAAGTCCACCAAAGTCACTCCTGGCATTCACAGAAGCCATTTGTTTGTAAACAGAAGAATGAGCATGTTCAGATCAACTAGGGGCAATGTTGTTCAAAGACAATCCATGATTTAGTGAACTTCAGCAGCAATTGATGAGCAACGCTGCACTTGAAGGATATTTTCATATCTTCATCTTGGGTTACCCTGTAAAACATGGCTATGACTCCTGATAGATGTTATCGGGTGAGTGCATTTGAATGAACATCGAACATATGCATACCACTAAGATTGACTATGGGACCATCTATTCTGAAGCTCAAATGCGCACTTCACCGCATGAATATGGGTGATAACATGAACATCATTGATGATGTCAAAGCAGTTTATTTTTACGATCTGATTTGACAAGCTAGGAGGAATCCATAGAGAAATACATCGCGCTTACAATGATGAGTTGTTTACTGCAAAGCATGAGATTCATGTCTGGATGACTTGGCAGTTCCATGAAGGCTGGGGACCACATATACTTGAATGATGTTTCAACTAGAGGCAAGTTCATGACTGATTAACAATCTTGATGGGTGTTGGCATGATGCACACAATCAATCAAAGGATAATCCTCAGAAGAATCCAAGAGAGAAAATTCTTCATGATGAATCAAGCAACACCACACTTGGGGGCATTGTCAAGCTTGATGAGCGATACGAGCAGTAATTGTCAAAGACAGCCCGGGATGGGCATTGCATTTACATCTGAGTGGATGGCTAGCACATGAATGAGTCAATTCCTTAGAAGAACAAAGAAAGCTTTGAGATGCAAACAAAGGCACCCTATGACGATGGAGCATCAAAGAGGGGGGAACCTATATTTCAAATCAGGTAAGGATGCATGCGTATCATCTAACCTAAAAAAAAAAAAAACCATTTGCACATATTTTTGAATTGTTACAGGAAAATCCTTGATGAGGTCCAGCAAGATGGTGGAAAGAGAAAGAAGCATTGTGGTGATGATAATAAAGAATCGGTTTTGATCATGGAATAAAAGGACGATGGGATAAACCTTACCATTAGGAAAATCCCAAAGAAATGAAAAGATCAACCTTGAAATCGGGAAGCCTCAAGTTTTCAACCCTTGCAGTCAGGAAACACCGAGTTTTTCAAACCCTATGATCGGGAATTATCAGGAAGCACCAAGTTTTTCCAGCCCTTCTTTTGTCATCCCTTCAGGACTTCGCCAGGTAAGTCCTATTTTTCACACTTGTCATATCACATTTTTTCCATCTGGGTAGGTAGCCCATCATAATGAGACCGCATTTCACATTCTTTCCATCTGGGTAGGTCACCCATTACAATGAGACCGCACTTCACATTCTTTCTATTTAGGTAGGTCGCCCATCACAACGAGACCACTTCATCATTAGTTTTCCATCTGGGTGGGTCACCCATTACAATGAGACCACACTTCATATTTTTTCCATCTGGGTAGGTCACCCATTACAATGAGACCGCACTTCACATTCTTTCTATTTGGGTAGGTCGCCCATCACAACGAGACCACTTCATCATTTGTTTTCCATCTGGGTGGGTCACCCATTACAATGAGACCACACTTCATATTTTTTCCATCTGGGTAGGTCACCCATTATAATGAGACCACACTTCATATTTTTTCCATCTGGGTAGGTCACCCATTACAATGAGACCGCACTTCATATTCTTTCTATTTGGGTAGGTCGTCCATCACAAGGAGACCACTTCATCATTTGTTTTCCATCTGGGTGGGTCACCCATTACAATGAGACCACACTTCATATTTTTTCCATCTGGGTAGGTCACCCATTACAATGAGACCGCACTTCATATTCTTTCTATTTGGGTAGGTCGCCCATCACAACGAGACCACTTCATCATATTTTTTCCATCTGGGTAGGTCACCCATTACAATGAGACCGCACTTCATATTCTTTCTATTTGGGTAGGTCGCCCATCACAACGAGACCACTTCATCACATTTTTTCCATCTGGGTAGGTCACCCATTACAATGAGACCACACTTCACATTTTTTTTTCCATCTTGGGTAGGTCACCCATCACAATGAGACCATCATCTTTTCTGGGTAGGTCACCCAAAGAATGAGACCATTCTCCATCTTTTTTTACCTGGGTAGGTCACCCATAAGAATGAGGCCATTCCTCCCCCTGGGTAGGTCACCCAAAGAATGAGACCACTCTTCCTTTTTCCACTTGGGTAGGTCACCCATCACAATGAGACCACCATTTTTTCTGGGTAGGTCACCCATTAGAATGAGACCATTCTCCATCTTTTTTTTACCTGGGTAGGTCACCCATAAGAATGAGGCCATTCTTCCCCCTGGGTAGGTCACCCAAAGAATGAGACCACTCTTCCTCCTTTCCACTTGGGTAGGTCACCCATACAATGAGACCATCATTTTTCTTGGGTTCGTCACCCATACAATGAGACCATCATTTTTCTAGGGTTCGTCACCCATACAATGAGACCATCATTTTTTTTTTCTGGGGTTCGTCACCCATACAATGAGACCATTTTTCACACTTTCTTTTGTTTTGGTTAAATGAGGTCGCCAGATGGGATCTCATGTAGCTTTGGTTAAAGCTAATCGCCAGATGGGATTTCAGGTTAACTGAGTTACACAATATTTTCGTTCCAGTTGAATGAGGTCGCCAGATGGGATCTCAAGTAAACCTAATGTGTGGGCAGGTCGCCCGTGAAAATAGACCATTGGGAGAGTGTGGGTCGGTCGCCCGTGAAAATAGACCAGAGTGAGTATGTGTGGGCAGGTCGCCTGTGAAAATAGATCCGTGTGAGTGTGTGCGCAGGTCTCCTCCTCTAGCCACCACCGGCGCTGCCCCTGCGTTCTCCTCTCTCAGCCACAGCCTCTCTCTTCCTCCAAGACCCCCCCTCTTTTGACCCGAAAACACTAGAGAGCCCCGGGGCTCTTAACGTTTTTTTTCTTCCTTTCAAAACCGGCCAAGCAGTAGCCCCCATGTTGAATTTTTCTCTCAACACTGCAGCTCCCCCCTGATTTCTCCCTTCCCCGGCCATTTCTTTTTTTTTTTTATCAAACCTTCCACCGCCGGTGACAGAAACAACGACAGCAGCAGGCGCCTCCACCATCAGCGACCAAAACAGGCACCGTCTCCCGATCTCTTCCTTTCCATCGACACCGGAGATTTCCTCCAGTAGCAGCCGACACACGACGCCCACAGACCCACCTCCAGAACAGCCCCGCAGTCGGCCATCACCGATCTGCAGCCGGCGAAAGAAGAGGACAGATCTGAAAGAAAAAAAACAGATCTAAAAATGAAATCAAAAACATAAAATCAACTGCCTTGTGTGTATCTTTGGGTCTTCGCAGGTGACGGTGGCCCCACCGCCGGCGTGGGAAGAAGAGAAGAACGTGACCGACCCCCCCTGTTTCTTCGGTGTTCCATGCGGCGGCGCGTGAACCCACGCGCCGCCAGTGATGGGGGCGCATGGGGAGACGCGCCATCGATGCTCTGCTGTTCTTTACCTTCGCAGAAGTGGTTCCAGCACTGTTAGGGAGTTTTTGAATGGCAGTTTTGTAATTTTAGATTTGTTTAATGTAATTTTTGTTAGTTTTGAGTTTTTTGTACTTTGTAAATGATGTAAAAGAAAAAAAGAAGAAAATAAAAGAAAATAAATAATAAAAAGAGATGTGTGCTTGTTTGTATTTTTATGTTATTAAATTGTAAAAATAAAAGAAGGACAAAAAGAATTAATTGTTAATTTAAATATGGTTAAATATCTCAAGGACAAATAAAATCAAGTTGTATTTTCTACGAAAATGTAAGAACAAGTTTTTACATATATTCGGGGATTCAATAACTGATTTATTCAAGCCTTAGAATTTAATTAATATTTTAAATTTTCTTAAATATGGTTAAATATCTCAAGGACAAATAAAATCAAGTTGTATTTTCCACGAAACTGTAAGAACAAGTTTTTACATATATTCGGGGATTTAATAACTGATTTATTCAAGCCTTAGAATTTAATTAATATTTTAAATTTTCAAATCACATCGGAACACAAAGCAGCTTACCTCAGGTAGGGTGTGTTAGGGGTGCTAATACCTTCCCTAACCACAACCAGTCCCTTACCCACGATCTCTGACAAGACCAGTACATCAGGTTTCCTAGTAGCCCTTAATGAATTACTAGGTGGTGACTCCCACGAACGAATTCAAAGCAAACGCAAGAAACGAGAAAAATTGCCAGCCGATGCCGCGCGCCGGAGGATTTTTTTTTGGGTGCGACAAAGGTCATCAACATAAATTAGAACCACCAACCTTTCATTAGCCTTGATACGAACAAATAGTGAGTGGTCAGCATTGCTTCTGGTAAACCCAAGGTCAGTAAGAACAGTGCTCAACTTAGCATACCAAGCACGGGGAGATTGTTTCAAGCCATAGATAGATTTATGCAATTTGCAGACCAGCTTGGGATCATTACTCTGAGGATGGCCGGGTGGTAACTTCATATACACTTCTTCTTGGAGGTCGCCGTGTAAAAAAGCATTCTTGACATCCATTTGAGATAAAAACCAGCCATAATTTATAGCAACTGAGAGTAGAGTGTGAATGGTGTTCATTTTTGCAAGTGGTGCAAAAGTTTCCTTGTAGTCTATGCCATAGGTTTGAGTGAAGCCTTGAGCGACTAATCTGGCTTTATGTCGTGCAATGGAACCATCTGTCTTGAATTTGATCTTGTATACCCAACGGCTACCAACAACCTTTTTATTCTTTGGAAGTGACATAATACTCCAAGTGTGATTGGCATCCAAAGCTTGAAGCTCCTCGTGCATAGCCTTCTGCCAAACGGTTTGATGACAGGCTTCATTAAAACTGCATGGTTCTGTTGCTTTGGTGATTGTGCTGAGATAAGCTCCAAAAGATGAAGACGATCGATGATAAGCTAGAGCATTGGTGACAGGATGCTTCACTGTATACGTCACATAATCATGAAGCCTAGATGATGGTTTACGGTTACGAATAGGATTACGCCTGGAGGAGGGATGAAGGTGCTCCTGATGTTCAACTTGCAGATCAGCCCCCTCTGTTGCTACTGAAATAGGATCAGTATGGATGTCCATTCCTGCATTATAGTGAGATTGTTCTGGGCAATAGGCCTCAACTACTGGAGTTGGCAATGGAAATAAGGCTGATGAAGACTCCTCCTGATTGAAGTTCTCACTGGAAGAGAAATAAGATGTGTGTTCATCAAACCGAACATCCCTGGTAACAACAAGTTTATGAGTAGTGGAATTGTAGCACTTATATCCCTTCTGTGTTGGAGAATAGCCCAAGAACATACATTTGACTGCTCTGTGATCCAATTTGTCACGCTGAGAAGATGGAATGTGCACATAACAAGAGCATCCAAAGACTTTAAGATGTGATAGAGATGGCTTCTTCCCTGTCAATGACTCAGCTGGAGAATTAAACATTAGAATTTTACTAGGCAATCTGTTTATAAGGTAGGCAGCTGTGAGTACTCCTTGAGACCAAAATATTTTGGGCACATGCATTTGAAACATCAGTGATCTCGTTTTCTCTAGTAAGTCTCGGTTCTTTCGCTCTGCTATCCCGTTTTGTTGTGGAGTATGAACACAACTAGTTTGGTGAATAATGCCATGCATGCTCAAGTATTGTATCATGATATTAGATGTTGTAACCCATTTTTGGGTCCCCACAAAAAAATAAAATAAATAGCCAAAGAAGGTTAGAAAAATAACAGGAGGCAGAAGCGCTCGGAAAATGGTCGGAAGATTGGTCAAGGAGGTTAAAAAATACCAAGATTGGATTTTTGACAGTATATTCTTGGATGATGAGAGCCCTGATGGATAAGAAATTTTGAATTTTGAGGAGAAAAACCCAAATTTGGATGTTTATGGACTTAATTGGATTTTTAATTGATTTTATAGGGGTTTTGATTGCAAGAAAAATTGATTTTTAAGTCAATTTGGGCTTTAATTAGAAGAAATTTAAGTTCTGGGGCCAAAATATATTTTTTAGGAATTTATTAGGCCAAATCAGGGGCTTAATTGCATAAATATTGAAGTTTAATGGCCAATTAGGGACTTAATTAAGAAAATCCGAAACCAGGGACCAAATTGGAAGAGTCGCGTAAATGGAAGGCTGCAATTATTCGGTTCAGGGGCCTAATTGAAGAAATTGGAAGTTTATTAATCAATTGAGGGCTTGATTGAACAAAACAGAGGCCAAGGATTAGAATGGAAAACGCGGCCAACTTGAGGGGTGGAGGCCGAAATTAGCGGGGATGCAATTGAATTTTATTCTTAAAATCAGGATTAGATTTGAGGACTTAATAGAACAAAGGATAAATTAAGGACTGATTTGAAAAAAACATATTTCTGGCGCCTTTTTTTTAAATGAAACACCGCGTTTTCTCCAAAACGACGCCGTTTCATACATAAAAAAAGAAAAGAAAAGAGAAGACCGAACGGTGCCGTTTTGAACGGCACTGTTCCCCTTTCTTCTTCCCCCCCTGAACAGGCAGCGGGGAAGAAGGAAAAAGAAAGTTTTTTTAATGGTGCATGTCCCCCTCTCCTACCGACCAGACCGAAGCCCACACGCCGTTGGACCACCGACCGAAGACACTGGCCGACCACCCGCCGTGCACCACACTGGAATCAAGGGAGCTGCGCCTTGGCAGTCGCGCCCAATGGCAGACCAGCCTCCGCATTGGTTCGCTCCCAAGGCTCCTTCTCCCCCTATAAAAGTAGGTGACCCGAAGGAAAAAGGGACGAAAAAAGAGAAGCAGAGGCAGAGGGAAAAAAAAGAAAGAAAAAAAAGAGGAAAGATTGAAGGGTAGAGAGAGAGGGAAGAGAGAGAACGAACCAGAGAGAGTAAAAGGAGGGAAAGAACCGAACAAACAAACAACGCTAGCAAACCTGTACTGAGAGGGAGGAAACCACCGAAAAACAGAGGAAGCCATACGGAGGAGAAAGGGAAGAGCAACAACCGCACCCTCCGCCGTTCGAACAGCCGCAGCACTGCCCGGAGCCACCGTTCGTGAGCCACGTCACCGCAGCGCCACCAGCGACCGCCTCCTCCTCGCCAGGTACACTTCCATCCCCCTGCATTTTTTTTCTTTCGCTGCCTAAGATTTCCTCCTGCATGCAGAATCGTTTCTGCATGCAGGAGGTGGGGAGGGAAAATAATTCCCTCCCCCCCATTCAGTTCGCTGGGCCAGGCTGATGCTGGCCCAGCGTTGGTTTTTCTTCTCTGGGCCAAACGGGTTCTGGCCCAGAAATATTTTTGGGGTGGGCCAGAATGGTTCTGGCCCAACCTTGCGATCTGGGCCGGGTCAGGCCCAGACTAAGGAGTGACCCAGTTTTATTTTGGGCCGAGGTCGGCCCAACTTTTTTTCTTTTGGGTTGTCCGGCCCATTTATTTGGGCCGGCCCGCCCACTTAATATATTATATTATATATTATTATATATTATATGATATATGTGTGTATATATATTATAAAATAAAAAAAAAATATTCTGAAAAATCTTTAAAAATATTGTTGATTTTCCTGCATATTTTGGTCAAAAGTGTTTAATGTTGGTTTGTATTTTTATACCGTAAAGATACAAATCCAGTATTAATATACCCGGTTTTCGTTAAAACATCAAAGATTTTCAGAATAAAAAATGTTTTGCTTTCATAAAAATTCTAAAAAAATCTCTAAAAAATGTTGTTGATTTTTCTGCATATTTTTATTAAGGTGGATTAATATTGGGTCATACTTTTATACCGTAAGAATACAAACCCAGTATTAAAATACCCGATTTTTGTTAAAACATAAAAAAAAAATAATTTTCCAAAAAATGTTTTTGTTTTAAAATACGGCCTAGTCTCTCCAATATATATAAATATCATAACATCATATTTTCACACAACAAAAGGAATTTTCAAAACAATATATGTATTAGCATGCATTTTGGCTTTAATAACCAGTTTATTCAAGCCATGAGAACTAGGCCAATATTTCAAAAATTCTAAAAAAAAAAAAATTTTGTTTTTTTTTTTTTCTTTTAGTATTTGGGATTACGAATTTATACGTAAAACGTATTTCTAAATATTGTTAATAAAGTTTTGGTACAGACGTTAGAACGGTTAGGATTTTACCCGATAAGATAAAGACCTTCTTACCGAGGAGGATTTTTCTTGAACCATAGACAAACCAACAATTAGAAGTACAATAATACCTTAGTTTTTATCAGACAATAAAACAATGCAGCTTACCTTAGGTAAGGCGTATTTGGGGTGCTAATACCTTCCCTTTACACAACCAGTCCTCGTACCCGATCTCTGTGACCAGTTAGGGTTCCTAGTGACCAAAACACTAGGTGGCGACTCCCATTCCATTTTCTACCAATAAAAGACAATATTTTCTTGTATCCCTATAGATATAGATATATTTACATTGCAGATTTAAGAAAAATGGAAAAACCATATTATTTTCGTCGCGACGCCGCACACGTGCGACATTAGACATATATTCAGAGCCATTATCTGATCGGAGAATTTTGATTTGGGATGAGAATTGAGTATGAACCAAATGATGGAAATCTTGAAACGCAGTGGCAACTTCACTTTTTGCTTTTAACAAGTATAGCCAAGTAAATCGAGAGAAATCATTAACAAATGTAACAAAGTATTTATAACCATCAAAAGACTCAATGACAGGACCCCAAACATCGGAATGAACTAAATCAAACGGTTTAACTGAGTACGATATGGGAGAAGGAAATGGTAAACGAGTAGATTTTGACAAAGGGCAAACATCACAGTTTATTGATTTGCTGTTCAAATTCGGAAACAGTTTTGCCAAAATAGGCTCTGAAGGATGTGCCAAACGCTGATGCCATAACTGTGATTCTGAAGCTAAACAACCAGTGACTTGAAAACTCTTGGGTATGCAAAAATCTTTAGAAAAGTAATAGAGACCTTGAAAGAAGAATCCTTCACCAATCGTCTTCCTGGTGACTAGATCCTGAAATACAACATTGTAAGGAGAGAAAACAACCCGACAATTTAGTGATGTTGTAATTCTTCCAACAGAGAGTAGTTTAAACGGGAAGGAGGGAACATACAAAACTGGAGATGCAATTGTTTGAGAGAGTAACTTAATCTTCCCTTCCCCAAAAACTGGTGCAAATTTACCATTGGCAACGGATATTTGAGATGGTGGAGAAAAATTGGTAAAGTCAAGCAATTGATTATATTTGTTGGTTATGTGATTAGTGGCACCTGAATCTATGATCCAAAAATCATGCACATTACTTACAATAAGAGCAGAAGAAAAGGCATTCAAAATACCTGGTAAATCCGGAGCTGAGACATTTTTATTTGCAGCTAGAAATCCTGCAAATTGACCAATCAGTGCTGATGAATCTTTGTTCTCCTCTAGATCACCTCCACTCTGTTTTGCACTCTGCCTTGCATGAAGATATGATGCAAATTCGTTGATGAGGTCGACTGGACTAGAAGTAAATGTTGATAATCCATTTGCAGATTGGTTGGTCACAGAGTTTGCAGAGTTGGCTTTATACCTTGATGGTTGAAAAGGCTTATGTCCTCCCTTGTTGTCTCTTGAAAACTTTGGTTTTAGTTCAGGATGAAGATCCCAACATCGTTCAACCAAGTGTCCAAGATTGTTGCAATGGTTACATTTCAAATCAGATCTTCTACTCTTGTACCCTTTCTCTTCATAACGTCTCTGATGGGATACAAAGGCTCGGGTTCAGAGAAATCTGATTTGCTGCTCAAGTTCATAACCTTTCTTCTAGTTTCCTCCCGTTGAATAGTCGCACACACATTTGCAAAGGATGGTAATTCAGAGTTCATGAGAATACGGCTACGAAGATCTTCATAGTCATGAGATAAATTAGCCAAAAGTTGGAAGATTTTATTTTCTTCAGCTCGTTTCAGTAAGGTTGCAGCATCTATGGTGTGAGGTCGATAGATTGCCAATTCATTCCACATGTTTTTCATATTCCCAAGGTATTGGACAAATGATTTTCCTTCCTGGTGCAAGCATGAAATATCTTTCTTGAGCTGAAACACACGGGCAGCATTATTCTGATTTCCATACATTTCTTTGACTGCATCCCATAAATCTGCAGCAGATTCAAAATAGCTGAAGATTTCAGCAATGTGTGGTTCCGTAATGTTGAGCAGCCACGATTGAACCATCTAATCACTAGCAAACCATGATTTGTACTGCGGAGAGTTGACATCAGGAGCAGCAATACTTTTGTCAATAAATTCGATTCTTGATCTTCCACCAAGCGCTAAAGACACAACCCTTGACCAAGGGAGATAATTGAACTCATTCAATTGAACAGAACACAGACGTTGATTTGAATTCATATCAGGAATATTCAAATCAGAATACAGGTGTTGGTTGAATGACGAAGGAGCAATAGAACCTTCAATATTCTCCAATCCACGAGAAGCCATCTAAACAATTATTATATGAGACTGGTTGATATGAACCAGCTCTGATACCATGAAGAAAAGAAGACACGGAAAGAATAACAGAGAAAGATTGTATTATATTATATACACAAAGTGCATTGATTACAAGAATATTTCTAGCTACATTCCTGATATTTCTCCTAAGAATAATACTGGAATCAACTCATAAAAGGAATAAGAATCATGACAGAAAAGGAAAGAAGGATCGTATCAGATCATATACATATATCTGCCAATAGGAATTGCTCAAGTTTTGTCCTGCAAGCAAGGACATTGTGACATTCAAAGGGGAAACCGCATTTCACCTTGCTTTGAGAAATAATCAGTTTGAGGCTTTCAAAGTCATGGTTGATGTGCTCCAGCCGCATAACATTAAGGAGCTTCTGAATGTGACGGACGAAGATGGCAATACTGTTTTACACCTTGCGACAGCTAAGAGGCAGACTCAGGCAAGTCCGCTTTCCCTTCTTTCTTTGCTCCTTATCTTTTGGGGTGCCATGGGATGGGCATGATCGGGTATAACTTTCTAAATTTCGAATTATATTTCTACAACTATGATTTTCTGCATAATGGTAGACATAAAACTCAACTACGAAACCAGATGGTCATTTTCCCTTCGTACTTGAATTTCCTATTTTCTATTCATTTTGATCTGGTTTAGTTAAACCTTCAAAACAAGGAGAATTTATGTTGCTCGTAATCAGAGCCATCAAATTTTAAATTTAGGATACTGAAACACTGTTTTAAACTCACCAAATATGTGTTTTACATGTTGAAATTAATTTTGATTTTTTCATTCAAATTATCTTTTAGTTCTCCTGAGTATCTTCTAAATATATGCATATAACAGTGATAAATACAGAGTTTGTGAAGAGAATAATTTGTTCCTCTTTCTAGCACGGCATAAAATAGCCACTTTACAAAGCCCTCTTTATATCCTATAGTTTAGGACAGCTGATTGACTAATTATATGTAAACCTATAGCTATCAAGATACAATCACATGTTCACAGGAATTCTAGTAATTCTATTATATCTCTGTAGCTAGCAGTAGAGATAAAATATGAAGATAATTACTCATAATTATCAACACTCCCTTATAAATGTCATCCATGTCTAGTTTGTTGAGACAGTCATTAAATGCTTGGTTTGTCACTGTCTTGATCAGCACATCAGCAAGCTAGTCTTGAGATCGAACATAAAGAACTTCAATCAATTTTTCTTCTGGTTTCTCCTTGATAAAATATATATTAACCTCAATATGTTTAGTTTAATCATGCTAACATGTTTAGTTTGATCATATTGGAGAAAATTATGAGCAATATCACACGTTGTCTTGTTATCACAATATAACTTCATAGAGCTGACTTGCTTAGTATGTAAATCTTGCATCTAATTTCTAATCTACAACAATTCGCATATTGCCTTAGTCATTTCTTAATTTGTATTCTGCTTCAGCACTGGATCTAGCAATTGCCTCATGTTTTTTACTTCACCATATAACTAAATTCCCTCCTACAAATGTGAAATAGCTAGATATAAAATGTCGATCTTGAATCGACCAAAACAATTAGCATTTGTATAGTCATTAATATCCAAATTGTCTTCTTTTGTGAATAAAATTCCCTTTCCTAAAGATAACTTAGTGTAAGATACGGATGACAACATTCATATATTCTTCACTTAGGGAGTGTATAAATTGACTAACCATAATCAACACATAAGCTAAATTAGGCAGAGTACATGTAAGATATATTAATCTTCCAACCAGCCTTTAATAATGTTCGTTGTTAGTAGGAACTTGATTTGAATACACCTATAGTTTCAAATTTTCTTTCACGAGAGTGTTAGTTGGACTACATGTTGTCATACCAGTTTCATTTAGAAAGTCTAAGGCATGTTTTTTTGTGACAGAAAAATATCTTTCTTTGATCTAGACACTTAAATTCTAAGAAAATACTTTAATTCACTAAGGTCTTTCATCTCAAAGTCATGGGTAAGATGCTCTTATAGTATTTTCTTTTCTTCAGGATCATTTCCAATCATTATCATATCATTAACGTACACAATAAAAGCTGTGATTTGTTTTTATTATGCTTCAAGAATAGAGTGTGATCTAAGTTACTTTGCTTGTAACCAACAGACTTCATAAAACTTGTGAACCTTTCAAACCATGATCTAAGAGACTACTTCAAACTATATAAGGATTTTCTCAACCTACGAACTTGTTTATTACCTTTAGTCTACCGATTACAGCGAGGGGACAACTCCATATACACTTCTTAGAGATTTCCATTTAAATTTTGGCCAATCAATTTTGGCCACTCAAGATTTACTGCTAGAGATAATAAAATACGAACAATATTAATTTTGGCCACTAATAAGAATTTAATGCTGAAAACCAGCTGCATCCAACAAGTAACTTTCTTTGAGTTTCGTCAACAACTTTCCATGTTGAGTTTTTTCAAAAGCTCTTCATCTCTTCATTCATTGCCTCCCTCCGCCTGAAATCTTTCAAAGCTTCTTGCACATTGTTAGAAATAGTTGCACATTGTTAGGAATAGATATAACATATAATTGATTCATAAATGTCATGCTTTTCTTTGATAATCTATGGTAGGATACATAGTTATTTATAGGATATTTAGATTTAGAGTCGAGGACAGGTTCATAGCTAGCCTTGCATAAAAAAATAGTAAAAAAAAAACACCTAAAACTTCTTGCAACGAAAGATAAGATGTTGTATAAGAGAGACCGAGGAGAGATCTAGAGAACTCTTCTTACATGACATGAGAAATGGCTAAAGAGCCATGATAAGAAGAAGACAGCAGCCGGACTAAAATACAGTGAGCCAAATATTAAAAGAACTGTTTGGTTAGAGAAATATGGTGGCAACCATGAAAGGAGAAAAATGGCTAGGAACAACCATGTTCATATAGACCATTTTTAAGGAAAGAAAGATTGAAAAGATGGCAATGAGGTGCCATTAGCAAGTCATGACAAGATGGTTTTCAATCAAAATTCAAATTTATGTGAGAGTTTCAAAGTTAAGGAGTGTTGGAAATAATTTTGAAGTTTTTATTTAAAGTAATTTTTAGTTCTTTTAGGTGTGTTCTAGATATATGCATGTAACTATCCAAGATGTATTTATCTTTTAAGTCTTTTGAATTATCCTAGATTATTATAGATAAGTATTGTAAATCTAAGTATAAATCTATATGGACTTACTATTTAAAGGAGTAATTAATGTAATACGAATAAGATTTGTATTTCATCATGCTTCCCATGTTCCCATTACTTTTCTCCTTCAAATATGTATTTGGGATGTCTGACCCGTATTTCATATTCATACCAGCTATGTCATGTCGTGTTGATCCAGATGCTTTCGGAGCATCAGAGTTCTGGATTAGTATTATGTTTAATTTTTAAGTAATCTTTGATTACACAACGGAAAAAGAAGTTTTTACGTAATCTCTTTTCTTTTCTTATGTTACAGACCCTGAAAGCACTTCTTGGCGGTCAAGGTATTGACATAGGTACAATCAATGTGAATGTCGTCAACAAGATTGGATTAACTGCTAGGGACATGTTAGATGTCTCACAAAAAATGCAGGCTGACGCTGGTGATTTCATGCTCAGGGAATTGCTTCACGGTGCTGGATCAGCATTAAGAGCAAGGGAACTTGGAACTGTTGTTGATGTTCAAGTTACTCGTATCTCTAGCACCGTATCAGAATCATTGAGTCAAAATTCAGAGCATTTCTTACTTAAGGTGTTTTAAATCCAGTGAAGCACTACAAGAAACTAGCTAAGGAAGTTCAACAGGCTCCCCCAGCAACACAAAACGTATTGTTGGTTGTGGAAGTACTTATTGCAGGTATGGCATACCAAGCCATCTTAAACCCTCCTGCTGGCATTCGCACCGAAGAACTTGAAGATGGGACGTTTTACTATTATGCTTGGATGGCTTCAGGAAATGGGCGTGAGTTTATTTTCTTCATGGCTTCCAACACTATAGGCTTTTTTGCGTCGATTGTGGTGATCAATTTAATTATTCAGGAGTATCCACTCAAGTCATTACTGGGGCTAGCTTTGCGTTGTATGGTGGCAAATTATATTTCTGGGGTTCTTCTTATTGGTCCGACTAGCGTGTCTATCACCCGTAGCGCGTTATTGGGAATAGTAATTGTAGTATCGGTCGACTTAATTCGCTTCAGCTTCTGGTTACTCAGAAGATAGTCCAAAAAAATAAGAGAACAGATGCTTCATTAGACCGTGGAGCCAGTGCCGGACTTGAGGTGAAAAATGATGCAGCTGAATAACTCTGCTGCCACAGAGTAAGTTTTGTGTTACTCGAATCCTAAACATCCTTGTATGGACTCAAAATCTGCAAGCCCGTTATAAGTATTTGGCAGTTTGTGAACTGATAAAATTTTACTTCCTCGACGCATGCTTGGGAATACATCTAGCTAGTTTTTGTACCCATGAATTGTTGCAGGGACAGTGAAAAATTACACGAATTTAGGCATCTTAAAAGTGTTTGAGCTGACAAAAGAATGGCAATGTAAAACATCTAGCGAATGTGGTTGATTGAGCATCTTTCAAATTTTTGAAGAAGAAAGGCACAAAAATTGTATGCTTCATCATGATCTCTCGGTAGGTAGTCCATTACTGACGAAACATAGAGACAACCATGCTCTATAGGGAATAACAAACACCTTACGCAACTTGGTAAACATGGTATGGGAATTTAAGATGCCATTTGAATTGAATTCTATGGAAAATCTAGATTTTAGAATTCAAGGATCGGTAGTAATGTTCACCAAGAAAAATGAAAATAAAAATCAATACAAAGTAGACATCATCCAGTTGTATCAAATATCAATTTATAAGCAAGAGTTAACAGAGATACATTGAATGCTTAGAGAACCGGAAATGACAAGAGAAATCTATAAGAATAAGAATTCGGTATGAGGAGAAGCTCTGTGGCACTTAAAACAGGTTTTCAAACATGTTGAACATCAACTCTCCTTTTTCCCCTTCAAAATCCTCTCTTTTGTTGACATCACCAGCTCCATTTCCTTCTCAAACTTCTTAGTAAGCCAGTCTCCATCCATCTCTAAATATTTTGATTACAAATTGAAGTTGCAACCAATAATATTGTGTACTTTGATAGTCTTCAGCTCATGCGACAGACTCCGAAAAGATGCTTTCTGTGATTCCATGTGTGAAGCCAGCTAAACATTGTTGGCAAAGTGGAAAATGAATGTGCACTTGATAATTGGTACCCTTTTGCCACTTGCCCACTTGCCTTACTCTTGCCTTTTGTAAGGCAAAGGCAAGGATGCTTGTCTATAAATAGACATTGCATCCTTGCCTCATATGCACCACAAGAAACAAATAAGAGAGAGCAAGAGGAGAGTGAGAGTGAGAGAGGGAAAGAAATCCCACAAAATTGTGAGGTATTTGTGAGAGAGTAAGTGAGGTGTTTTCTCCTAATAATAAAAAGATTTCAGTTGTTCTCCTATTATTAGAGAGAGGTTGTAATTCTCGTATTACTTAGTAAAATCCTTCTATACTTGCCCGTGGACGTAGCCTAATTGGGTGAACCACGTAAATTCTTGTGTGTCTCATTTTTCATTTTATCCTATCATTTATCTTTTGTTTTGTCAGATTTGCATGTCAGTATCCTAACATAATGTAATCTCCTTTCTTGAAGAGGAAGCAAACTGTGAAAGCAACAAGTACTTATTACATAAATACTGGAGATTTATGTAGGAAGGAACAACATTTAGATTATGTTTCTCAAGAACATTGGAGATTTATGTAGGAGCATGCATGAAAGTTTTTAGTGGACCGATTTCTTACCTTTGACTTTTTCCAGAGCATTTTTCACCTTGCTCTCGCATCTAGCACAATCCATATGCACTCTCATTTCTATGATCTGAGTAAAATACAATGAAAATTTTCAATACAATTGTGCCATTCTTTCCTTTCAGTTGTAATATGATAGGAGAAAATATTAATAAATAGAAGACTCTTATTAATTAACCTACGGTTATATAATTTCATCCACTACATCTAGACACGCTTACCGCCATTGTAACTTTTGTTGCTGAAGCCTGAATTTGACTGTAGAGAAGAACGATTGAATTGAAGTGTATGATAGTATGAATATGTCTAACACGGTGCTATATATATATGCTCTCTAGAAATAGAACATGTAATTTGATAAAATAATGGAAATGATTGGACTTGTAACTTATTATATAATTTAATATTGGACCGACTTTCTTTTCATATAATTACTTTGCAAATGGGATGTTGGATCTTGAAGGAAAGACCAACGATAATTAATTAATTATCTAAGAAAATTAGACTCTACCATGTTAAATTAAGAGGACGTCGTCATAGACAAATTCATAATGCAAGGGCGTGCACATAGTTAATCATTCTCCTCTATGAGCATTGACTTTGCAGCCTGGTATTAATAAATATTGACAAAAATAAATAATTACATAATATAGAAGTGCAAAGCAAGTTTACGATTAATATGCTTAAAAGAGTATGATTAACCCATGTCACTTGACCGTTGGTGGAAATTGTAAACTTCACATGATATATAGCGATTCCATTGGATCCTGTTCTTTTCATTCTCTCATGAAGAAGTAATGTCACTGATTTTATTTTATTTTAATTCGAATTAGTGTTTGATTGTTATAGCAATTATTAGTTAAAAAAACAATATAAATTATATCTGAAAATTTCCTCTAATTAAATTTATTTAATTTTGTGAGTACTAACAAGAATATATTTAGTGAAAATTTACAAGTTAATATATTTTTATTTTAATTTTCAATGTTTTTCTTACAAAATATATTCTTATAGAAAAGCATTTATGAATCGGAAAAACAAAACCTAATTACAAAAAATAAAGAAATTAGCATCACACGATAATTAGCGAAAAGATCTTCTTATATGTGTCTAAATATACGAAAACCTTACAGACAATCTTTCATGTATTTCAGTTTTCACCCAAAAAAAAAAAAAAAAATCAAAACTAATTCTTAAAAGGAAACGATTTTGGCATCAGGATCAGAATTATGTGCGGCAGAAGGGCACTTGAACATGTTTTCGAAGATATAAATATTTACTCTCTTTTTCTTCCGTTCAAGATTCTCTCTACTGTTGATGTACATATGATTATTTCCTCCAAGAAATAGGTATATTCTTCATCAAGAACTTCATCAGCCCCATTTCCGTCTCAAACTTCTCAGGAAGCCAGTCCTTGGACATCTCTACATAGTTCGGTTCCAAAATCCAATATTACAACCAACAGAACTCATCTGTGGTCTGATTGTCTTTAAGAAGCTGTACCTCGTATATATGTATTGGGGAGAATCTGCACTTGAGATCACCTTTGTCTTCACATGAGATGCACGTAAGGATTTATACACGTTGATGGATGCTTTCTTTAAATCATAAATCCAGGCTATTGAGATATAAATTCATCATTGTATTTGATCATATCAAAATTTGCTACAAAACTCCTTACTCACATATGAAATTCAACTGTTATGAGTCTCTTGTTAACATTTAACAACTTCCATTCAGCATGAGATTTAATTGCATGATCTTATCTTAACAATAACTTGGACAACCCAACACATAACATTGGATCAAATAATTAGTTTTTTCTTTTTTGGATTCTAAATACTTAATAAGGAAATGAGATTCGTAAAAAGCTAATTTGGTCCGACAGTACGCGTTAAGCTATTCAAGTCATTGTTATCGTGTTACCATACAAGTATACCTCAAGTCGTGGCTTTAAGCCTAACTCTTACACTTTACCATACAAAGCGGAGAATTCATGGGAGTACACAATCTTCGTAACTATCGTAGGTGTGTGGTGTATAGAAAACTGCTGAACATACTTTCTTTATTAATGTGAGTTCCTTTTCATAGGATAGATTACAAGTTGTATGTAATGTAAATACAATGACTAGAAGTTTGTTTCAGCTGGAATTGTATGTTGACAGGGAGTCTTCAGATGATATGTATGCACCATACATGGTTTCCTTTATATGCAGCGGATGATTAGCATGTGTGTTTTGTATAATCTTTAACACGCTCCCTCAAGATAGGCGGGTTGATGAGTAAGCCTATCTTGTTTACCATAGCTTGAAACTTGATACGTGGAAGGGGTTTAGTGAGGAAGTCAGCAAGTTGGTCATGGGTACTGACATGGGAGACATCTAAAACGCCTTTCTTTACCAGATCGCGAACAAAGTGCAGATCAATGGCGATGTGTTTCATGCGAGAGTGCAGTACTGGATTTTGACTCAGTTGAGTAGCTCCAATGTTATCACAGAATATGCTAGGATGTTGGGACATCTTGATTCCCAGTTCATGAAGTAAATTGTGAATCCATATGAGTTCTGAAGTTGTTGAGGCTAGGGCCCTATATTCGGCCTCTGTGGAGGATCTGGCAACTGAATGTTGTTTCCTTGTGCTCCATGAGATTGGACAGTTGCCAAAGAATATGAGATAGGCAGAGGTAGAGTGTCTGTTTTCTGGATCAGTGCCCCAGTCTGCATCTGAGTATCCGGAGAGATGAGGATTGACAGAGGGCGTTAATGATATCCCATGAGTGATTGTGCCTTTGAGATACTGAAATACCCGTTTTGCTGAAGTCCAGTGAAGTTGAATGGGTTGGTGCATGAATTGAGCAAGTTTATTCACAGCAAAAACGATGTCTGGTCTGGTGATGGCTAGGTACTGTAGGCCTCCTATGACACTTCGATATTGTTTCTGGTCTGCAAGGGGATGACCATCATTGAGTTGAAGTGTTGGTTTGGTGGACATCGGTGTGTGAATTGGTCTGGCTCCTTCCATGTTAGTTCTCTTGAGGAGATCTCTGATGTATTTTTGTTGAGATAGGAAGATTCCCTCACGAGTTGGCTGCACTTCGATCCCAATAAAATAGTGCAGGTCACCAAGGTCCTTTAGTGAGACTTGGGCACCAAGTTGACGTATTATGTCGGTCATAACCTTGGAATCAGTACCTGTGAGTAACACATCATCAACATATACCAGTAGAAATAAGATGATGTCCTGCTTTGAGTAGATAAACAAGGAAGAGTCAGACTTTGATTGCTTGAATCCTAGTGTCAGAAGAAAGGAGCTGAGTTTGTCATACCAGGCACGTGGTGCCTGTTTTAAGCCATAGATGGATTTGTGTAGTTTGCAGATGTGGGTGGGCACTGTGGAGTCGACAAATCCTGGGGGCTGAATCATGTAAACATCTTCTTGTAAGGACCCATGAAGGAATGCATTATTTACGTCCAGTTGTTTCATGCACCAGCGATGTTGAACAGCAATGGATAACACAGTTCTGATTGTTACTGGTTTGACGACTGGACTGAAGGTCTTATTGTAATCAAGGCCAAAACGTTGATGATATCCTTTAGCTACCAGACATGCTTTGTATCTTGATATTGTGCCATCAGCATTGTGTTTAATACGAAAGAGCCACCTGCAACCTACAGGAATGATGGATGGGTTGGATGGAACCAGTTCCCAGGTGCCATGTTTTACCAAGGCGTTGAACTCTTCAGACATGGCCTGTCGCCATTTTTTATCTTCCAGGGCTTGAGAGACACATGTTGGTTCTATGGGTTGTGGGAGGGGGTGTTTGGTGGTTTGGTGGTGAGGTGGATTTGTTTTGGCTTATAGATGTTGTTCATGGATCTTGTGATCATGTTATGTTGTCTTGTGGGTGATTGTGACAATGGTGGCTGTATTACTAACCTGTTTTCTGATGGTGCAGGGGGTGGATCAAGAATCTGTGTTGGTGGTGCAGTTGGAGGAACAACAGGAGCAACAGGTGTCTCTGATGATTGCCTGGATGGTATCTATCTTGAGGGTGGAACCACCGGGATGGTAGAGATGATTGTGGGATTCCCTGCATGTGATGGTGATGACACACTAGTGGAGGCAGAGTAGGGAAAAACAGTTTCATCAAAGACAACATGTTTTGAGATGTAAATCCGGGATGAGTGAATGTCCATGCATTTATATGCGTTTTGAGTGCTTGAGTAACCAAGAAAAATGCATGCTTTGGACTTTGGTTGCAGCTTGTTGTGATTGTAAGGTTTGAGCCATGGAAAACACTGGCACCCAAAGGTGCGCAGTTTGTGATAATTTGGTTGACGACCAAAGATGCTTTCAAACAGACTTTTGTTTTGAAGATTTGAAGTTGGCATGCGGTTAATTAGATAAATTGTAGTTTGAAAGGCATGTGTCCAGTAGGACACTAGAAGATGTGCTTGATGAAGCAATGTGAGACCTGTCTCAACAATGTGACGATGTCGTCGTTCACTTGTCCCATTTTGTTGTGGTGTGTGGTGAGCATGTTTATAGACTGGTCTGATAGATACTGACGTAAACTCTGGTACTCACCACCATTGTTAGAGTATAGATTTTTAACTTGAAAACCAAACTGTTTTTCAACAAATCCTTTTAATTAAATGAAAATGGGACGAACATCATTTTTGTGATGAATTGGAAAGAACCAGCAGTACTTTGTGAAGTGGTCCACAAATAGAACATAATATCGATAACCATCGATGGAGGTTGAAGCTGCTGGTCCCCATATATCTGTGTAGATATATTGTAGAGGATGTGTGCTTGTGAGTGATGTTTTGGAAAACGATAATTGATGACTTTTATTGCATTGACAAGCTGAACACAGAGATGACAAAGTTTGGGTGGAGCCTAGAACTGGAAGGGAAAACCGACTGATTAGAGAACGATAGATTTTGGTGGAGGGGTGACCAAGCCGTGTGTGACAGCGATCATGGAAGGTTCTTTCACCAACAAGTGCAAGTGCTGAAGGCTTCTTGATTGATGATAGTTGTGGCAGTGGATAGACACCATCCTGGCAGTCACCGCGAAGTATTGTTGTCCCCGTGTTCCGATCCTTCACAAGAAAATAGAATGGATGAAATTCTATGTAGACATTATTTGAACGGGTAAAGTTATGAACAGAGACTAAATTCTTGTGTATATTTGGGACACAAAGAGTATTATGCAAAAGAAAGGATTTTGACAATGAGCTCAATGACATGGAGCCAACATGTGTTACTTTCAAACCTGAGCCATCACCGATGACTACTTTATCTGTTCCATCGTATTCAGAGTGAATTGAGAGGTTTGTAAGATAAGAGGTGATGTGATGTGATGTTGTTGAGTCCATGAGCCATTTCTTCTCCTGTGTGCCATTTGTAGCTGCACAATTTGCAGTTTTTGGCCTTGATACCTTACGGCATGTTTTGGCTGAGTGTCCTTTGGTATCACATAGTTGACAAATTAGTGGAGGCTGACTGGATTTGTCTCTGGGGACGTATCTCCGTTGGTTGGACCTGTAGTAACCAGTAGGAGGGTTTGAAGAGCGTCCTGGTTTGAAGTATCTGCTGTGTTGCGCTGCATTAACAGTGGCTATTAATCTGGAGTTGGAGGCATCAATATGCTTGAGATAATTTTCATGACTGATTAATACATCATGGAGTTCCTCAAATGTGAGGGATGTTTCTCTGGTTCGTATCATGGTTGCTATATCACGAAATTCTGCTCCTATTCCATTGAGAATATATAACGTAATGTCATCTATGCATATGGGAGTATCAATGACAGTGAGTTCATCAACTAGCCTTTTGACAGTGTTGAGGTAATCTGAAACTGGCTGGCTTCCTCTTTGTATAAGTGTCAACTCTTCCTTGAGTTGCATGACACGCGTGCATGATCGATTTGCATACAATCGTTGTATTTTTACCCATGCATCACGAGCAGTGGTGGAAGTGGCGATTAGTGGCAAAACTGGTTCTGAAACAGATGCAAGGATTGCATGAAGGAGCAAGTTATCTTGCCGAAACCAACGCCAGAAAGCAGGATTTGAATCACCTGCAGTAGATAATCCAGTATTTGGATCATGTAATGTTTGAGATGGACAACTAGTGGTTCGATCAATATGTCCTTGTAGGTTGTAACCTATTAGCAAGGACATTAGTTGAGCACGCCAGGAGGGAAAATTTGAGGGTGTCAGTTTCAGGGGAAGTTGAGAACTAGCATTGAATGCAATGAGGTGAGTATCACCATTGCTGTGAGTTTCAGAGTTTATGATGACAGCATCTGTAGTTGAGGCCATATTGGAGAGTCTCGTGAGAGAAGGTAGGCTCTGATACCATATAGAAAACTGCTGAACATACTTTCTTTATTAATGTGAGTTCCTTTTTATAGGATAGATTACAAGTTGTATGTAATGTAAATACAATGACTAGAAGTTTGTTTCAGCTGGAATTGTATGTTGACAGGGAGTCTTCAGAGGATATGTATGCACCATACATGGTTTCCTTTATCTGCAGCGGATGATTAGCATATGTGTTTTGTATAATCTTTAACACGGTGTCCCGACGAAAGCATCCACCCTCAAAATTATTATTTTCTATTGATCTGGCAAATGTGTAGGAAGACAAAGAATTCTTATCTTTTATGAGTGGAAAAATAAAATGAGAGTCGCCATCTAGTATTTTAGTCATTAGAAATCCTAACTGGTTTAAGAGATTGTGTACGAGGACTGGTTGCATAAATAAAAGGTATTAGCATCCCAAATATGTCCTATCTAAAAAAGGCTGGGTTGTTTTGAGACGGTGGACATGGTCATAATGGTGCGCGAGAGTGCTGCCAATTACTCTCCTAACACAAATTGGTATCACAATAATCCATCTTCAAGATCAAAAGTACCTTCCCACCATGATAACTTTGCTAGGAAGCCTCCATATAAAAATTATGCTATCGAGTCTCCACGAGACTTTCCTCCTCTTCCACCCAATTCCTTCTGGGATAAGTGTGATAACAAAGAGTCGATGAACAACGCCGCATCTCAACCTTCACAACAGCTGCCGCCACTGCCACCAACATCACAAATTCAACCATCTGTAACCCCTGATCATCAGGGAGAAAAACCAGACATATTCTCAACCTTCCGGGATACGCGTAATAACAAAGAGTCGATGAACAACAATGCATCTCAACCTTCAAAACAGCCGCCATCTCAACATTCACAACAGCCGCCATCTCAACCTTCACAACAGCTGCTGCCACTGTCACCAACATCACAAATTCAACCATCTGTAACCCCAGACATATTCTCATCTTCACAAACTCAACCTTCTAAAAACAATGGAACGAAAACGTCAACTCATATTTCAGACCCTTCAGCATCTTCGAGTAGTACTGCGGGTTTTCTAATTAGTTTTGGTACCATTACTTCACTTGTTGAAACGACAAAGCCATCATCTATCACTGACGCGGCCGCTAACAGCAGCAACAGCGAAAACTTCTTCACCAGCAACATTGTCTACAACACCTACCAGTCGGCCATCCCAATTGCCTGGTGATACAGCAAATGGTACGATCCCATGTATAAAATCTGAGTTGGTGAAATATCTGAAGTTATCCCCTCTTCATTTACAGCGACTTCAGTTTATACATCATTATCTCTGAACAAAAAATAATTAAATCAAAGCTCGAATTTTAATAACTCTTGGTTTGATGTATGTTAAAAAAAAAAAAGGAGGAGTTATACATAGATTTATATAAAGTACTACAAAAAGTATACATCTTTTTTTAAAATTTATTTTTATGCGATCATCTCTGTACGTAGTCAGCAAATAGGCTCTTTAATTATTCCTCTTCCTGTTAGTGTTGTTGTTCTTGAGGTTTTGACTTCTAGGATGCCTTTACTTTATTTATTTTTTTGTATTTTGTGTTTCTATTTTTTAAAATAGAAAATAAAAGTTATCGTTTGGTTTTACATTAAAATTAAAAAAAAAAAAAGTGAACCAAACAAGAAACTTGGTTTTTAGGTTAATTTTGGTATAAGGGTAAGAGAGGTTCCCTACTTTCAATTTTCATCCCTCATGTTTGGTACAAATTTAGAAAGAGAGAATCATTTTAACGAGGTTATCATTTAACCCTCATTTCGTGGAGGAAAGGTAAGGGGATAAAGAAATTTTGAAGGGGAAAAATTCTTTGCTCTGGTATATGTCCCTCCCTTTTTATTCCATTTCTCATTTAAAACCATAAATATATTTTTAAAATTTTATATAAGTGATTTTAAGTTATTTTTATAATTATATTTAATTTAGATTTTGACTTGATTTATATTAGCATTTACTATTATCCATAAAATATTTTTTCTTAGTTGATTTTAATTTAAATTTAATCGTGTTTACTTTCACATGTTTCGTTTTAATCCAATCAAACTGTTCCGGTCAATAACACATACGTATGAAGCAAATTTAGGTCTATCCTTATCACATACAATACAATTGAAATTAGCAAGTTAATCGATTTTCAATTAAAATTTCTTCAAATATGATTGTCGCACCCCAAAAAATCATCAGCGCGCGGCATCGACTGGCGATTTAAGTCTGGTTGTTGTTTGCTGGAATTTGGTTCGTTGGAGTCGCCACCTAGTAATTTATTGAAGGCTACTAGGAAACCGGATGGACTGGTCTTGTCAGAGATTCGCGGGTAAGGGACTGGTTGTGGTTAGGGAAGGTATTAGCACCCCTAACACACCCTACCTGAGGTAAGCTGCTTCGCGAATTTGATGCGTTAAAGAAGTTTTAATAATTGTCTTTTCATCGGAAATTAGAAATATCACTTACGTATAAGTTAATAATTCTTAACCGTGATCCGATCAAAATATTAAATTCTTCTTTAATAGATTTGCAATTTTATCCTAAAAAATAAATAAAGAAATAAATAAAATAACAAATTCGTAAAACAAAGAAAAACACACACATACACTTTCACTATTTTTATTTCTTTTCTTTTTCTTTTCTTTTCTTTTACATCTATTATACAAATACAAATACAAACACAAACACAAATTCAAATTCAAATTCAAATTAAATAAATAAAAATTACATTAATTAATTTAAAAATTACAAAATAGTCCCTAAAACTCCAGAAATTGCAGGGAAGGACTTTTAGGGCTGCATGAACAGTAGCGGCGCGTGGACCCCACACACCGCCGTGACTGGCGGCGCGTGGGCTCACGCGCCGCCCTGAAAATCAGGCAGCGTGAGGGGGCTGTAATGCTTCCTCCTCTCTTCGATCTCTCCACCTGCAAATCCAAAAAAAAACACAGCAAGGGCAGTCGATTTTAAGTTTTTTTTAGTTTTTCAAATCTGTTTTTTTGTTCTTTCTTTCTCCGCCGTCTTCGATCTGCTCCTCTTTCTCTTCTTCTTCGTTGCAGATCAGTCCGTGGGTTTCTTCTTCTTCTCCTCTACTTCAGGTGGTGGGGCGGCGGCTGATGGAGAAGCTAGGGGGCGTCGGTTTGCTTCTGTCGAGGCCGTCGAAGACGGCGCTGCTGCGCCTCTTGCTGGTTCTGTTCTTCCCTTCTGCAGGCGGCGGCTCTGTGTTCACAGAGGAAGATGACTGATGGGTGGCCAGCTGAAGGCCGATTAGCTGGTCGGTCGGCTGCCTCTGGCAGGTTGGTCGATGGAGATGAGGGAGACGGTTCGGTTTGGCTGACCGGGTCAGTGGCTCTGGTTTTGATACGGGAGAAGAAACCTTTGGTGAACGGCGGCTCTGGTTTACCAATCAACACCGGGGGAAGGAGGAAGTAAATCGGCTGCTCTGGTTTCCCTTTTTGGCAGAGAAGTGGTCGCCGGCGTGGGTTGGAGAGGTGAGGGGCTGAAGGAAGAAAAAATAATCCGGGTGCTTTGGGGGGCTGTTTGGCCGGTTTCCAAAGAAAAAAATTCAATTCGGGTGAGGGGCTGTGTGGGGAAGAAAAAAATGAATTGGCTCCGGCGGCTGGGAAAAAAATTCAAACCAGAGGGGGGGGCGGCTGCTCTTCAAAAAAAAAAGGGATTAGGTTTAGGTTTTTTGTATATTTTTTATGTTTGAATTAAAGACCAGTATTTATAGGCAAAAATGTTGCTAGGTTTTTCAACTTGGTCCTTCAATTTCTTTCTTTTTGTAAATTTTGATTTTTCTTATTTTTTTATATTTTTTGAAAACGAGCAATATCAACGTTGACTTAAATGCGGAAAATCAATGATTTAAAAATGACGTGTGAAACGTCGAACGAGTTTGAAAATCTTTTAACAATTTAAATTCTTTTTTTAGACGACGTTGAAAATGCTAAAATGACGAAAATATATTAAAAAACATATTTTTGGATTTTCTTTGCTTTTCTCAATTTTTTGGATTTTTTTGAAAATATATCAAAACATGGGTCAAAAATTGGGTAGCAACAGATGCCCCCTCTTTACAATGCTTACGAAGTAAAACTCTTCAAAATTTTGCATCGTAAGCTTTGTAAAGAAAACAAAAGGAAAATGATTTCATTATCTTGGGCGACCTGCCCACACACTCACACTGATCTGTTTTCACGGGCGACCTGCCCACGCATACTCACTCTGGTCTATTTTCACGGGCGACCTACCCACACGTACTCACTCAAGTCTATTTTCACGGGCGACCTGCCCACACATACTCACTCAAGTCTATTTTCACGGGCGACCGACCCACACTCTCCCAATAGTCTATTTTCACGGGCGACCTGCCCACACATTGGGTTTACCTGAGATCCCATCTGGCGACCTCATTCAACTGGAACGAAAATATGTGTAACTCGATTAACCTGAAATCCCATCTGGCGATTCCCTTTAACCAAAGTTACATGAGATCCCATCTGGCGACCTCATTCAACTGGAACGAAATATGTGTAACTCGGTTAACCTGAAATCCCATCTGGCGATTCCCTTTAACCAAAGCTACATGAGATCCCATCTGGCGACCTCATTCTGGTCTCATTGTACGGGTGACTAACCCTCGAAAAATGCTGGTCTCATTGTACGGGTGACGAACCCTAGTGCTGCTGGTCTCATTGTACGGGTGACGAACCCTAGTGCTGGTCTCATTGTACGGGTGACGAACCCTAGTGCTGGTCTCATTGTACGGGTGATGAACCTTAGAAAAATGCTGGTCTCATTGTACGGGTGACGAACCCTAGAAATATGATGGTCTCATTGTAGGGGTGACGAACCCTAGAAAAATGCTGGTCTCATTGTACGGGTGACGAACCCTAGAAAAATGCTGGTCTCATTGTACGGGTGACGAACCCTAGAAAAATGCTGGTCTCATTGTACGGGTGACGAACCCTAGAAATATGATGGTCTCATTGTATGGGTGACGAACCCAGAAAAATGATGGTCTCATTGTATGGGTGACGAACCCCGGAAAAATGATGGTCTCATTGTATGGGTGACCTACCCAGATGGAAAAAATGTGAAGTGCGGTCTCATTGTAATGGGTGACCTACCCACGTGGAAAAAATATGAAGTGTGGTCTCATTGTAATGGGTGACCTACCCAGATGGAAAAAATATGAAGAAGTGCGGTCTCATTGTCATGAAAAATGTGAAAAACGGTCTCATTGTCATGGGTGACCTACCCGGATGGAAAAAAATGTGAAAAACGGTCTTATTATGATGGGCGACCTACCCAGATGGAAAAAATATGATATGACAAGTGTGAAAAATAGGACTTACCTGGCGAAGTTCTGAAGGGATGACAGAAGAAAGGGCTGGAAGACTTGGTGCTTCCTGATAATTCCCGATCATGGGGTTTGAAAACTCGGTGTTTTCCTGACTGCAAGGGTTGAAAACTCGAGGCTTCCCGATTGCAAGGTTGATCTTTTTCATTTCTTTGGGATTTTCCTAATGATAGGATTCATCTCATCGTCCTTTTATTCCATGATCAAAATCATTCTTTATTATCATCACTACCATGCTTCTTTCTTTTTCCACCATCTTGCTGGACCTCATTAAGGATTTTCCTGTAATAATTCAAAAATATGTGCAAATGGTTTTTTTTTTTTTTTTTTTTTTTTTTTTTTTTTTTTGAGGTTAGATGATGTGCATGCATCCTTACCTGATTTGAAATAATAGGTCCCCCCTCTTTGATGCTCCATCGTCATAGGGTGCCCTTGTTTGTATCCCAAAGCTTTCTTTGTTCTTCCGATGTATTGGCTCATTCATGTGTTAGCCATCCACTCAGCTGTAAATGCAGTGCCCATCCCGGGCTGTCTTCGACAATTACTGCTTGCATCGTTCATGAAGCTTGACCCTGCCCCCAAGTGTAGTACTGCTTGATTCATCATGAGAGATTTTCTCTCCTGGATTCTTCTGAGAAATTATCCTCTGATTAATTATGTGCATCATGCCAACACCCATCACGTTTGTTAATCAGTCATGAACTTGCCTTCGGTTGAAACACCATTCAAGTATGTATGGTCACCAGCCTTCATGGAACTGCCAAGTCATCCAAACATGTATCTCATGCTTTGTAGTAAACAGCTCATCATTGTAAGCGCGATGTATTTCTCTATGGATTCCTCTTAGCTTGTCAAATCAGATCGTGAAAATACCTGCTTTGGCATCATCAATGATGTTCATGTTATCACCCATATTCATGCGGTGAAGTGCGCATTTGAGCTTCAGAATAGATGTCCCACAATCAGTCTTCGAGGTGGGTGCCTTTCCGACATTCATTCAGTGCAGTTGTGTGATAACATCTGTCTATAACCATGTTTCAAAGAATGACAATATGAGATAGTCCTTTAAGTGCAGCATTGTTCCACAGTCAGTCTTGGTGGTGTGCATCTTTTCACCATTCAATTACATTCATCTGTGTATCGTCATCGATTGCTAGCCATGTTTCAAAAGATGATGATATGAAAGTGTCTTTCAAGTACATCCTTGTTTCTCCATTGCCGACAGGGTTCACTAGAGCATGGGCCATTTTGGAATGACAATGCCCCCGGCATGATCTGAATGTGCTCGTTCATTGATTATCTTTCTTTGAACATCATTGTCTTCAGTTCACTGATTCATCATTTAATCATTGCCTCATAGCTGATCTGAGCACTGCTTGTTTTTCCTTTTCAAGGTCTACTATATTGCCCCCAGCTGCTCAACTTTTCAAGGAGTGTCGAGGACTTCAATGTCATTTCTATCAACGATTTTGCATACTCAATCAATGTTCTTCTGTGTTTGATAATCTTCCTTGTTCTGGAATCAACTCTCATATTTCAAAGATCATGTCTATTCAAAGTCTAGTTTGTTGAAATGAAATCAGAGATGTCCTTTTTGAAAATCTTTTGAAAATCAAGCTTTTTGATCAAAGACCCAACACACGTTATTCAAATATATAGTCCTTTGATTGTCATGCATTTTGAAAACAGAAATTGACCCAATGTGGGATTAAAAATGGCTTTTTCCATGGTTCTTTGTATCAATTTGAATCCTTGATATTGGGTATATCATTTGATAGTCTGCGATGAGGTGACCTTTTTATGAATTTCAAAAACAAGATGCTCAAGCTTTATCAAGAACGGTTGTTTCTTCTCTTAGCATTTATTTTATCCGCATGCATAATAACCAGTAGCTTAATTCATGAAGTCAAAAATGTTGCTAGGTTTTTCAACTTGGTCCTTCAATTTCTTTCTTTTTGTAAATTTTGATTTTTCTTATTTTTTTATATTTTTTGAAAACGAGCAATATCAACGTCGACTTAAATGCGGAAAATCAATGATTTAAAAATGACGCGTGAAACGTCGAACGCGTTTGAAAATCTTTTAACAATTTAAATTCTGTTTTTAGACGACGTTGAAAATGCTAAAATGACGAAAATATATTAAAAAACATATTTTTGGATTTTCTTTGCTTTTCTCAATTTTTTGGATTTTTTTGAAAATATATCAAAACATGGGTCAAAAATTGGGTAGCAACAATGATAATTCACTTTTAATTCTTATTCTCTTAACATTTTTTTTTTCAAATTTTTCTCTTATAGTGGAGCACTTGGAAACAGCTTTTAGTCCTCTTCAGTTTTTTTTAGAAAAATTGAGAAATATACAATGCCCATTTACAAACAAAAACATTTATAAATCCTAGCAATTTTTGCTAACAAGAATTTGTGTTTTAAACCAAGACCTGATGCATTAGGTTTTGATGGGCGTTGTGTCTGTATTAACTTTCTGCCATTAATCAAACTATTTAATTAATTATATGAAGTGTACTAACTCATCGACGTACTGCAATTACAGGTGATCATGAGTGGAAAAAAAGCCGTTCCTGCCATAATCATGTAAAGGATTGTTGTTGGCAAAGTGTTCTTGCCGCCCTCCTCCATTCAGAAAATATTGCTGCAGTACGTGTGTGTTAATGTCTCTCTCGGCTACTCAGCCGATATATTAATTAATCCCCTCTATAATACATTGCTTTTGTGCCACTGCAGATGGACCATACATCAACCAATGTCATCCAGAAGGGGTCGCAGTAATTTTGCTTTAGATCTTAGAGTTTAACGGCGACCGGAACCCACAACTGACAGAAGCACAAGAAATCAACTATCAATTAAATGATGCTTCAATTAAGGAAAAGGGCCTCTTGCCTTCAATAAACAAAAGAGCTAATTGTCATATATTCATTTTGATTATTTGTATTTTATTTTTGGTTTGGTGCTTCGTAGCTTGTGGCCTAAGGTTTTTGGTTTTTTAATTATGAGTTAATTTAGCGAGACATAACCTTCCTTGTAGTGTAAACAGGAAAGCTGTCTTTTGAGGCAATCGAGATCGTGGCGACATTTAATATTATTATTAAATATTAATAATGGCGGATGTGTACTGGCTGGCTAAAGCTACTCTCTTCCCTCTGCTTCTGTTTTTCGTGCGCTCTCTTCTGGTCTTGCTTCTTTTCTCTCTGGGTTCTCTCCCCTTCTGCCTCTCTCCTCTGCTCTCTGTTTCTTGTTTGTCCTCTATGTTTTTCTGGTGCTGCTTGGGGACGAAGACGATGGCGAAGGTGTAATGGCTGACCAAAGCTACTTTCTTCCCTGTACTTCTGTGTTTCGCGTGCTTCTCTTCTGGTCTTACTTCTTTTAATTCTCTCTCGGTCTCTCCCCTTCTGCCTTTCTCCTCTGCTCTCTGTTTCTTGTTTGTCCTCTGTGTTTTTCTTCTTCGCCCTCTCGTCTTTCTCTCGGTCTTTGTTTTCGTTTCTGAGTCTCTGTTCGTTTTTTCTGTCTTCCTGGTTTTCTTTGTTCGTTCCTCCACTCTTGTCCTCTTCTTCTCGTTCGTTTCTCCCCCCCACTCTTCTGGCCTTTCTCTGGCGACGGGTACCAATTCCCCTGTTCTTATTAATACTCTATTTTGATGACAGCTGCCAGTAACTTACTAATTTGTCAGCAAGTTCATTTTGGCTTGAAGAAATATTATAATAATTGTGGGAAATAAACTTCCAGTTCCTGTTAATAGCCAACTCCATCCATAGCCATTTTGCTCAACAATCACCTAAAAGATGAAGTTATTTGCATTATGATTCTATTTGTGATTAACATGAATATCTTGTTAGATATATATAAAATAGAATGGCAATGATTTTAAAAAGGTCCTAAACATGATTCATATATCATGCTTTCTCTTTTGTAAAAAACCAAAGAAATCAGCAGCTTGTGATCAGTTGAGTGGACCCTTTGTTCCGCAGTACTTTCTCCTCCCCTTCATTTGTTTACATTTCATTTATGGATCCTGTCTTGTTCAAAGCTGCAGAAGCAGGCAATATCGGTCCCTTTGAGAATTGTCAAACCTGCCTCAATCAGTTATTGAGTCCAGACGAGAACACCATTCTTCATGTCTACTTAAGAAACCAAGCAAGGGAACCGGAATCCACTTATTTTGTTGAAAAAATTCTTGAAAGGTGTCCACCACTGTTATTCCAAGCCAATAAAAAAGGAGAAACCCCCCTCCATTTGGCAGCAAGATATGGCCATTCCAATGTGGTAGAACTCCTCATTCACCGTGCAAAAGCTCTACCTTCAGATCCGGAAAGCAGAGTAACTAAATCTAAAATGATGTTGAGGATGACCAATGGAGAGGGAGATACAGCGTTGCACGAGGCAGCTCGAAATAGCCAGAGCTGTGTGGTGAAAATATTGACTAAAGAGGACCGTCAGTTTTCATATCCCGCCAATGTTCATGGAGAAACTCCACTTTATATCGCTGCTTCCATCATCCCATGGGGGAGCGAAGAACGAGGAAAGGTAGTCGTGAAATCATAGGAAAATGCGTTTCAGTGGACTATGGCGGCCCTAATGGTAGAACTGCTCTACATGCGGCAATAACTATGGGAGATTCCATAACTTGACAGACTTAAAACGAAGAAGGATGACAAAGGAAACACGCCCTTCCATCTAAAAACGAAAAGTAGTACAAATGAATGAAAACAAAACAATTAATTAAAATTTAAAAAATCTGAAAATTAAAGTTGAAAAATCAAATAAAAACTTAACATAATCTTACCAGCAATTAAGGAGGGTAACAATAAACAATAATATATTGTGTTATCTGAAAATTAAGGCCCAGAAGTTTATATATGATATTTTATTAAATAGCTAAAAATGATGGATATCTACGATATTTTACCCTAAGCTTTTTGCAGGAAGAGATCCTAGAATCCCTTGAAGACGTTGGTAGTGGACCGCCTAGCCGCCGGCGCAAGGTTTTGAGAAGAGGGAATATTAGGTGAAGATCTCTGAAATCATGTTGGCGAATATTATGTTGCCTTATTCTGTCATATCTCCTAATATCATGCGTAGCTGTAAACGTGTAATCAGTTATCAATTAAGGCATGCATTTAGGTAGCTATGTTTGGAAGTTGCACGAAAATAGTGCTTCTCTGTGTATATATGTACTGGTTCTCTAAATCAATGGACATACCTTCAAATTCAAATCGTTTCTTCTCATGGTATCAGAGCGGTTTCTAGTTTAACAAAATATCCTTTCTATTTTTCTGCAATGGCTGTTGAAATAGCTATCTTGAGGAAAACTATCTCCCCTTATGACATAACTTCAAATGACAACCCTGGAAGTTTGTTGACACATGTTCAACTAAAGGGAGAAAATTACGATGAATGGGCTCGTGCTCTCAAGACTGCATTGAGAGCAAGGAAAAAGTTTGGCTTTGTGGACGGATCCATTGATCGTCCAGACGAGGAATCACCTGACCTTGAAGACTGGTGGACCAACAACTCTTTACTGGTGTCCTGGATAATGAACACCATTGAACCATCATTGAGATCAACTATGTCACATGTGGAGGTGGCACAAGATCTTTGGGAAGATATAAAAGAACGATTTTCCATGGTGAATGGACCACGCATACAGCAACTACGGGCTGAACTTGCTGACTGCAAACAGAGAGGATTGACAATTGTTGCCTACTTTGGAAAGCTTAAGAAATTATGGGAAGAATTGGCAAACTTTGAACAAATACCGATGTGCAAGTGCGGCTTGTGTACCTGCAACCTTGGAGCGGCCTTAGAAAAGAAGCGTGAGGAAGAGAAAGCTCATCAGTTCCTCATGGGACTTGAAGAAATAGTCTATGGGACTGTAAGATCAAATCTGTTGGCCCAGGACCCATTGCCAAATCTGAACAGACTCTACTCAACACTAGTTCAGGAAGAACGTGTCAGAATCATATCTCGTGGAAAGGAAGAGCGCGGCGAGGTGATGAGCTTTGCAGTGCAAGCAGAGTTCAAATCACGCAACAAAAATGAAGGAAAGGACAAAAATGTGGTATGCAGCCATTGTAATCGCACAGGACATGAACCGGATAGCTGTTTTCAGCTAATTGGCTATCCGGATTGGTGGGGAGATCGTGCTCGTGGGACTGGAAGAGGAAATGAACGAGGAAAGGGAGGACAACGAGGCATGACTCCTTTTGGCAGAGGACGTGGAGGATTGGTCAAGGCTAATGCAACTCAAGTCTCCACACCAGGAACAAGCACAAACACTGGTGATACCAATGGCCTTAGTGATGAACAATGGCAGACATTACTGAACATTCTAAACAATACCAAGATAGGGGCAACTGAGAAACTCACTGGTAAGTGTTCCTCCATACAATGGATTATCGACACGGGTGCTTCTTATCATATGACAGGACGGCTAGATTGCTTATCCCATGTCCGAGACATGATAGAATGTCCTGTTGGGCTTCCAAACGGGAAACAAACAGCTGCTACAAAAGAAGGAACAGTGGTGCTAAGTGACAAGTTAACATTGGCAAATGCTTTATATGTGCCAAGTTTGCAGTGCAATCTCATTTCGATATCTCAGTTGACTGATGAATCTGATTGTGTTGTTCTGTTCACTAATAAATTTTGTGCTATACAGGACCGCAATTCGAGGATGGTGATTGGTGCGGGTGAACGACGAGAAGGGCTTTACTACTTGCGAGGAAGGGCAACTGTGGCAACAGTACAAACTGGCAAAGAGAAATCCTTCAATTTATTGCACAAACGACTAGGACATCCATCATCTAAGGTTCTAGAGTTGGTTCCAAATGTTGGTGCTGGTAAAATAAGTAGCTTACATAATCCAATTTGTGATGTTTGTCTTAGAGCAAAACAAACAAGGGATAAATTTCCTGTTAGTGATAATAAAACTTCAGAAAGTTTTCAGTTAATTCACTGTGATTTATGGGGACCCTATCGAACCACTGCACTTTGTGGTACAAGATATTTTTTAACCATTGTTGATGATTATTCGCGAGCAACGTGGATATACTTGCTGCTTGACAAGAGAGAAGTCTTAGTGAATTTGTGCAATTTTATCGCCTTGGTGGAACGTCAATTTAACAAACTAGTGAAAACGGTGTGAAGTGACAACGGTACTGAATTCACTTGCCTCGGCAATTATTTTTGTAAGCATGGTATTATGCATGAAACTTCTTATACAAGAACTCCACAACAAAATGGACGTGTAGAACGCAAGCATAGGCATATACTCAATGTGGCTCGAGCTCTGCGGTTCCAAGCAAATCTTCCCATCGAATTTTGAGGGGAATGCATTTTGACTGCTGGATATGTGATAAATCGGACTCCATCACTCATTCTGCATGGAAAAACACCATATGAAGTCTTATATGGTAAGACGCCTCAACTCGGACATATGCGTGTATTCGGATGTTTATGTTATGTTCATAACCAAGGACATGAAGGAGATAAATTTGCTAGCCGCAGCCGCAAATGTGTTTTCATGGGTTATCCTTATGGCAAGAAGGGGTGGCGAGTTTATGACCTTGAATCAGGAGTATTTCTTATTTCAAGAGATGTTATGTTCTGTGAAGACAAATTTCCTTACCTCACTTATGACCAGAAAAGCCCACTTTCCGCGCATGCTGATTCTACCCCAGGTCCTATGATAGATTGGAATGGCATGGATGACAATGAGGAACCAAGCAATGCTCCGCATAGTCACATGCATGAAAATCTTGTTCCTCATGTTGGGCCAGCGATCGGTAGGGCAAATGGGACAAACGATAATTTGGAAGGCCATACATCAACACTCGAGCCTTCAACTATCCTTCCCTCTGACACAGCAGTAGTTCATGACTGCAACCATGAGACTACACATGATAAGGGGGGTTCCAGTGTTGTTGTAAATGAGGAATATTTGGGTCGCGGCCAACACACCAAGATATCTTCCACTCGTCTGCGAGATTTTGTGACAAACACCATCTGTACGTTAAGCCCCACGAAGAGTTCACCTTGCTCATCACAATCCTCAGGTACGCCATACCCTATAGCTCATTATGTGAACTGTGATAACTTTTCTGCCAAATATAGACATTTCTTGGCAGCTATCACTGCAGGAACTGAACCTCAAACATTTGCTGAGGCCGTGAAAGATGAACGGTGGAGACAAGCCATGCAACATGAAATACATGCTTTAGAACACAATGGCACTTGGACTATGGAACCTCTTCCTCCTGGTAAGAAAGCTATCGGATGCAAATGGGTTTCTCGAATTAAGTATAATTCAGATGGCTCAATTGAAAGATTCAAAGCAAGACTCATGATCTTGGGAAATAATCAAGTTGAAGGGCTTGACTACAATGAAACGTTTGCTCCTGTCGCCAAAATGGTCACTGTTCGTACTTTTCTTGCTGATGCTGCTGCCAAACGCTGGGAACTTCACCAAATGGATGTTCACAATGCTTTCTTGCATGGTGATCTTGAAGAAGAGGTGTACATGAAGATGCCCCCCGGCTTTCGATCTCCTACTTTAAACCAAGTATGTCGTCTCCAAAAGTCCCTATATGGTTTGAAACAAGCTCCTAGATGTTGGTTCGCTAAATTGGCTGGTGCTTTGAAACAATATGGGTTCAAGCAATCTCATTCCGATTATTCTTTGTTTACTCTGCACAAAGGTACACTACAACTCCATGTCCTGGTCTATGTTGATGATCTGATTATTTCAGGAAATAATAGTGCTGCCATTCACACCTTCAAACATTACTTAAGCACCTGCTTCCATATGAAGGATCTTGGTTCTTTGAAATATTTTTTGGGCATTGAAGTTGACCGCAACTCTACTGGTCTTTTCCTTTGTCAAAGGAAATATGCTCTTGACATCATTTCTGAAGTTGGCATGCTAGGCGTTAAACCTGTGGCTTTTCCTCTAGATCAAAATCATCATCTTCCATTGGTTGAGGGACCACCTCTTTCAGACCTAGAACACTATCGTCGATTAGTGGGACGTTTAATTTATTTATCTGTTACAAGACCGGAACTTTCCTATTGTGTGCATATGCCTGCACAATTCATGCAACATCCATGTCAGGAACATTGGGAAGCAGCTCTTCGTGTTGTCCGGTACCTCAAAGGTAATCCAGGCCAAGGAATTTTGCTCCGTGCTGACTGTGATCTACAGCTCTATGCTTGGTGTGACTCTGATTGGGCTAGCTGCCCTTTAACTCGACGCTCCATTACAGGTTGGTTTGTACTTCTTGGTAATTCACCTATCTCTTGGAAAACCAAGAAACAACACACTGTATCTCGCTCTTCAGCTGAAGCTGAATATCGATCCATGGCTACCACCACTTGTGAACTAATATGGCTAAAAGCTTTACTTCTGTCTCTTGGAGTTGCTCATCCACATCCTATGAAACTCTACTGTGATAATCAAGCAGCTCTTCACATTGCTGCCAATCCAGTTTTTCATGAGCGCACAAAACATATTGGAATTGATTGTCATTTTATTCGCAATGCAATTCTCAGCGGCAACATCAGTACCAGGTACGTGCCCACTCATGCTCAATTAGCGGATATCTTCACCAAGGCATTGAGCAAGAAGCAGTTTGAATACTTTCTCAACAAGTTGGGCATTCGAAATCCATATGCTCCAACTTGAGGGAGGGTATTAGGCGAAGATCTCTAAAATCATGTTGGCGAATATTATGTTGCCTTATTCTGTCATATCTCCTAATATCATGCGTTGCTGTAAACGTGTAATCAGTTATCAATTAAGGCATACATTTAGGTAGCTATGTTTGGAAGTTGCACGAAAATAGTGCTTCTCTGTGTATATATGTACTGGTTCTCTAAATCAATGGATATACCTTCAAATTCAAATCGTTTCTTCTCAGGGAATGATGAGAAAAATAAAGAGAAAGGGGATGATTTGTCATATCAGAGCACTGCAATTCTAGCTAAAAAAACTACTTTTATCGTATTTGTCATATCAGATGAAATGTCAATGGTGCTCTCAATTTATGCTGTCTTCGTTCACTTTTTGATTTCGCTGATTCAAGGTTCGGAAATGGTCAAGGATGAAAAGATAGACAAGGAAACCACTAGGATATTATTTGGGGTTGCCACGTTGTTTATCATGATAGGATATTAATTACCTTCCTTGTGGCTTGCAATCACCGTCTGACTCATTGGTTTGAGCTTCTTCTACCTTGTCTTGTGTAAGGTGTTGTATGTAAAGGCGATGTAAATTGTATTTATAAAATTTTTCTTCGTTGTGGCTTGCTATCATCGTCTGACTCATTGGTTTGAGCTTCTTCTACCTTGTCTTGTGTAAGGTGTTGTATGGAAAGGTGATGTAAATTGTATTTATAAATTTTTTAAAAAATTTTTATTTTTTATTTAAAATAAAAAAATTGTATTTTTAAATCGTTTTGATGTATTAATGTTAAAAATAATTTTAAAAAATAAAATTTTTTTATTTTAATATATTTCTAAATAAAAAAATATTTTAAATCACTACTATAATTTCAATCACGTTCTTAATGTTTAGTTCCTTTACGAAAGGATTTATAAGATAAGTTATTATAGGAAACAATCAATTATAAATTTCCTATCAAATAAAATTCAGATGTATTTTTTAAAAAATTCTTATTGTTTTTGAAAAAATTTCGTGAGGTTGTATGGTCAGAAATCATGTGGTTGTTTTGATTTCCTAAATTGTAAAATCTTGAAGTGGCTTGTTTGCTGATTGTGTTTATATATCTTTTGCTGATAAGAAGCTAGTTACCTCTTCAAAGCCTATATATGATATAACTACAACTATAAGAAGTTTGCCATAAATCGATATTATTTGTCATTGGTTTCTGCGGGTTTTATGATGTTTGTACTGTTAATCGCAGGAATAAAGTCTATTGCATGTGGTCCTTGTACCAGAGTTTTATATCTGTTTCTTATGAACACATTAGCTAATTCATTTCTTATGTTTGCGTTACAATGGTTCTCAGAGTTGAATAGGAGATTCATCGTGTGGGTGGGGATATTGGCAGCGTTGATTTTTTTGGTTGTCTTTCCTGTGAATCCGGTTTTCAGGAGGATGAAGAGATGATAAACAATGTTGAAAATGACACCGTTACACTCGAAAAATCTTTTTTTGATTAGAGACGTAGTTGCTAAGTATTAGAAGTTTTTTTTTTTTTTACACCGAGCCTTGTAGCCCAGGTTTCCTTTGCCTCTGCATCCTGGGTTCAAGCCTCAGCGTGTACGCCTGTCACCCCCGCGGTGCCTTACATGTTCACTGGGTTTGCAGGATGTTCAGTGAGCCGTGGGATTAGTCGTGGTGAGCGCAAGCTGGCCCGGACACCCACGTAAATCAAAAAAAGAAAAATTTTTTTTTTTCTTAATGTTACCCCTAGATCAAATTGCAATTGAACCCCTAAATTTCAAAGCCATTTACAAAACAGTACTTGATTTTCAATTTAATCAATTCACTCCTCAATTGACTTTTTAACTTTTAATTCAATCAAAATTACCCTTGAAAAAATAAATTAACCCCCATAGTGTTATTGACTATTGACTTTGATCCTTCAACTTTAATTGCTTGCACTTTGATCTTTGAATTTTAAAATAAAGTTTAATTAAGTCCCTAAACTTATTAATTCTTCTAATGTTTTACCACATTTATAATTCCATCATTATTAATCCTCAAACTTTCAATTTGTGTTGTCTTAACCCAATTCTCAAATTATTTTTTAATCCATTTATTTTTTTTGTTTTTTTTGTTTTATTATTTTAAATTAAAAAATTGGGTTATAATAATAATAATAATAATAATAATAATAATGATGATGATGTTTTTCAATAATGAGACAAAAATTTTAAATTTTAGCTAAAATTTGTGAAAAAAAATTCAAACAAAAACAGTCAATTCCAGATTTGCTATCAAATAAAATTTCATAAATTTGTGTTTTTTATTCACTTTCTAAGTTCAATAACTATTAATGTAGCAAGATACATTGATGTGCACGAGTGTCTAAGTATTATAAAGAACATTAAAAAAGGAAAAAGTGTTAGCATAGTCATCCTTTCCTTTTCACTTTTGTATTCCAAAATCCTTTGCCTTGCTAGCAAGTTATGCTTTAGAAGAGGGAATTAACAATAAAATGTTTTTTTAAACTTTTCATCTCTAGTGTTTTTTATGATAAGAAAACAAAAAAAAAATAATACAAAAAACATAAAAATTATAAATTAATAAATAATTGCATTTATATAATTTATATAATCTTAGATTGACAGTATTCCATATTAATGAATTTGATTAATAAATTAATCAATAAAATATTGATTAATCCAGCATATACTACAAACAAATGTTCACAAAAATCTTATTTTTTCACAATAATGCAAATTTGGATTTTGTTTGAAACAATATATATAATGATATTAAATTTGTATTTAGTATGAATAATTAATTTTCCTAATTAGATTGTTATTAATAATTAATATCATAGTAAGTATATTTTCATATAATAATAATAATAATAATAATAATAATAATTTTGCCTAAAATACTCAGTCCTTGATTTGCTATCAAATAAAATTCAGTTGTATTTAAAAAACAAATATTCATTATTTGGAATAAATTGTTAGTTACAAATAGAAAATAAAGAATTTTAAAACAGTTTGTGATTGAATTTTTTGGTTTGATTCTCTTAATAGTGTTTTATGAATGTATGTACTTGTATAGTGAGATATTGTTTTAGTTTAGTGTGTGTACTAGATTATTGACCCGCGCTAGCTACATTGTAGGTTGGGTTAATTTTTTTTTTTTAACATAAAAAAGTATTTAGATATTGCTAATGTATATTTTAGTGGAAAAGAAATTTAAACTGTGTTAGTGTTGACTCAATATTACATGATTGATTTTGAGAGTCCAAAAGTAACTCGGACGACCACTAAAAACATAATTTGACTAAAAATAATTCAAGATGATATATTTTTTAAATATTAAGATAATAACATATTAGATTGACTTAGATCAACTTAGGTTTTTGGAATAAGTCGATATATTGAAAGGGCTAACCATAAGGTAGCAAAAAACAAGATACATGAAAAAAATAAAAATCACAATAACAAAAAGCAAACACAAAAAGAAAGGAAAAGAAAGTCAACAGATACATAACCGAAAAAGGACATTAGGAATGATGAAGCTGATACGCCATGCTAAAAGCCTTTATTTGGTATTAGACCAATCTATAATACCTTCAGGTCCCATAATTAAAGAAGTGCCAGTAGCCATGAAGAACTTATCTGCAGACTTGAGCCAATTTGAGAGGCGATAAAGAATTAAGGAGAAAATATCTTCGAAGGTCGCAGTTCCATCATTGAAGATTACCTTGTTCCTCATAAGCCATATACTCCAGCTAACACAACAAGAAAGCATAGACCAAGCCTTACGCTGGAATTTTCCGAACACTAGGTTGGGCCATTGATGTAAAAGATCATCCACACAGCAGGGAAGCCAACCACTAATACCCCACCAATCCAAGAATTTCATCCATAATTTCCACACTGGTCTACAATGGAGGAGAAGATGATTTGAAGTCTCAATCTCATTTTCACAAAAGATACAAAAGGCTTGATCAACTGGGATTATATTACGGCAAAGTAAGAAATCCTTAGTGCACAGTCTATTCTGAACAGCTAGCCAAAGAAAAGATTGAACCTTAGGGGGGACCCCTTTTTGCCATATCGAAGCCTTGAAAGTTCTAAACCCTGGATTCACAATCCTGTCAATAAGTAAAGAACAAGTTTTAACTGTATACCCTCCATCTGTTGAAGAGGACCAGACTTTTTTATCTAAAGTTGTTGCCTTTATTCGAAAGCTTTCTAGAGATGAGAGAAGGTAGACGACCTGCTCAGTTTTAAAGAGGAACAATTGTCTGCTCCAAGCTAACTCCCACTTCCATTCTCCTTGCTCCCAAATTCCCATGTCAGCAATTGTGGCATTCGGTTTAGTGGTAAGAATGTAGAGTCGTGGGTAGATGACTTTCAATGGAGAGCTATCAAACCAAACATCATACCATAATCGAGTCAGAGAGCCATTTCCCACTACAAATCTGCAATTATTGGCTAAAGCTGAAGAGACAGAGTCTGTTGAGGTCATAAGGGATGTTATATCCCTCCAGATACAAGACAATCTTCTACTAAAAATAGGGAAACCATTTTCAAACACCGGCTTGAATTTGTTGAATATCATCTTCTTCCACAGCTCATTACCAGGAAAAGAGAGCCTCCAAATCCACTTGAAAAGCATTGCTTTATTCTTGGCTATCAATGACCCAATCCCGAGGCCACCCCTATCCTTATCTCTAACAACCACGCTCCATTGGACTTTGCAAATTTTTCTCATTTTGACAGTTCCCGACCATAAGAATTTGCATTGGATGGAAGTAAGTAAGCGACACACACCTTTTGGCATAAGGAAGATGGACATGAAGTACAAAGGAAGGGAGTTCAACACACTTTTGATAAGGCAAATACGACCGGCCATGCTTAACATTCTCCCTTTCCACGAAGTGAGTTTCTTTCGAAACTTATCAATGACGGGTTTCCGTGTTGAAATCCTTCTAGGGTTAGACCCCAAAGGCATTCCCAGGTAATTACATGGAAGAGAATCATGCCTGCAGTAAACTGATTTTGCAAACTCATCCAAGCAAGAGTCATCAACATTGATTCCTATAAGAGAACTCTTAAAAAAATTAATGTGCAAGCCTGAGCATAGAGCAAACCACCTTAAGACTCTTTTAACTGACTGGAGGGCATGCAAACTAGCTGGCATAAAGACAAGAGTGTCATCTGCATATTGAAGGTGACTTAAGAAGTTATTGGAGCCAAAATCAATACCCTGAAAGATGTCTGAGGATGCCGCACGTTGGAAGAGAACAGATAGACCTTCAGTAGCAATATTAAAAAGAAAGGGAGAAAGGGGATCACCTTGCCTAATACCTCGCCCCACTTTGAACTCTGGGGAAGGAGAGCCATTGACTAAGACTGAAACCTGACTAGTAGACAAGCAGGAGGAAATCCACCCTCTCCATTTAGCACCAAAACCCATGTAAGTCATCACCTCGTCAATGTAATCCCATAGAACTAAATCAAAAGCTTTTTGGAAATCAACCTTGAAGATGAGACCCGATCTTCAACTTCTTTTTAGATCATAAACCACTTCATTAGCTACCATAAAACCATCAACAATTTGTATGTCTGCTATAAAAGCAGTCTGATTGTCACTAATCAAGCTGCCTATTACTTCCTTTAATCTGCTGGACAAAATCTTCGCAATAATCTTGTAAATACCATGGATCAAACTAATGGGGCGATACTCTTTGAATTCCATAGTAACCTTTCTTTTCGGCACCAAAGTGATATAGGAGAGGTTAACCCCTTTCGGCATAGACCATGTTCTAAAAAATTCAGTGATCAGGTCTAATAAGTCTTCTGCAATAAAATCCCAAGCGAGCTTATAGAATTTAAAATTGAAACCGTCTGGACCAGGACTCTTAGAACCATCACAATCCCACACACATCTTTTAATTTCATCCAATGTCACATCTCGCTCTAGCCAAAGAGACAACTTTGAATTTAACCTTTTAAAACCTACTGGACCCATCTCTGCTTTCTTCCCAATTGGAGCTCTATACAGATTATAAAAATAATCAACAGCAGCAGATTTGATTTCTGGTAATGACCGGAGTTCAGCCCCCTTATGATTGATCATCATAATATGAGATTTAGCTCTTTTGAAGTTAGCTATCAAATGGAAAAACCTGGTATTACGATCCCCTAGCTTGCACCACAACTGTCTAGATCTCTGCCTCTACTTGCATTCAACTCTATTACTGTAGGTCCATTTATCCTTTATAAGAGATTCAAGCTTGAGGTGATCTGAGGGACATAGAGGATCAGCCTCCTGTTTTCTCTCTAGATCATCAATTTGGGAAATCACAACTTGAAGCTTGTACTCCTGATCACCAAAATCATCTTTGTTCCATCGCCGAAGTTGAGCTGCTACAAAGCTAAGCTTCTTAAGAAATCTGAAACGTCTTGGGAATGCTATACACCCGTCAAACCAAAAGCCTCTAATAATATTTTTGAAGTTAGGAAATTGAAGCCAACAGTCCAAAAATTTAAAAGGCCGATAACCGCTCTCTAGGAGGGAATCAGACACAAGTAAGGGGCAATGGTCTGACATTTCTCTGGGTAATTGATGGAGCATTACATTTGAGAATTGTAGAAGAAAGGATTCATCTGAGAAAGCACGGTCTAGTTTGCTCATCAAGCAATTCCTGAACCAAGTGAAGTAACCTCCAGCCAGTTGATACTCAATAAGGTGACAAGAATCTAGAAAATTCCTAAAAGCTGAAGAGCCCTTGATATGAAGATAGCCACTGCTTCTATCAATTTGATTCAAAGTCTCATTAAAATCTCCCACCATCAACCACGGAATAGGGAAGGCATGTCTAAGGATACACAAGTTCTTCCAAAGATCCCTTTTTTCTGACATAGAACAAGGGGCATAAACACCAACAATAGCACAGATAAAACCACTTTGCATATGCTGACCGTATAGACCAATCCACCCGTAACCATATTCAACAGATGAAACCTGAAATTTAGTATCATCCCAAAGAGCAATCATACCCCCTCTACTACCTTCAGCCTCGTTACAAGCCCAATTAACATTGCTATTATTCCAAACACGAAAAATGAGAGAGTCTGTGCAAGTCTTAATTTTAGTTTCAAGAAGGAAACACACTTCAATACTATGAATATCAATAAGCCTACTCACAGCCCGCAATTTTCCAGCCCTACCCAGACCACATAAGTTCCAAGAGAGAACCTTCATAAAGAAAATAGAAAAAATCCTAACCAAAGCAGAGGAAACAAAGGACTTACTGGACAGCCCTCCAGTCAGCCTCCTCTTGTTGAATCTGTTTCCGAATATCTCCTTCAAAAGCATAAAGGTTGGAATTGTCCCCAATAAGCAAAGCTTCCCCAATCTGGACCATACCCTGAACTTCTCGATCTTCTGAACTCACAGTAGCTTCTTCATCTCCTGATTGCATAGATCTTGTTATACAAAGATGTTTATAAGAATCCCCAACATTTTGAAAATGGCGTCTATTCCCCATGTGAACATCTGAGTCATCTGTAGATTCTTCTATGTCATCCGCGTGTCTCTGTAAAGTCCCATGAATTGTTAAAAGTTTTGTCTTTCTTTGTCTTGAGCGAAATTTCACTTGACTGCTGTCCTGTTGAGTAAGATCTCTAGAGTTGGTATACATAGTAGAACCCAACTTTAGGGGTTGGCTTGGTTCATCCGTTTGGGGCCATGTATCTTGAATTGGCTCATGGGCCAAGTCATAATTGGAGCAAGAAAATGAGGAGGTACTATCAAGGGAGTCAGAACAGTAAGTACCCAAACTAAGCTGGGCTTCTACCATAAGGGGGTGGCCCGAAGTAACATGACCAAGTTCCACCGAATGATGAGCTTGAACATTAGAGTCTTGCACCTTGCTAACATCGGCAGCATAGTTGCTAGTGGTGCTGACGTGATGATTTAAGTTTTGAGTATATCCCAAAATTTCGGGGAAAAGATTTGTAGACATTGTTGGGAAGTGGACTTGTCCCCCTAGTTGTTGCAGTGCATTTATGATGACAAGAGAGCTATGGTCTTGGAGCCTAGTTGGAGCCGAATAGGAAGCATCCCTATAAGCTGTATCATCAGCTAGATGTGGTTTATCAGTTGCCGCCTCTTCACAATTTGAAAAAGATTTCATTTTATCCCCCGTATCAAGCCCCACGTCATGAGTAGTTTCAACTGAAAAATTTGCTATAGTTCCATCCGAACTAGATTCATAGCCACCAGTTGTGGACCCATCTTCCAAAACTAAGTTACTATGGAAGGTGTCCATGGAGTAGCAAATTGACTCAGCCATGGGATAGTGAAGACTGTCGATTTCGTCAATACGAATGGTATGTTCTTCCCCATCAATGTGCAAGATGATTGTCTTCCTTATATCTTCATCACTTCTTGTACTAAGCAGTAAGCGTAAAGATACAAGGGCTGAGCGTCTGAGGCCTAAACGGTCAAAGCCAATAATATCTCCTGTAGATCTGAGAAGAGTTGCTAGACAGTTTCTGTTCCGTCCAACTATTGGCAATCCTTGTATGGAGATCCATGCTAACCTATCAATGGCACAATCCGTAGAAAGCCATGGCCTTATATCATCAAATTATTTGTCCCAATAAGGCAAGTCAGCCTCAAAAGCTTGCATCATGGAGGGATGATCTTCAAATAGGATCAGAACCTGTGAAGCACCAAGAAACCTCATTCCGGTTGATTGAATGTCACAACTAATAAGGTCATCTTGAATCTTTCCATAGTCTACACCTGCAGATATGGATGCAAGCAAACAATTGTTCAACCATGATATGTCTTGTGGTTTTGGAGAGTAAATGACAGTTTCTTTCATCGAAACAAGTTCAGGTGGCTTTTGAGGAAGACAAGTTTCTTGCGCAGACATTAGATTGTGCGGGGTATCCATAGTTTGCAGAACTGTTGCATAGGTTCGATGATCTCTTGTTCTAAAAGGTGGGCTTTTCAGTCTAGCTACATGTTTAAGGGGATTTTGTGGGATTTTGCCTTGTGTGTGTCTTGTTTCAAATCTTGCTAAGTTAACCCGCAACTTGTAAGAGTCAAACCAAATATTTGAGTTATGAGACTATAATAACCCCATGAAAAACAAATTAAAATAAATTATAAAGGTTAATTTTCAATCAACTCAAAGTTAAATAATGAAATTAAAAACAAAATCAATTAAAAAAAACTTAAAAAAAACTCAAGTTAACTTATCAAACTTGCGACTTAGGTTATAAAATTGAAATAAGAATATAGAAAAAAATAAAAAATATATATATAAAAAATTAATCCCTAATAAGTAAAATGTTGATTTAGTTTAAGTGTATGGATGCGTGCATATGCTTGCACATATATGAGTGTTTTTAATTCACTTTTTAAGTTTGATAAATATTGATTTAACGAGATACTTTGATATACAGCATGGTCTTCCTTTCCTTTTTCTTTTGTGTTTCAAAATCCTTTGTCTTGCTAGGAAGTTATGCTTAGGGAATTAACAATAAAGGTTTTTTGAAAACTTTATGTTGTCCCAAAAAAACAACTTGCCTTGCTAGGAAGTTATGTTGACGAGTGATTTATTCACATTTGAGCATTTGTCAAGTTCAAGAGCATAGACAACATTGAAAAAGGCAGGTAATACCCTATTATGATAGAAAGCATTTCATCTCTATTATCTTTTATGATAAGCCAAACAAGAAAAAAAAACTTAAACATTATAAATTAATCAACAATTATATATATATATATATATATATATATATATATATATATATGAATGTTATAGTATCAATATTCTCTGCTTATAAAAGAAGGAAAAAATACTCATAATTTTTTTTTTAAAATTGTGATAAAATGTTTTAGTTTCATTTGCTAAATAATGTTTTTATGAATGCATATCCAATATTTACAGTGAAATACTGATTTAGTTTATGTGCGCGCGCATGTGTGCATATGCTTGCGCATATGTGTGTTTTTAATTCACTTTTTAAGTTCGATGTAGCGCGAGATACTTTAATATATACAAGTGTCTAAGTATCAGATAAAAAAAGAAGAGTGTCAGCATGATAATCCTTTCCTTTTATTCTGTGTTTCAGAATCAAAGATATTGCGACACAATATCAAAATGGAAAATAAATGTAATTTGTGGTTCTTAACGCTTTTTCCTCCTTTAAATACCGAAGAAATCAGCAGCTTGTGATCAGTTGAGGAGTGGAACCTCTTGCCTTTGAGCCACAGTGGTTAATTTCACCTCCCCTTCTTTTGTTTACTTTTCATTTAGTGAGTTTCTCTAAGCTACAAAATAGTATGGATCCTGTCTTGTTCAAAGCTGCAGAAGCAGGCAATATCGATCCCTTTGAGAAATATCAAACCTCCCTTGATCAGTTATTGACTCCAGACGAGAACACCATTCTTCATGTCTACTTAGGAAACCAAAGTAGGGAGCCGGAATCCACTGATTTTGTTGTTATAATTCTTGAAATGTGTCCACCACTGTTATTCCAAGCCAATAAGAAAGGTGAAATCCCACTCCATTTGGCAGCAAGATATGGTCTTTCCAACGTGGTAAAGGTCCTCATTGACCGCGCCAAAGCTCTACCTACTGATCCAGAGAGCGGAGTAACAGAAGCAAAAAAGATGTTGAGGATGACCAATGAAGAGCAAGATACAGCGTTGCACGTGGCAGCTCGAAATAGGCGGAGCCAGGTGGTGGAAATATTGACAAAAGAGGACCCTGAGTTTTCATATTCCGCCAATGTTCATGGAGAAACTCCACTTTATATTGCTGCTTCCAGTTGCGGTCAAGAAAAGGTGATCGATGAAATCCTAACTAATTGCATCTCAGTGGACTATGGCGGCCCTAATGGTAGAACTGCTCTACATGAGGCAATCAGGCGGGGAGATGATGGTAGGATTTTGTGCTCAAGTCTGGAGAATTCAATATTTTATATATAATAGTGTAAACTATAATTTATAAGCCACGTATATTTGATTTTATATATCCGGGTTTGCTTTATAATTAGCTTTTGTAAAATAAAAAAACTTTGTGAGTTTAAGTATTGCATATATAGTAATTCACATGGAATAATTACGTTTGTTTTGTGAAAAGTGATTATTTAAAAATAATTTTTTAAACTTTTGTGTTTATTTGTAATTAAAAAAATTGATTAAAGAAAAACACTTTTCAATTAAAGAAAATTTTGACTTGGTTTCTAAGAAAGTGATTTTTTTTTATTTTGGGCGGAAAACACTTTCTAGAAGTTGTGAAAAAATTTAGAAATATCATGTTATTTACTGATTATATCAAATTTGATCTTCAAACTTTTGATTGATATATATTTTATTTTGAATCTTTTTTTTTTCAAATTTCATCCCTTAGAATTTGATTTAATTTGATTTTTATATCAACTTTGATCCTTATTTTTATCATTATTATTTGTTTTTCTCTTATCATTAATTGATTTTTATTTATTTATAAGATTTAGTCCTTTTTTTTATTTAAAATAATTTATGAAATTATAATTTATTTTAATTTTATCTGAGATCATTTATGATATTAGATTTTTATCAGTTAAATTTTATCTTCATTATCTTCATTGTTATTTATTTTATCTGAGATTATTTATGATATTAGATTTTTTTTTTCAATTTTATTCTTATTCAACTTTTTAATTTGTAAGATTAGCTTCTTATTATTTTAATAAACTTGAAAAAAAATATTAACAATATTTTTTCTAGCTTATTTTTCATAACATAGCCAAATACTGAAAAATGTTTTCCAATTTATTTTTCATGATGCTACAAAACATTGAAAAATAATTTATTTTCTAGAAAATTATTTTTCAAGAAACCAGTTTTCTAAAAGAAATTATTAAACGGGGCATAAGTGAAATCACTGTTGTTCATGTAGGATAACTTTTATTCCTTGTTTTGTTGTTGTTTTAGAGACAGCAAGAAAATTGTTAGAAAAAGAAAAAACGTTGACGAAAACAACCGATGAGAACGGCTGGTCACCACTTCACTACACTGCCTATTATTTCTGGTCTACTCGTGTAGTGAAAGTATTACTAGAATGTGATGCGTCCGCGGCCTACATTGCTGAAACAGAGAAGAAGAGAACAGCACTTCACATTGCAGCCATTCGAGGACATGTAGACGCAATGAAAGAGATTGTTTCTGGATGTCCAGATTGTTGTGAGCTAGTTGATAACAGAGGTTGGAATGCCCTTCACTATGCTGTGGCAAGTAAAGATAAAGCAGTGTTCGACAAATGTCTGGAGATTCCATTACTTGCAAGACTTGGAACGAAGAAGGATGAGAAAGGAAACACGCCCTTCCATCTAATTGCTGCTTTAGCGCACAAACAGAAGCAATGGAAACGTGTTTTATTTGGAAAGGAGATTCCAAAGTTATGTGGTCTTAATAAGCGAAAGCAAAGCGTCTACGACATTAATGGAGGAAATTTGGGAGAGATACAGGTAATCAATCCTTTAAGAATTAACTGTTGTGATCCACAATATATATCCATTAATGAATCAATTAAATCACAGCAAATTGGTTTTACTTTGCATCTAAGATTCTCTTAGCTCCGCATCTTAATCATGTCCACCAAATGGGTCCACATAACTTTTGTTCAGTTTCACTCTATTATATCGCAGTACTAAATATAAAAATAAAGTAATCTGAATAACTTAATAATCTTTTTTTTATTTGAAATGAAGTCATTTTATTGATTTTGTTAAGTTTTTCATCTACAATAACAGATTATGTATATAAATCGCATGTAACTGTTTTATAAAAACATATATTATTCAATAAAAAAACAAAAGTACGTAGTACAAATGAATGAAAAAAAATACAATTAATTAAAATTTTAAAAATCTAATAGAAACTTAATATAATTTAAAAAGCAATTAAGGAGAGTAACAATAAACAATAATATATTGGATTACTCCTCCTAGGAAATTAATTATTTTTAAAACCTCTTTAACAGCTTAACATAATCTTACAAGCAATTAAGTCCTCCTAGGAAATTAATTTTAGAATGAAATGATGTAGAATTAATGGTATATAAAATTAAGTCCACATATTAGTTTTCTTTTTGGGGATAATTGGGCTAATGGTAAAGCATGCGGTTTAATTTCAACCAAATTAATTTTTGTTACTTGCTAATATATATAGCAACAAAAAGGATTTGATTGCAAACAAACTAGTTGTGGAAACAAAGGCTTGGATGTTGATATATGATATATGTTAAATAGCTAAAAATTATGGATTATTTGTTTAAATTTTTAGATTGAGTTAGTGTTTTTAAAAATAGTATTACAATTTTATTGATCAAACAATTATAAATTCAAATCTTACTATTTTTATTATAGTTAATAAAATTTAAATACAAGATAATATGAATAAAATTTTAAAAAAATTCACTTAAAAAAATAATCTAGAAAGTAATAAAAAATTATTTTTAAAACCTCTTTAACAGCTTAACACATTTTACTCAAAATATATATTTTTGCAGAAAGAGATCCTAGAATCGATTGAAGATGTTGGCAATGGACCGATTGGTCGCGGTCCCTTTGTTTTGAAAAAGATAAACAATGATGAGGAAAACAAAGAGGAAGATGGAGCTTTGAGTAAAGCAAGAGAGTCTTATCTAGTTGTTGCGACGCTGATAGCAACGGTAACATTTACAGCAGCTTTCACCCTACCTGGAGGTTATAAGAGCGACCGAGGCACAGCAATTCTAGCTAAAAACAATGTTTTTATAATATTTATCATCTCAGATGTAATGTCGTTTGTGCTCTCCATTTTAGCTATCTTTATCCACTTTTGGATTTCGTATATTCAATTTATTGGAAGTGGTAAGTATGAAGTGATAGATAAGGATACCACTAGGAGATTATTTTCGGTTGCCATGTTGTTGACCGCAATGGGCATGGGTATAATAATTACTACATTCGTTGCAGGCATATGTGCAGTTCTAGAATCTTCATCGGGGCTTACCTTAAGCATTTGTCTCATTAGTTATAGCTTCTTCTTCCTTGTGTATTGGTTCATTTACCAGAATGTAAAAGATAAGACCTAGTGAAACAATCAATTCTAAATTTTCTATCAAATAAAATTCAGATGTATTTTTAAAACATTCTTATTGTTTTTGAAAAAAATGGGTGACATCATATGTTCAAAAATTATGTGGTTGGTTGCCAAATCAGTTGTCAATTTTTTATTATTATTGTAATGGATGTGCAATTGTGCATCACAAGTGAAGTGGTTAAAAACTCTGATACTATTTATTTATTTATTTATTTTCATTTTCCTATTCATGACTAAAATTTAGGGACAGATAAATTTATTTTCGAAGTACAATTTGCTTTGATGGTTTGTTTATTAATCAAGATTGTACTTCTAAAGTGTTTGTTTTTATATTTAAAAAGTATTATTGAATTTTTGTAATATTTTTTATGATTTTAAATCATATATTAGCTAAAGGCAGGGAAAAGAATTCAAAAGCAGCCGCCAGCCAAGCAAATGCTAAATCACTGGTAAAGTTAACCGATCAGAAATATTTATGGGACCAAGAAATCTTTGCACGGTCTCATTCTGGGACCATATACCATGTAGCATTCAAGACTCATTTTTTTTTAAAATATAGCTAGAAAAGATAAAAATATTTAAAAAATAAAACACTTTGATTTAATATTTTATAACCATTTTTTTTACTGTTAAAATATGGATGGTCACATATTTTATATTTACTTTTTTTTTAACCTTCTCTTTCCTTTCAAATTATAATAACTATCGAAACCTAACGTGAAACCTAGAAAGCATATATAGGGACTACAAGTGAAAAAAAAAAACTTTGGGAATAAACTATAATTTTCCATGCTTCATAAACAATAAAAAAGAAAAAAATGGTTTTTTTGTTTGTGTTAAACTCGGTCAGCACTGTATACATTTTTTTGAATTGATTAAATTAAATTAAGTTTCATAAAATTGATGATGAATTTAATGCCATGATAGTTTTTTATATCATGAAATCACATGCAAACCAAGCCCAACTGTCATATTAAAATTATGTGAAGAGAATAAAATTGAAAATAATAATAATAAAATGAATAATTGATTATGAATAATTTTTTTTTTTTTAAAAAAAGCAAGTCGGAATTAGATGCATTGACTGCATATAGGATAATTGTGCATACTAGCTTGATTTTGTATCACTGTGGCTCAAAGGTTGAGGAGTGTAACCTCTTACCTTTGAGCCACAGTGATTTCTCCTCCCCTTTATTTGCTTACATTTCATTTAGTCAGTTCTCTAAGCTACAAAATGAATAGCATCGATCCCTATATGGATCCTGTCTTGTACAAAGCTGCGGGGGAAGGCAATATCGATCCCTTTGAGAAATATCAAACCTGCCTTGATCAGTTATTGACTCCAGACGAGAGCACCATTCTTCATGTCTACTTAGGAAACCAAAGGAGGGAACCGGAATCCACTGATTTTGTTGATATAATTCTTGAAATGTGTCCACCTCCATTTGGCAGCAAGATATGGTCATTCCAATGTGGTAAAGGTCCTCATTTACCGCGCAAAAGCTCTACCTTCAGATCCAGAGAGCGGAGTAACAGAAGCAATAAAGATGTTGAGGATGACCAATGAAGAGCAAGATACAGCGTTGCACGAGGCAGCTCGAACTAACCAGAGCCATGTGGTGGAAATATTGACAAAAGAGGACCCTGAGTTTTCATATTCCGCCAATGTTGATGGAGAAACTCCACTTTATATTGCTGCTTCTTACAGTTGGGGTCAACAAAAGGTGATCGATGAAATCCTAACTAATTGCATTTCAGTGGACTATGGCGGCCCTGATGGTAGAACTGCTCTACATGCGGCAATCATGATGGCAGATGCTGGTAGGATTTTGCGCTCAAGTCTGGAGAATTAAATAATTTATATATAATATCGTAAACTATAATTTAAAAGCCACGTATATTTGATTTTATATATCCGTGTTTGCTTCATAATTAGCTTTTTTAAAAAAAAAAAAACTTTTTGAGTTTAAGTATTGGATATATGGTTACATATATTTGTTTAATGAAAAGTGGTTTTTTAAAAATTATTTTTAAAATTTTTTTGTATTTATTTATTATTAAAAAAATTAATCAACAAAAAATACTTTTCAATTAAAAAAAAATTTGACTTAGTTTTTAAGAAAGTGATTTCCATTTATTTTGGATGAGAAACACTTTTCAGAAGTTGTGAAAAATTTAGAAATATCATGTTATTTACTGATTACATCAAATTTGGTCCTTAAACTTTTGATTGCTATATATTTTATTTTGAATTTTTTTTTTTCAAATTTCATCTCTTAGAATTTGATTTAATTTGATTTTTATATCAACTTTGATCCTCATTTTTATTATTGTTATTTTTTTTCTCTTATCATTAATTGATTTTTTTTATCTATAACATTTAGTCTTTTTTTTATTGTTATTTATTTTATTTCAAATAATTTATGAAATTATAATTTTTTTATCAGTTAGATTTGATCTTCATTATCTTGATTGTTATTTATTTTATTTGAAATCATTTTTGAAATTAAATTTTTTTTTCAATTTTATTCTTATTCAACTTTTTAATTAGTAAGATTTGCTCTTCATTATTTTAATAAACATGAAAAAATATATTAATAACTTGTTTTTCAGTTTATTTTCAATGACATAGCCAAATACTGGAAAGTATTTTTCATGATACTACAAAACATTAAAAAATATATTTTTTCATGTTCATTATTTTAATAAACATGAAAAAATATATTAATAACTTGTTTTTCAGTTTATTTTCAATGACATAGCCAAATACTGGAAAGTATTTTTCATGATACTACAAAACATTAAAAAATAATTCATTTTTCAGAAAACTATTTTTCAAAAAACCACTTTTCTAAAAGAAATTATAAAACGGGGCATGAGTGAAATCTTTGTTGTTCATGAAGGAGAACTTTTATTCCTTGTTTTGTTGGTTTCAGAGACAGCAAGAAAATTGTTAGAAAAAGAAAAAACGTTGACGAAAACAACCGATGAGAACGACTGGTCACCACTTCACTACGCTGCCTATTATGACTGCTCTGGTGCTACTATAGTGCGAGTATTACTAGAATATGATGCGTCCGCGGCCTACATTGCTGAAACAGAGAAGAAGAGAACAGCTCTTAACATTGCTGCCATTCAAGGACATGTAAACGCCATGAAAGAGATTGTTTCTCGATGCCCAGCTTGTTGTGAGGTAGTTGATAACAGAGGTTGGAATGCCCTTCACTATGCTGTGGCCAGTAATGATATAGAAGCGTTCGAGCAATGTCTGGAGATTCCAGAGCTTGCAAGACTTGGAACGAAGAAGGATGAGAAAGGGAACACGCCCTTCCATCTAATTGCTGCTTTAGCGCGCGAGCAGAACCAATGGGGAGGTGTTTTGAATCGATATTGTGGGTTTGGAAGGGAGATAATACATGGTCTTAATAAGCGAAAGCTAAGGGTCAACGACATTTATAGTGGAAATTTGGGAGAGATACAGGTAATCAATCCTCTATGAATTAACTGTTGTGATTCACAATATATATCCATTAATGAATCAATTAAATCACAACAAACTGGTTTTACTTTGCATCTAAGATTCTATTATCTCCGCATCTTAATTAGATCGACCAAGTGGGTCCACATAGCTTTTGTTCAGTTTCACTCTATTATATCGTAGTACTAAATATAAAAATAAAGTAATCGATCTGAATAACTCAATAATCTTTTTTTATTTTAAATGAAGTCATTTTATTGATTTTATTAAGTTTTTCATCTACAATAACAGATTATGCATATAAATCGCATGTAACTGTTTTATAAAAACATATATTATTCAATAAAAAAACAAAAGTTGTACAAATGAAAGAAAAAAAATACTTAAAATTTTAAAAATCTAATAGAAACTTAATATAATCTTAAAAGCAATTAAGGAGAGTAACAATAAACAATAATATGTTGGATTACTCCACCTAGAAAATTAATTTTAGAATGAAATGATGTAGAATTAATGGTATATAAAATTAAGTCCACATCTTAGTTTTCTTTTTGGGGATAACTGGGATAATGTAAAGCATGCGGTTCAATTTCAACCAAATTAGTTTTTGTTACCTGCTAATATATACAGTAACAAAAAGGATTTGATTGCAAACAAACTAGTTGTGGAAACAAAAGCTCGGAAGTTGATATATAATATGTTAAATAGCTAAAAATGATGGATTATTTGTTTAAATTTTTAGATTGGGTTAGTTTTAAAAAAAATAGTATTACAATCTTATTGATCAAACAATTGTAAATTCAAATCTTACTATTTCTATTTTAATTAATAAAATTTAAATATAAGATAATATGAATAAAATTTTAAAAAAAATCACTTAAAAAAATAATCTAGAAAATAATAAAAAATTATTTTTAAAATTAAACTTCTTTAACAGCTTAACATATTTTACTCAAAATATATATATTTTGCAGAAAGAGATCCTAGAATCCCTTGAAGATGTTGGCAGTGGACCGATTGGTCGCGACACCTTTGTTTTGAAAGAGGAAAAGAAAGAGAAAGAGAAAAACAATGATGAGGAAAACAAAGAGGAAGAGGAAGCTTTGAGTAAAGCAAGAGAGTCTCATCTAGTTGTTGCGGCGCTGATAGCAACAGTAACATTTGCAGCAGCATTCACCCTACCTGGCGGTTACAAGAGCGACCGAGGCACTGCTATTCTAACTAAAAAAGCTACTTTTATAGTATTTGTCATCTCAGATGCAATGTCGTTGGTGCTATCCATTTTTGCTATCTTTATCCACTTTTTGATTTCGCTTATTCATGGTTTGAGAATGGAGAAGAATAAAGAGATAGGTGAGGTTACCACTAGGATATTATTTGGGGTTGCCATGTTGTTTACCATGATTGGCATGAGCATAATGATTATCGCATTTATAACGGGCACATATGCGGTTCTAGAACCTTCATTGTGGCTTGCCATCAACACTTGTCTCATTGGTCTGAGCTTCTTCTTCCTTGTGTATTTAGTGTTTTGGTTCATTTACAAGGATGTAAAAGATAAGATATCCTAGTGAAACAATCAATTCTAAATTTTAAGCACGTACATGACAAATTATCTTTGGCATATTCTTTAAATGAAGTGCATGTACATGACAAACCAGACTGCTCTTGAGATACAAATTCATGGGGAAATAGTTCAAGACATTAGATACCAACTATTTACGGGTAACATTCCAAACTAAGTTGTAATGTAAAACAAGAAGCTATGAATCTGTGGAGTTGTGTTTTGATAGCATAAAATTTTTAAATTTAAAATTGAAATGATGGTGCTTGTATTTAAAAAAAAAAACGAATTAAAAATATTTGAATTAATAAATCAAATGTTTAATCTAATTAAAGGCTAAAACAGTTGGGTTTTTTTTTTGTAAAAAATAAAAAATAAATAAATGCAAATGTAAATATTTAATCTAATAACATGGTTGCTTTTTGTTTTTTTATTTAATTATATAAAAATAAAAATGATTATTCATTAATAGAGATAATTATTTGAATTCTCGGAAAAAAAATATATTTTTAGTTAATGTTTTTTTTAATGTTAATTTTTTTAATTTGAAAAACAAATATTTTCTAATAGAAATAAAGTTTATTGGATAAAAATAAAGAAAATCAAAATAGAAACTAGAAAAATTGAATTGATTTGAAATAAAGAGTGAACAATCTATCCAATCAAAACTCCTTGGCATCTCAGAAAAGAGTGCGTTTGAAGGAGGAGTGCATCAGGTAAATTGCTAATCCTATCGCACATAGATTTCATCTTTTGACGCTTAGCATACATTTTAGCAAACATGGGTTTTGGAGATAGGTGTTCCGTTTGCAAGTGAAACCGAAAAAGACACCAATTTTGATTAAAAAAAAAAAACACTTATCTGAGTCCCTTTCTGATCCACTTATGCTGTATAATATGAGGCAGCCATTACCCCCACCACTTCAAGAATTTGATAAGAAAATGAATTGTAGATTTGAATTTTAAATTCACGTTTTTATTCTTTAAACATTAAGTATATATTAAGTTTCTCCTTAAAATGTTTATAAGATGTTAAAATAAATAGAAAACCCTATCTCTATAAAAAGATTTTAGAATTCAAAATCATAAAGAAAACTCACATAAAATCTTAAATAAAATAATAAATCCAAAAACAATCTAGAAAAAAACAACGAAATTAGTCTAAGTAGCAACTTATAGGACTAATTTTTGAAGATTTAATAGTCCAATGTGTTGTTACCCAATTTTTGACCCACCTTTTTAATACATTTTTCGAAAAAATCCAAAAATAGTGAAAAACAACAAAAATCCAAAAAAATATGTTTTTAATATATTTGCAATGTTTTTAGCATTTTCAACGTCTTCTAAAAAGAATTTTAATTTTCAATTGTTTTTCGAACGCGTTCGACTTTTCACGAGTCATTTTAAAATCATTTATTTTTCTCATAGAATTGATGTTGATTTTGCTCATTTTTAAAAATACAAGAAAAAATCAAAATTTACAAAAAAAAGAAAATTGAGGGACCAATTTGGAGGCTTGAACAAACTTTTACCTATAAATATGGGTTGAAAACTCAAAAGGAGAGGGGGGGGTCATTTGGTAATTTTTGAGGAGAGGGAACACAAAACAGAAACTCTAATTTTTTCTCCCCTCACCAAAAACAAGCCGCCAGCCCCCCCACCTTGAATTTTTTTCTTCCCCATCACCGGCCAAACACAGCTCCCCCCTTCAGCCGGTTCTCCCTCTATCGAGGTCGCCTCCTCTTTCCCTCACCAGACCGACCAGTCTTCTTCCCTGCTCACCGGCAACCCGGACAAGCCACGGTCGCCACATCTTCCTCTCGGCTGCAATCTCCCTTTTCTTTTTCTCCATCAGCGACCAAACCAGGTCCTCCCTCCATCCGAAGCTTCCCCCTCAGCAGCCTCTTCTTCGGCGGTTCCTTCAACATCAACGACGAAGCAGCACCGAGAGCCAGCCATCCACAGATCCACCGGGCACCGACAGCTGCAGACTGGACGAAACCCAAAGAGCCAGCAGCGCCGTCCACCCTCTCTCGGCCTGCCACCAACACAGATCGGCCACAGAGCCGTCCGCCTACACAGATCGGCCACCGGCAGCAGCATCCCCGCCGCCAGAACTACCCAGCAGCGGCCACAGAAGCTGGATCTGTCACCAGCTGAGGAAAACAAAAAAAAAGGAAGGGATAATCAGATCTGAAAAGTAAAGAAAAATTAAAATCGACTGGATGTTGGGTTTTGTTTGGCTTTGCAGGTGACGCCGTTCTCACCGCCGGCAAGGAAGGGAAAGGGGGAGGAGGTCGTTGCAGACCCCCCCTGTTTCGGGTTGTTTTTCACGGCGGCGCGTGGACCCACGCGCCGCCAATGGCGGTGGTGCGTGAGATCCACGCGCCACCGCTGTTCCAGCAGCTCCAGAACGTTGCCCAGAACTGTTCCTGAATTTGTTTTGTGTCATTTTTGTAATTTCCAAGTTGTTTAATGTAATATTTGTGTAATTTTGAGTTTTTTTTTATAGTTTGTATTTTATGTAAATGTGGATGTAAAAAGAAAAGAAAAGAAAAGAGAAAGTGATAAATAATAATAAAAAAAAAAAGAAATGTTTGTGTGTGTTTGTATTTTTTTTTTATGTATGTTATTGAATAAATAAATAAAAAGGAATTTAAATGTTTTTTTGTTTTGGGCGGGCTGGAACATCAGTGCAGCCCATGCGGCGGGGCTGAGTCCAGCCCCTTTTCACTCCGGGCTGGAACATCAGTCCAGCCCATGCCTGTTGCATTTTGGGCCGGAACATCAGCCCAGCCCATGCGGCTGGGCTGAGTCCAGCCTTGTGGCTGGGCCAATACAGGCCCAGCCTAAGCTATTTATTATATGTATATATATATATATATATATATATATTTATATATTTTTTTTTATGTACATATAATTTTTTTTATGCACAAATATCTAAAGGACAGATAAAAATCATGTTGAATTTTCCATGGAAATGTAGAACATGTATCTACATATAGTCTGGAAAAGTAATAACTGATTTATCAAAGCCTTAGAATTGAGCTAAAATTTTGTTTTTAAAATCACATCAAGTCCATGAAGCTTGAAAGTGAATGTGGTGTGTATTTTTGTTTATGAATGTTTTTTTTATTTATTTATGACAAAATTGCAAGAATAAAGAAGAATTTAATATTCTGATTTAATCACGGATAAAGAATCATGAACTTACATGTAAGTTGTATTTTCTAAAATTCGATGAAAGAACAGAATTTTTAAAACTTCTTTAACACATCAAGTCCACAAAGCAGCTTACCTCAGGTAGGGTGTGTTAGAGGTGCTAATACCTTTCCTAACCACAACCAGTCCCTTACCCGCGATCTCTGATAAGACCAGTACATCAGGTTTCCTAGTAGCCCTCAATGAATTACTAGGTGGCGACTCCAAAGAACCAAATCAGCAAAACAGAACGAAAAATCGCCAGCCGATGCTGCGCGCGGATTTTTTCAACGTGCGACAGAATGGTGACTCCACTGGGGAAGGTATTGTTTTCAACATTATTGGACTAAGCTTTGCATATTTGATGTGTTTATGTTTTTGCATTTTTGTCTTATTTTATTTTTGTTTTACCCATGCATTTTGTAGAATTGTCTCATGCATCACATAGTGTAATTTTTAAAGCACACACAAGCTTCAGGTTAGGAGGGGGACTAGCAGCTTACCTTACGACTTTTAGTCAAGGTTTAAGTTTGTGTAAACCCCAACTCTTCGTTGAGTGCTTAGACTGGTAATAGTTGGACACGTGCCATCTCATTGCCTATAAGCCCCCATATTGCCTCCACGAGGGCGATCACTGGGACAACAAGAGACCTTTTTTAGAGACCAAATAATAAACCTACATTTTGTCTCACTTAAAAAGATTAGAACCTGTCTTTAGGATGTATGCTCCGTAGACATTGTTTTGCATCCGAGCAAGCCCTTCTTGAAGCATCTTGAACTCCAGACTTATGGGTGACACAATGACCGTCGCTCAAAACATTTTCATTGTAGAGTTTGTGCAAGAATTAAGATTCTTGTTTCATCATACAAGAGTTGCGACCATATGTCACCCCTCGAAGGGTGAGTTCGTCATATAGATTACATATTCATACATTTATCATGCATGTACCGGGTTGAAAGGTAGGTCCCCCGCACAAGCTGTGCTGCACGTGATTGAAGAAAAATGATGGGAGCAAAGAAAGATGTCAGATAGAGGCTCATTATCATATTGAGGTTGGAAGCATCAAAGGTGAAGTAGCTAGACTCAGATCTACTCGAACAAGTGTTGAGCATCAAATGGAAAGAGAATGTATGCACAGTCTTCTGTGGGAACACTGCTTGGCCATGTCCAATGGAAGCTGTACCTCTCCTTTTCAGTCATGAACAACATCAACAATGCCTTCAGTCATCAACTAATGACAACTCTAGTTCTTGTCCAATTGCGCTGTTAAGTGTTCATCGCCTCCACATCATCTAATGGAACCAAACAACTACTAGCCTCCTGTACATGATGCATTAGTCTGCTTTGAAGTTACCCAATTATGAGCTCAATTTCAGTTCAGTAGCACAAGATGTTGGTCTGAAAAACCATGATCAGACACTGAACTTCTACGTGGTAGAGCTCTCTCTATAGGGATTTATTTGTGGATCTGCCAATGGGAAATGCAAAAGGGGATGTATTAATTAAAATCTTTACATTGTGGTAGAATAGTTTGGCCGACTGCTAAATTAAAATCAAACAATCATGTCAAGAGAGGTCATTAGTAGTGTTCTTTCTTTAACCCAATTTAAGATAAGAGTAAAATCTTACCATAAAATCATTTATGAATTCAAAGCTTTACAGTTCAGAATAAAATCGTACCATGATCATCATGCATGGCTGCTGCGTGTAGTGCGGTTCTGCCATGAGAACCACAATATTCCACTGACTTGCAATTACTCAAGATTTCTTCGATCACTTTTTTTCTTTTTTCTTCCTGTCTTTTCCCATAAAACCTTACATTGGCAGCAATATAATCATAATTAGATATATGTGATTTTTATTAACATTTTAAGTCCAATAAATACTGATGTAGCAAGATTTTAAGTCCAATAAAAGAGAATTAAAAACCATTAAATTTTGGTATTTTTATTGTTCTTAAAAAACAATTAGGGAGATAAGTGAACTTATTCATATTGAATTAATGTCTCGAGTTCAAGAACATACATAGCATAAAAAAATAACCAGGTAAAATCCTATTATTATAGAAGCATTGCTTTTCTATTATCTTTTATGATAATTTAAAAAACAGATTTACTTTAACATTATAAAGCTGAACAAATTAAAATTAATCAAAAATTACATTTATATAATCTTAAAATTATAATATTCTAGATTGATAAATAGATTAGTAAAAAATTGATTAATCTAGTATATATTAAAAGAAAAAAAAACAAGAAGAAGATGTTGGTCACATATAGTATCGAATCGGTATCAAACTCTGTTTGAGACTAAAAAAAATGTTCACAAACCTCATATTGGCAGCAATATAAAGTGGAGTTTCTCCATGAACATTGGCGGAATATGAAAACTCAGGGTCCTCTTTTGTCAATATTTCCACCACTTGGGCTTGGATATTTCGAGCTGCCACATGCAACGCTGTATCTTTCTCTTCATTCGTCATCCTCAACATATTCTTTTCTTCTGCTGGCCCGTTCTCAGGATCTATAGCTAGATTTTTTGCGCGGTCAATCAGGACTTCCACTGCATTGGAACGCCCATATCTTGCCGCAAAATGTAGTGGGGTTTCGCCTTTAGTATTGGCTTGCAATAGCAGTTGTGGACACATATCAATAATTTGGCCAGCAAAATCCGTGGATTCTGATTCTCTACGTTGGTTTTCTAAGTAAACATGAAGAATTGTGTTTTTTTGTGGAGTAAATAGCTCACTGAGAGAAGTTGGATGATCCTTAAATGGGTTGATGTTGCCTGCTTGTGCAGCTTTGTACAATTTTGGTTCCATGTAAGTGATGCTATTCATTTGTTGATCAGCGGAATTCATCTTGTATGACTGTTTGTTTGTTGAAAATGGTTGTTGATATAGAAGTAACTATTTTGGCTAGTTCCATTTACTAGCTAGGCTTGTAAGCCTATTTATACCAATTCATCAATATGAATAAATAAATAAAGCAGAGGACGCTTAGGAAATAAAAGACTTTGTGTTCTTTGTCTTTGCTCTTATTTTTGTCCAAGTGCATTCATAATTTCCACCGTGTGAACATGTGACAAAGGGTACGAGACAAGAAAAAATTGGATGATCTATTACAATAAATTCAGAGGCAATTCAGCCAACTACATTCTTAAATTCAAAGTGGCAGAAAAATCTGCACCAAAAATTGATACTCATTATTTATGACAACGATGCATACCAACCGTTCCTTTAGTTCTTGCAATGGATCCAAGTCTAAAATTTAAATTTGGCTGGCAACCTTCGTGTATTGCAGAAGTTCTTGAACATGAACATACTCAGTATGATTGTCCTAGCTTTTCTTCCTCGAGGTCAATTTCTCTGCTACACTTGCAACATTTCTGTCCACTTGTTTTTCTTATGGTTAGAGCTGGACCACAATCTCCTTATCTTAAAGTCAGATGCGTGAAACATGTTTTTGAAAATTTTTATTTTTTTTAGTTTGAAATTAAAGCGCTGAATTTTCTTTTATAAAGTGGTTTTTTAAAAAAATATTAAATTTTTGAAAAATAAATTATTTAATAATGTTTGGTAGTGTAATGAAAAATAAATAGAAAAATATTTTTCAGTGTTTGGTTATGTTATGAAAAATGAATTGAAAAATAACTTATTAATGTTTTTTTTTCAAGTTTATTAAAATAATGAGGAACAAATTTTATAAATTAAAAAGTTGAATAAAAATGAAATTAAAAAAAATATAATTTCATAAATTATCTCAAATAAAATAAATAATAATCAAAATAATAGATATCAAATCTAACAAATAAAAAAATTAAAAGATGATGAAATTAAAATAATAATAATTATATTTTCATAAATTATTTCAAATAAAATAAGTAACAATAAAAACAATAAGGACCAAATTTAATAGATAAAAAATTTCAATTAAAAAAAATGATAAGAGAAAAGCAAATAACAATCATAAAAATGATGATCAAAGTTAATATAAAAATCAAATTAAATCAAATTTTAAGGGATGAAATTGAAAGAAAAAAAAGATTCAAACAAAATATATATTAATCAAAAGTTTGAGGACCAAATTTTATATAATCAACAAATAATATGATATTTTAAAATTTTTCACAACTTTTGGAAAGTGTTTTCTGCCCAAAATAAAAGGAAAACACTTTCTTGAAAATCAAGCTAAATTGTTTTTTAACTGGAAAGTGTTTTCCGCCCAAAATAAAAGGAAAACACTTTCTTGAAAATCAAGCCAAATTTTATTTTTAATGGAAAGTGTTTTTCGTTGATCAAATTTTTTAATGGCAAACAAACACATGAAAGTTTGGAATTCCGGACAAACAAACGCCCTAAATTATATTCTCTAACAATAGAAAAGAGATTCTTTTGGTTGTATATATTTTTTAAAAGTATTTTTTAAAAAAAATTAAATTTATATGTATTTCAGTGTTTTTTAATGGTTTTGATATATTAATTTTAAAATAAAAAATTTTCAAAAAATATTATTTTAATATATTAAAAAAAACATTTAAAAAATAGACTATAGAAATCAAACATTCACCAAATCTCATGCAATTTTGTCTAGTAGCTAATTAATGCAGCCACTTACCTGATAGTAACTTGTAAATACTACAACCTCGAAATTCGAAAACACTTCAAAATTAAAATACCAACTAAAAATTAAACGCCAACTAAAACAAAATTGGTACGAGGTGATGACAGTGTAGACTAGCAAGAAGGGGTGATTGAAATTTCCTTTATCTTGGCGTTGGGGCAAATTTGATTGTGTTTCTTGTATCACCTTTGGCTTTGAATTTGTATCCTCTGGCTCAGAGTTATGCGATTAAGATATGATTTTATGGATGCTGAAGGTTTTATTGGGCGTACTAATTAAGAATGCTATAATTTTATTTATTTATTTGTTTTTTGGTTGTGGTAAAGTGCATTCATCACAGTCACATATGCAATTCTAGAATCTTTATCGGGCTTGCCATCAGTGTATAAGATCATTACGTGATCTCATCTAAGTCCAAGGACTGGGTGTTAAGTTGGAAAATTGGCAAGATCCTCTCCAATATTGACCTATTTTTTTATAAGTTTCGTATATACGTTCCTTTTCATATAATTGATGAGTGGGAAAACCTGAATTCATGTTATTAACAATTGGGTTCATTAAATCATATATATATATAATATAATTTTTAGGGTATTCCAATTGGTTTTGAGTGTCATGCTGAAAAGATATAACAGGATCCCCAGACAGCTAGATGGAGCACTGCAAAATCTTGGTATTACAATTAAAATGAAGAAAACAACAATTTCATCAACATTTCCAGTACGCGGAACAAGAAATGCAGTAATTATTAAGCATTTTTCTCATCAGTACCTACACTCCACCAATATACAAATTACTCTTACAAGTTTCACGTCACATGGTTAAAAGAGTCTAAGAGAGATCCTGTTGTTAACTTAAGGTTACTGTTTCTCACCATTGAAAAAAAAAGGGTTCATTTGCAACCGAGATTCACAAGTGAAGCAATCGATCCTATATTTGCGTCTCATGGAAGCTGCCAACAATTTGTTTACAGGAGGGGGCGAAAGGCCTCAAACTCGGATCCAAGGATGCCTAGCCTGCGCCAAGTAAGCCAACGTGAAAAAGGTTTGTTTTATTCAAATTCAAATAGTTGCTGTACAAGTTGGATGATCTGTTACAATAAATTCAGAGGCAAATCAGCCAGCCAGGTATATATATTCTTAAATTCAAAGTGGCAGAAAATTTCCTTTCTCTTGGCGTTAGGACAAATTTGATTCTGTTTCTTGTATCACCTTGTCTTTGAATTTGTATCCTCTGGTTTAGAGTTATGCAATTAAGTACTAAAAAAGCTAGAATTTTTTTGTGGTTAAATTTTAGTTTGTTCCTATTTTTTTAATATATCTTCATGTTAATTTTTTCGTAAAAAGTATCGGTCACTTATACAAAACATGATAATTTCAATATGAATTAATGTAAATAACATTTTAAATTAATAAAATACAAACAAAAGATTTTTGGTGTATGAATTCGAAACTAGTTAGCTTGATTACTTATTGAAACTATCACATGCCATACACATAAAAAATAGTTTTTTTTATTTATTTGAAATGATATTTCCATCCATTCATATTCGAATTACTCACATGTAGTACAATAAAATGTACCTGTAAATTTTAACGAAAATAATTTACAAATTGAAATGCAATGAACTAGAGATTTTAATTGATTGATTTTTTTATATAGTAGAATTGGTTGAGAAATTGTGTAATATATCAAACTATAATTTACTAAAAAATATTTTTTATATATATTTTTAGATTGTTTTAATATGTTGATTTTAAAAATAATTTTTAAAATAATAAAAAAATTAATTAAAAATATATTAAAATAAAAAATATTTAAAGCATAGGTCTAAATAGTACCCTTTCAAATCTAATATTGATGAGTTAGTTCAGGCGAGATGTTATCGACCACATATCAGTTGAGGCGAGATGTTATCAATCACGTATCGAGTTAGTTGAGGCGAGTTGGGACAACAGGTTAGGGCGGCTGGCCAGTTATAAAGAAGATAGCGATGCATGGTACCCCTTTCAAATCTAATATTGATGAGTTAATTCAGGCGAGATGTTATCGACCACATATCGAGTTAGTTGAGGCGAGATGTTATCAATCACGTATCGAGTTAGTTGAGGCGAGTTGGGACAACAGGTTAGGGCGGCTGGCCAGTTATAAAAAAGATAGCGATGCATGGCATGCTGCTCGCTCTCGTGATCCGTATATATGAAAATGTTTATCAGAAATTAACCATGCATGTACGTTGACTTGTTCATTTTGTAAAGCAGAACTTTGTAGCAGGGCAAAAGACATTTTAAGCACACAAAGGCATTTTAAGAGAAGGCAGCTTTCCTTTTATGGCAGTTGAGGAACCATTTTTTTGCTGTCATTATTGAAATTATCTGCAAAGAAACTGTTGCTACCCAATTTTTGACCGATGTTTTTGATATATTTTCAAAAAATCCAAAAAAATTGAGAAAAACAAAGAAAATCCAAAAAATATTTTTTTATATATTTTCATCATTTTAGCATTTTCAACGTCGTCTAAAAAAAAAGAATTTAAAAAAGAATTTAAATTGTTAAAAGATTTTCAAACGCGCTCGACTTTTCACGCGTCATTTTTAAAATCATTGATTTTCCGCATTTGAGTCGACGTTGATATTGCTCGTTTTCAAAAAATACAAAAAAATAAAAAAAATCAAAATTTACAAAAAGAAAGAAATTGAGGGACCAAGTTGAAAAACCTAACAACATTTTTGCCTATAAATACTGGTGTTTAACTCGAACAAAGGAGAGGTTAATTTGGGGACATTGAGAAAAAACACAAAACCCTAAAACCCAACTCTTTCTCTCCACTCAAAAACAACTGGCCGGCGGCGCCTACCCCACTGATTTTGAATTTTTGTTCCCCGGGGTCCTTGGATTTTTGCTCTCCCAGAACCAGAGAGCCAAGGACCCCCCACCATCGGAGCCCCACATTTGACCCACACGGTTCACCATCTTCATCTCTTTCTCCCACAGCCGTACCTACCAAAAATCACAGCCGCCGGCCAAGACCTTTTTTTTTTTCATTTTTTCCAACGCTGCAACCCCAGCCGGTTTGAAGCTCTTCTTCCCTCTCAGCCGGCCCCCTCAATCTTCCACCCGAGAGCAGCCCCCATTTTCCCAAACAGCAGCCCCTCCCCGCTGGACTTTTTTTTGGTTCACGCCGCCGGCTACTTCTCCTCTGCCAAAAGAGAAGTCAGAGCAACCCTCTCCCGGTCTTGATTTTTTCTTCACCGCCGCTATTCACCAGAGACGTCTTCCTTCAACCACAGCAGCGTCGTCCCCGGCAGCGCCCACAGACCCAGCTCGCCGACTCCAGCAGAGCCACCCACCGATCTGTCGCTCCTCAGCCTCAACACCGTCAGCCACCTCTCCCACCTCCACAGCAGCTCTTGGGACACACTCCGGCCACCTGAAGCAGAGGAGAAGAAGAACCCAACAGACCCATTTGCAGATCCGAAACGGAGAAGAAGAATTGAGAACAGATCCGGGAAGGAGCAAGAAAAATTAAAATCTACTGTTGTTGCGTTTTCTTGACTTTGCAGGTGGTTTTACTTCACACCGCCGGCGACGAAAGGATGATGGGAAGAAGTCGATCCACCCCCCCTGTTGTTGTGCTTTTCTTGCGGCGGCGCGTGAACCCACGCGCCGCCACTGTTTTCTGCCTCAGAAATCTTCCGTGCACTGTTCCTGCATTTTCTAGAGATGTTTTAGGACTGTTTTTGTAATTTAAAATTGTTTGATGTATTTTTTTTATTTAGTTTTGAATTCTTTTTTATTTGTATTTTGGTAATGGTATGTACAAAAGGAAAAGGAAAAGAAAAGAAAGAGAAAATAATAATAAAAAAGGGGTTGTGTGTGTTGGTGTATTTTTATTTATTTATTTTGTATTTGTATTTGTATTGTGGATAAAAAAAAAAAAAAAAAAAAGAAAAGAAACAAAAATAATACAGTGAATGAATGTGAGTGTTTGTATTTGTTTTTATTTATTTTTTAATGATAAAATTGCAGATATTAAAGAAGAATTTAATATTTTGATTGGATCACGGTTAAGAATTATTAACTTATACGTAAGTGATATTTCTAATTTCCGATGAAAAGACAATTATTAAAACTTCTTTAGCACGTCAAAAATCGCGAAGCAGCTTACCTTAGGTAGGGTGCGTTAGGGGTGCTGATACCTTCCCTAACCACAACCAGTCCCTTACCCGCGAATCTCTGACAAGACCAGTACATCCGGTTTCCTAGTAGCCCGCAATCAATTACTAGGTGGCGACTCCAACAAACCAAATTCAAACACAACACGACAACGATAAAAATCGCCAGCCGATGCCGCGCGCTGATTTTTGTTTTTGGGGTGCGACAGAATGGCGACTCCACTGGGGAAGGTACTATTTCTGACATTATCGGACTAAGCTTTGTGTATTTGATGTGTTTAAGTTTTTTGTATTTTTATCTTTTTGTTAATATTTTTTCCATGCATTTTATAGAATTGTTTCATACATCACCTGTATTTATTTTTGAAAGCACACACAAGCTTCTAAGTTAGGTGGGGAACTAGCGATCTGCCCTAAGACTATTGGTCAGGGTTCAGATGCGTGAAACACCCAACTCATATCTGAGTGCCTGCTTGGTATTGGTGGGTATACGTGCCTTAACTATTCCTTGCAACGCCCCCATACAGTCTTTACGAAGAACGTCACTGGGCAGATATGAGACCCTTTTGAGACCAGATAGAAAACCTACCCATGTTCACATAATGAATAGAACCTGTCCTTAGGTTGTATGTGCTATCGTTTTTTGCATAAGGGCAAACCCTTCTTGAAGCATCTTGAACTCAAGACTTGTGGGTGACACATTGGTCGTTGCTCCGAAAATTTTCATTGTAGAGTTTGGGCAAAAATCACGATTCTTGTCCATCATACAAGAGTTACGACCATATTGTCACCTCTCGAAGGGTGAGTTCATCATATAGATTACATGTTCATACATTTATCATGCATGTACCGGGCTGAAAGGTAGGTCCCCCACACAAGTTGTGTTGCACGTGATGGAGGTGAAGAAATGTGTCAGATAGAGGCTCATTATCAGATTAGGGTTGAGAGCGTTAAATGTGAAGTAGCTAGACTCAGATCTGCTCGAACAAGTGTTGAGCATCAAATGGAAAGAGAATGTCTGCACAGTTTTCTGTGGGAACACTGCTTGTTCACATCTAATTGAAGCTGTATCTCTCCTTTTTCGTCATGAACAACAACAACAACGCCTTCAGTCGTCAACTAATGACAACTCTGATTCTTGTCTGCTTTGAAGTTACCCCAATTATGAGCTCAATTCCAGTTCAGCAGCACAAGATGTTGGTCTGAAAAACCATGATCAGACACTGAATTTCAACGCGGTAGAACTCTCTCTGTAGAGATTTATTTGTGGATCTGCCAATGGAAAATGCAAAAGGGGAATGTATTAATTTCATATGCTTTGAAACTTTTTTCCCACCAGTGGCACCGGCAAAACATTGTAGTAGGCAGAAGAGTCAGACCTGGTCTGATAATATTAGTAGTTGTCAAACTTCAATGTGGCAGAGCTCTCACCAAAAAAAAAAAATCCATTTATGGCTCTGCAAATTGGGAGTGCAAGAGGGGATTTATAAGTTGCATATGCTACAAATATTTCTCTCATCAGTTTCAGCACAGAGACATCTTAGTACGTTGAAGATCCAGACCTGGTCTGAAAAATACGAGCAGACATCAAACTTCAACGTAGCAGACATCAAACTTCAACATAGCAGAGCTCTTTCGGCAGGAATCTGTTTGTAGATCCGCAAATGGGAAATCCAAGAAGGAATACAGTAGTTTCAGATCATCTATGATTTTCCTTCAACAGTGTCAGTATTAAAATGCAAAAGTTGAGAGAAGGTACATGCCTAGACTGAAAAACATGAAGACTGAAACTTCAACAGAGCAGGACTTCCTCTATAGGTGTTTGTTTGCTGCACTGTCAGTGAGAAATTGAAGAGGGGACGAAGGAGTTTTAGATTCATCAGGTGCTCTTCCAATAAAGACAATGTGTGATTCCACACGTCGGTAGTGGCGATACTACAAGTTTCTGGGTGCTGCCAAGATTACCAAGCTGTTAGAAAGTTTTCTAACAATCCTCAACCAACCATAGCAACATTGGAAGATTGAAGGATCTGCCATGGATTCTAGAACAATGATGAGAGGTGAATCAGGAGATGACTTTGACAGTGTGAACCCTTAATTATGTGGTATAGCCAGGTCTCACGGCATCATCAATTGCTCAAAATATCTTTGCCAAGATGGGACATTGCTCTGCCGTTTAAGTTGTCGACCAGCATCCGCAAGATTCCAGAATTTTGCTTGACTCCGATAAATTCCCATGCAACCACCAATTTTTTAGTGGTATAATCCAGATAAGAGATGTGATGTCATGGTGGGGTCCTCAACCATTTCAAGTGAATAGTTTCAAGAATTGCAAGAATTGAGTCTGAAAGTTGGTGAGCAAGAGACAGGTGGAGTCGTTGAAGAAGGGTGTCACTGGCTATATTGTTCCCCGAACATCTTCAGAATGACATGTGATCGAAAATGCTTAGCAAAACACAGATATTGCCAGAAAAGCTGATTCGAGAATGGTGATGAATAGTCAATCATATTGTTATGGAATTCTGCATTTTGTTTTGGGATCACATCTCATCCTTCAACGAAGCATGCCTTGCTTTTGTCTCTTTGTTATTTTGAAATCAACAGATGTTTAGCATTTTATTCTGACAAAATATTTTGATCAAACTCCAACATGCGATAAAGGTTAATCAATCCGGAAGATTAAAAGTGTTTTGATTACAGAAATGACATGAGGTGACTAAACAATTTTGAACTCATACCTCCTGGAACTGAACCACACATCATATAGCTAAGTTTTAGCAGTATGCATAATGACATGTAGTGGATTCGGTAGTTATGGACTCGTGAATCATGATTCTTACAAGTCCCAATCATTACACTAGATGAGGTCAAAATTTATCGGTTCTAACCGACCTTGCTTGAAATGAGAAAAGGCCATCTTTGATATCCCTTCACTTTCTAAAGATTATATCCCTTGTAGTCCCATTTTGAGCCTGGTAAAATATTTTCTTTCAAAAAAGGAAACCCTGACTAGGATCACACCCCACACTGGGGGCAAATGAGAGATATTTTGGAGACATTGATATAATTAATGGATAAAGGGGAAGGCTTAGAACAAAGGTCCAATGTTTAAGAAAGGGCTAGCAGAAGAAAATCCATAGATTGAGGGCCATCCAAGAAAAACTTTGAGGAAGGCTATGCAAAAAAAAAAAAAAAAAAAAAAAATGGAAAGGAAAGAAAATGCCTATCAATTCTAAGAGAGGCAAGACAGTTTTCAATTGAGAAAAGACAGCAAATGCCAAAAGTCAACACTAGAAAAATCGATGCTTCATATCTTTCGGTGTGTCTTGGATAGAGCCTCTAATGTCTTCAAAAATAATTAGATTAATTTATTCATCAAAGAAAAGTTGGATTTGCATTATGACCTATGTTAAGAGAATTCTGATATTTGAAGATTAACAAGGTTATATGTCACTCTCGCTACAATGACGACAAGAGAAAGAGAATCGATGAATAGTTAATGTTGGTCCTAGGTCGTTGAAACCCTCAAACACCTTTTGAGCCTATGGAATTCCTTTCTTTCATACCATGAACCATAGCCTGCATTACGTGTTTTTGAAAGCCCTTTTTAATCAAGCAAGCAATCTGAACCAATAAATGGCGATCTCAAAACTTGAAGAGTTTTTCTATAAACGTCGTGGCTTCATTGAATTAGGCTACTGGTTATTATGCATGCTAATAAAATAAATACTGAGAAAAGAAACAAGCTTTCTTTATCAAGCCTGAGCATCTAGTCATTCGAAATTCACAAAAATATCACCTCACCATAAACCATCAAAAGATATACCCAAAATCAGAGTCTAAAGTGGACACAAAGAACCATGAAAAAGTCATTTTAAATCTTACAACGGGTCATTTCTGTTTTCAAAATACAAGACAATCAAAGGACTGCATTGAATAGTGTGTTGGGTCTTTGACCAAAGGAGCTCGAATTTCAAAAATAACTTTTCAAAAACTGATATCTCTCTAATTTCATTTCAACAATTATACTTGAATAGACATGATCGTTGAAATGTTGAGATTTGATTCCAGAACAAGAAAGATTTTCAAACAAGAACATCAATTGAGTTTGCAAAATTCTTGACAAAAATGACATCAACATTTCTCGACACTCCTTGAAACGTTGACCACCTGGGGGCAATACAGTGGACCTTAAGAAGGAAAGCAAACAGTATCCAGATCAGCTGGGGGCAAAGAAAGAATCCGATGATGAGTCGTCAAAGTTCATCAAAGTTATGTTTAGCATCTGACAATGACAAAGAAAAACCTTCTTGAGTATAAACCGATGAATGAACCTTCAGATCATACTGAGGCCAATGTTGTTCAAAGACAATCCATGATCTAGTGCACTTCAGCAGCAATTGATGAGCAACGCTGCACTAGAAAGATATTTTCATATCTTCATCTTAGGTTACTTTGTAAAACATGGATATGACTCCGGACAGATGTTATCGGGTGAGTGCATTTGGATGAACATTGAACATATGCATACCACCAAGATTTACGATGGGACCATCTATTCTGAAGCTTAAATGCACACTTCACCGCATGAATATGGGTGATAACATGAACATCATTGATGATGCCAAAGCAGGTATTTTCACGATCTGATTTGACAAGCTAAGAGGAATCCATAGAGAAATACATCGTGCTTACAATGATGAGCTGTTTACTGCAAAGCATGAGATACATGTCTGGATGGCTTGGCAGTTCCATGAAGGCTGGTGACCATACATACTTGAATGGTGTTTCAACTGAAGGCAAGTTCATGACTGATTAACAAACGTGATGGGTGTTGGCATGAGGCACACAATCAATCAGAGGATAATTTCTCAGAAGAAGCCAGGAGAGAAAATCTCCCATGATGAATCAAGCAGTACTACACTTGGGGGCAGCGTCAAGCTTCATGAATGATGCAAGCAGTAATTATCGAAGACTGCCCGGGATGGGCACTGCATTTACAGCTGAGTGGATGGCTAGCACATGAATGAGCCAATGCATCGAAAGAACAAAGAAAGCTTTGGGATACAAACAAGGGCACCCTATGACGATGGAGCATCAAAGAGGGGGGACCTATATTTCAAATCAGGTAAGGATGCATGCATATCATCTAACCTCAAAAAAAAAAAAAAAAAAAAAAAAACAACATTTGCACATATTTTTGAATTGTTACAGGAAAATCCGTAATGAGGTCCAGCAAGATGGTGGAAAGAGAAAGAAGCATTGTGGTGATAATAAAGAACCGGTTTTGATCATGGAATCAAAGGACGATAGGATGAACCCTACCATTAGGAAAATCCCAAAGAAATGAATAGATCACCTTGCAATCGGGAAGCCTTGAGTTTTCAACCCTTGCAGTCAGGAAACATCGAGTTTTCAAACCCTAGGATTGAGAATTATCAGGAAGCACCAAGTTTTCCAGCCCTTTCTTCTGTCATCCTCTCAGAACTTCGCCAGGTAAGTCTTATTTTTCACACTTGTCATATCTCATTCTTTCTATTTGGGTAGGTCGCCCATCACAACGAGACCACTTTTTCCACATTTTTTCCATCCGGGTAGGTCACCCATGACAATGAGACCGCACTTCATCATATTTTTTCCATCTGGGTAGGTCACCCATTACAATGAGACCACACTTCATATTTTTTCCACATGGGTAGGTCACCCATTACAATGAGACCACACTTCATATTTTTTCCACATGGGTAGGTCACCCATTACAATGAGACCGCACTTCACATTTTTTCCATCTGGGTAGGTCACCCATACAATGAGACCATCATTTTTCCGGGGTTCGTCACCCATACAATGAGACCATCATTTTTTTTGGGTTCGTCACCCATACAATGAGACCATCATATTTCTAGGGTTCGTCACCCGTACAATGAGACCAGCATTTTTCTAGGGTTCGTCACCCGTACAATGAGACCAGCACTAGGGTTCGTCACCCGTACAATGAGACCAGCACTAGGGTTCGTCACTCGTACAATGAGACCAGCACTAGGGTTCGTCACCCGTACAATGAGACCAGCAGCACTAGGGTTCGTCACCCGTACAATGAGACCAGCATTTTTCGAGGGTTAGTCACCCGTACAATGAGACCAGAATGAGGTCGCCAGATGGGATCTCATGTAGCTTTGGTTAAAGGGAATTGCCAGATGGGATTTCAGGTTAACCGAGTTACACATATTTCGTTCCAGTTGAATGAGGTCGCCAGATGGGATCTCATGTAACTTTGGTTAAAGGGAATCGCCAGATGGGATTTCAGGTTAACCGAGTTACACATATTTTCGTTCCAGTTGAATGAGGTCGCCAAATGGGATCTCAGGTAAACCCAATGTGTGGGCAGGTCGCCCGTGAAAATAGACTATTGGGAGAGTGTGGGTCGGTCGCCCGTGAAAATAGACTTGAGTGAGTATGTGTGGGCAGGTCGCCCGTGAAAATAGACTTGAGTGAGTACGTGTGGGTATGTCGCCCGTGAAAATAGACCAGAGTGAGTATGCGTGGGCAGGTCGCCCGTGAAAATAGATCAGTGTGAGTGTGTGGGCAGGTCGCCCAAGATAATGAAATCATCTTCCTTTTGTTTTCTTTACAAAGCTTACTATGCAAAATTTTGAGGATTTTCGCTTCGTAAGCATTGTAAAGAGGGGGCATCTGTTGCTACCCAATTTTTGACCGATGTTTTTGATACATTTTCAAAAAATTGAGAAAAACAAAGAAAATCCAAAAAATATTTTTTTATATATTTTCATCATTTTAGCATTTCAACGTCGTCTAAAAAAAAAGAATTTAAAAAAGAATTTAAATTGTTAAAAGATTTTCAAACGCGTTCGACTTTTCACGCGTCATTTTTAAAATCATTGATTTTCCGCATTTGAGTCGACGTTGATATTGCTCGTTTTCAAAAAATACAAAAAAATAAGAAAAATCAAAATTTACAAAAAGAAAGAAATTGAGGGACCAAGTTGAAAAACCTATCAACATTTTTGCCTATAAATACTGGTTTTTAACTCAAACAAAGGAGAGGTTAATTTGGGGACATTGAGAAAAAACACAAAACCCTAAAACCCAACTCTTTCTCTCCACTCAAAAACAACTGGCCGGCGGCGCCTACCCCACTGATTTTGAATTTTTGTTCCCCGGGGTCCTTGGATTTTTGCTCTCCCAGAACCAGAGAGCCAAGGACCCCCACCATCGGAGCCCCACATTTGACCCACACGGTTCACCATCTTCATCTCTTTCTCCCACAGCCGTACCTACCAAAAATCACAGCCGCCGGCCAAGACCTTTTTTTTTTTTCATTTTTTCCAACGCTGCAGCCCCAGCCGGTTTGAAGCTCTTCTTCCCTCTCAGCCGGCCCCCTCAATCTTCCACCCCAGAGCAGCCCCCATTTTCCCAAACAGCAGCCCCTCCCCGCTGGACTTTTTTTTGGTTCACGCCGCCGGCTACTTCTCCTCTGCCAAAAGAGAAGTCAGAGCAACCCTCTCCCGGTCTTGATTTTTTCTTCACCGCCGCTATTCACCAGAGACGTCTTCCTTCAACCACAGCAGCGTCGTCCCCGGCAGCGCCCACAGACCCAGCTCGCCGACTCCAGCAGAGCCACCCACCGATCTGTCGCTCCTCAGCCTCAACACCGTCAGCCACCTCTCCCACCTCCACAGCAGCTCTTGGGACACACTCCGGCCACCTGAAGCAGAGGAGAAGAAGAACCCAACAGACCCATTTGCAGATCCGAAACGGAGAAGAAGAATTGAGAACAGATCCGGGAAGGAGCAAGAAAAATTAAAATCTACTGTTGTTGCGTTTTCTTGACTTTGCAGGTGGTTTTACTTCACACCGCCGGCGACGAAAGGATGATGGGAAGAAGTCGATCCACCCCCCCTGTTGCTGTGCTTTTCTTGCGGCGGCGTATTTTTATGTATTTATTTTGTATTTGTATTTGTATTGTGGATAAAAAAAAAGAAAAGAAGAAAAAAGAAAAGAAAAGAAACAAAAATAATACAGTGAATGAATGTGAGTGTTTGTATTTGTTTTTATTTTTTTTTTAATGATAAAATTGCAGATATTAAAGAAGAATTTAATATTTTGATTGGATCACGGTTAAGAATTATTAACTTATACGTAAGTGATATTTCTAATTTCCGATGAAAAGACAATTATTAAAACTTCTTTAGCACGTCAAAAATCGTGAAGCAGCTTACCTTAGGTAGGGTGCGTTAGGGGTGCTGATACCTTCCCTAACCACAACCAGTCCCTTACCCGCGAATCTCTGACAAGACCAGTACATCCGGTTTCCTAGTAGCCCGCAATCAATTACTAGGTGGCGACTCCAACAAACCAAATTCAAACACAACACGACAACGATAAAAATCGCCAGCCGATGCCGCGCGCTGATTTTTGTTTTTGGGGTGCGACAGAAACCATCCCAGATCCATATGTGGTCTGTTGAGGAAAGAAAGGGCTAGAATAATTGCATGATGATCTACAATGAGTGCAAAAATTGAGGTTTTTAGTGTCATATCTTATTTGATTTTTATATATTTATTTAGCCTTTTTTCTTCGTGTATTGCAGAAGTTCTTGAACATGAACATACTCAGTATGATTGTCCTAGCTTGTCTTCCTCGACGTCAATTTCTCTGCTCCAATTGCATCTTTTCTGTCTTCATTCGTTTTTCTTCTGGTTAGAGCTGTACCACAATCTCCTTATCTTCGAGTCCAAGATGTTTTAACCATGTTTTTTAAAATTTTTATTTTTTTATTTTGAAATTAAATTATATTTGATGTTTTTAATCATTTTAATATAATGATATAAAATCAAAATTTAAAAATTAATAAAAAAAAATATTATTTTAATATATTTTTAAATAAAAAATACTTTAAAAAATAATCTTTATGATACTCCCAAACATATCCTTAAAACCACATTATCCTTGATAATTTTAACTCTAGGAAAGAGATTGCTTTTATTTTTATATATCTTTTAAAAGTTTTTTTTTTAAACATATTAAATTAATATTTTTTTGGTATTTTTCAATAGTTTGATATATTAATTTTAAAAATAAAAAAATTTTAAAAAACATTATTTTAATATATTTTTTTAAAAAAATCTATACATTATAATATCAAACAATCACTAAGTTCCATGCAGTTTTGTCTAGTAGGTAGTTAATGCGGCCAGCAACTTGATAATAACTTGTAGTAGTACAAACGAAATAACACGTCAAAACATTTCAAAATTAAAATATATTGTTAGAATTGAAAAAATAAAACGCCACCTAAAAGAAATTATGGATGCTGAAGGTTTTATTGGGCGCACAAAGAATGCTATAATTTTATTTTATTTTTTGTGGTAATAAAAGAAGTTTGGGACTTATGGCATAAATATATGCAGCTTAGGTTACTATAAGCAGTCGAGATAATTCTTGTTTCTTGTACTGACGTTTCATTAAAACCATTGTTTTGTATTTTATTTTTTATATTAGTATGGGTGTTTGGGTTAGTTTACTTGATTAATATTATAAATTTTAAAATTAATAATTATATAAATTTTTAATAGTTCTAAGATTTATAAATTTTAAATTAATAAATTTTAGAAAATAAATAGAATTAAATTTTTTTCGTATTCTTGTTTTATTGATGGTGGCTTGATTAACTGAGGAGGAAGAGGAAGAAGGATACAGAACAGTGAATCATGTAAGGACGTTTTCGGTGTACCCCACTATTAAAAACTAAGCATTTTTTTTTAACCAAACACTATAATCCGTGTTTCTGCTCAAAATGTAAAAACAATTTTGATTTTTTTTAAAATTAATTTTTTTAAATAATCTTAATATGATATATTAAAAATAATTTTTAAAAAATAAAAACATTTAACTTTAAAAGTTTCCCAGATAAAAAAACAAATATTAGTTAACATAACCATACTCATTATGATTGTCCTACCTTGTCTTTCTCAAGTCAATTTCTCTGCCCCACTTGCATCTTTTATGTCGTCACTAGCAGGACCACAATCTCCTTATATTTAATTTTTTAATTTTTATAATTTGAAAAAAAAATTATATTTAATTTTTTTAATTATTTTGATAGGATAAAATTAAAATTAAATTTTCAAAAAAATTAAAAAATAGTATTTTAATATTAAATAATAAAATATTATTTTTATATATTTCTAAAAAATTACTTCTAAATTGTTTTTTTATCATACTTCCAAACATGCCTTTAAAGTTACACTATCTTTGGTAATTCTAATCTTAGAAAAGGTATTGCCTTTTGTTTTAATATATAAAAACAATATTTTTTTATTATCATTTTTTAATATTAAAAAATATTTTTTTTATTATTATTATATATTTCTAAAAAAAATACTTTAAAAAACAAATTATCACACTTTCAAACATACCTTTAAAACCACATTATCTTTGGTAATTCTAAACAAATCAAATTAGTGATTTTTAAATGTTTTTTAATAGTTTTAATGTATTAATTTAAAAAAAAATGAAAAATATTATTTTAATATATTTATAAATAAAAATTATTTTAAAAAAATATCATACATGCTCATGCAAACACCAAGTCGCATGCAATTTTGTCTAGTAGCTAGTTAATGCAGGCATCTACCCGATAGAAACTTGTAGTAGCATAATTCTAAAATGAGACATTAAAATATTTCAAAATTAAAACATATTTATCTTTGGTAATTCTAACCATAGGAAAGAGATTGTTTTTGTTTTTATATATTTTTAAAAGTATTTTTAAAAACAAATCAAATTAGTGATTTTTTCAATGTTTTTCAGTAGTTTTAATGTATTAATTTTTAAAATAAAAACATTTTTAAAAATATTTTTAAATAATATCATACATTATAACATCATGCATACACCAAGTCGCATGCAATTTTGTCTAGTAGCTAGATAATGCAACCATCTACCCAAAAGGAATTTTTAGTAGCACAATTATAAAATGACACGTTAAAATATTTCATAATTAAAACTTAATTATATTTGGTAAGTCTAACCATAGAAAAGAGATTGTTTTTGTTTTTATATATTTTTTAAAAGTGTTTTTTAAAAACAAATCAAATTAGTTAATGCAGCCTTCTACTTGATAGAAACTTGTAGTGGCACAATTGTAAAATAACACAGTAAAAAATTTCAAAATTAAAACATATTATTTCAACTAAAAAAATAAATCTTCAAATAGAATACAATTGATAACCCTGTATAAAGCCATGACAGTGTAGACTAGCGAGAAGGGGTGGCAGAAATTTCCTATCTCTAGGCACTTGAGCAAATTTGATTCTAGTTAAAGAATGTTTTGTTTTATATAGCCAGATTTATTAAAGATAAAAAAAATTGTATTATATTTTAATAAAATAAAATTTTAAAATGTCTTAGAATGTATTTTTTATTTTAATAAATAGTTTATTAAAACTATAAGAACTAGATTAAAATTTCAAAAAATACCAAAATTTTTGCTTTCTTCTAATATTGAGAATTATGAACTTATACATAAGATATATTTTTAATATTAAATAAAAGTTTGTTAATATTAGTGCGATTAAATTTTACCTGATAAGATAAAAATCTCATTACCGATAAAGATTTTTTTTAAGCCTTGGATAAACTAACAACTATAAAACATGACAATATCTTATCTTTTATCAGATAATCAAACAATATAGTTTATCTTAGATAAGATGTTTTTAGGGTGTTAATATTTTTTTTTACATAATTAGTTTTTATATCTAATTTTTAAGATTAATTAAAGTTTTTAATGACTAAAATATTATATGACTATTCTCATTCTCTCTCTTTTATACTATAAAAGAGAATGAATCATTTTCTTTTTTATTTTCCTGGATACCAATATAAAAATGAATGATCATCGCGACGCTAAAAAAACATGGACACTCGGTATGACATGTAAAAACACTTTAAGCAGCCGAGATAATTATTGTTTCTTGTACTGAAGATTCATAAACACCTTTCTTTCGTAGTCTAGTTTTATTGATAGGCTTCATTTGTCTCTCAATTGAGGTGAAGGAAGGAGGAGGTCATTTTCGTCTGTTTAGGTTATCATCGGTTAAAAGCAAGAAGCATACAACACCATCAATCACGTGAACCACAAGGAAGAAAAAAAAAAGGCTTGTAAAAGACGCTTTGGTGTACCCCACTATTAAAAACCAAGGTTTTTTTTTTTCTTTAACCAAACACTATAATCCGTGTTTCTGCTCCAAACGTAAAAATGATTTTGATTTTTTTTTTGGTTATAAATTAATTTGTTTTTGTATTTTTAAATAATTTTAATGTAATGATATTCAAAATAAATTTTTAAAAATAAATAATTATTATTTTTATATATTAAAAAAACATTTAAAAAACCAACTTCTTAAATATCCCTATCTATCTCCAGGGAAGCAACAAACCAAATAAATCAGCAGCTTGTGATCATTTTAAGAGAAGGCAGCTTTCCTTTTATGGCAGGTTGAGGAACCATTTTTTTGCTGTCATTATTGAAACTCTCTGCAAAGAAACCATCCCAGATCCATATGTGGTCTGTTGAGGAAAGAAAGGGCTAGAGAATAATTGCATGATGATCTACAATGAGTGAAAAAATTGAGGTTTTTAGTGCCATATCTTATTTGATTTTTATATATTTACTTCCTCATTATGATTGTCCTAGCTTTTCTTCCTCGACGTCAATTTCTCTGCTCCACTTGCATCTTTTCTGTCTTCACTCGTTTTTCTTATGGTTAGAGCTGGACCACAATCTCCATATCTTCAGTCAGATACGCGAAACATGTTTTTTTTTTTTTTTTAATATTTATTTTTTTAGTTTCAAATTAAAGGCTTGAAAGTAATTTTCTTTTATAAAATGATTTTCTTAAAAAATAAATTCTTGAAAACTGAATTATTTTTTTTATATTTGGTAATATAATAAAAAATAAGTTAGAAAATATTTTCCAGTATTTAATTATATTATAAAAAATAAACTGAAAAATAACATATTAATGATTTTTTTTCAAGTTTATTAAAATAATGAGAAACAAATCTTATAAATTGAAAAGTTGAATTAGAATGAAATTGAAAAAAATCTAATTTCATAAATTATCTCAAATAAAATAAATAATAATCAAAATAATATAGATCAAATCTAATAAATAAATAAAAATTAAAAGATTATGAAATTAAAATAATAATAATTATAATTTCATAAATTATTTCAAATAAAATAAGTAACAATAAAAAAAATAAAGACCAAATTTAATAGAAAAGAAATTTTAATTAAAAAATGATAAGAGAAAAGTAAATAATAATAATAAAAATGAGGATCAAAGTTAATATAAAAATCAAATTAAATCAAATTTTAAAGGATGAAATTGAAAGAAAAAAAAGATTTAAACAAAATATATATCAATCAAAAGTTTGAAAATCAAATTTTATATATATAATCAACAAATAATATGATATTTTTAAATTTTTCACAACTTCTGGAAAAAGTTTTATGCTCAAAATAAAATAAAAATACTTTTATGGAAATCAAGCTAAATTTGTTTTACATAGAATCTAAAATATATAAAAAGAAACTATTACGTAACACTTTCATGATATTATTAATGAAATAATATATATAATAATAATAATGATGAGAAAAAATAATGGATGCTTGAAAGACTTTTATATAACTAATAGATGCAGGAAAAATAAAATCTAAAATATAACTATATTCATAAAAGAGAGTTTTTTCCTTAACTGAGCTCAAGGAAAAATAAATCCACCGAGTCCAAGAGAGGTTTTTTGAACCCTTAAAGCTGGATTCATCAAATTCTCTTCATTATGATTAACCTCACTTGGCTTCCTTTAATTTTTCTTTTCCGCACAAAACAGTCCCATTAGTTCTTGCATTGGATCCAAGTCTAAAATTTAAATTTGGCTAGCAACCTTCGTGTATTGCTTTTCTTCCTCGACGTCAATTTCTTTGCCCCACTTACGTCTTTTCTGTCCTCTTTTTTCTTATGGTTAGAGCTGGACCACAATCTCCTTGTCTTCAATTCTTCAAGCCACAATGTCCCTGATAATTCAAAACCACGGAAAAGAGATTCATGCCAAGTTGGGTGCAGTTTTGTCTAGTAACTAAAGGTAATCGGGCTTATCTAATAATGTGCACTTGGAAGGAAATTCTTCTCTGCTCCTCAATACATTAGGAATTGATTGTTTAACCATCAATACATTTTTACTCCGACTTCAAATTAGTAACTACACCAAATTACGAAAAATACTCGGTTATTGTATTTCTTTTAAGGACAAAGCAAAAATTTGTGGTTAAGGAGTGTGGTTCTGATTGCTTCTCAAAATGTTTTTCGTATTGAAATATATTAAAATGATTTTTTTATTTTGAAATTAAATTATATTTAATGTTTTTGAATTATTTTAATATATTACAAGAATATACAAAGACATGTGAAGTACTAGAAATTAAAAAAAAAAATACTTGTAAAGGATGCTTTTGGTGTGCCCCCACAATTAAAAACTAAGCTTCTTTTTTTTATAAAAAAAAAAAAAAAAAAAACCAAACATTTCCGCTCAAAACGTAAAAAAGTTTTTGATTTTAAATTAATTTTTAAAAAATATATTTGTGGTTGAGGAGTGGAACCTCTTACCTTTGTGGTTTCACCTCCCCTTCATTTGTTTACATTTCATTTAGTTAGTTTCTCTAAGCTACAAAATAAATGTAATTTGTGGTTCTTAACGCTTTTTCTTCCTTTAAATACCGAAGAAATCAGCAGATTGTGATCAGTTGAGGAGTGGAACCTCTTGCCTTTAATTTCACCTCCCCTTCATTTGTTTCTCTACGCTACAAAATAGTATGACGACCTACATGGATCCTGTCTTGTTCAAAGCTGCGGAAGCAGGCGATATCGGTCCCTTTGAGAAATATCAAACCTGCCTTGATCAGTTATCGACTCCAGACGAGAACACCATTCTTCATGTCTACTTAGGAAACCAAAGTAGGGAACCAGAATTCACTGATTTTGTTGATATAATTCTTGAAATGTGTCCACCACTGTTATTCCAAGCCAATAAGAAAGGTGAAATCCCACTCCATTTGGCAGCAAGATATGGTCATTCCAAAGTGGTAACGGTCCTCATTGACTGTGCCAAAGCTCTACCTACTGATCCAGAGAGCGGAGTAACAGAAGCAAAAAAGATGTTGAGGATGACCAATGAAGAGCAAGATACAGCGTTGCACGAGGCAGCTCGAAATAGGCGGAGCCATGTGGTGGAAATATTGGCAAAAGAGGACCCTGAGTTTTCATATTCCGCCAATGTTGATGGAGAAACTCCACTTTATATTGCTGCTGCTTCCAGAGATCAAGAACGAGGAAAGGTAGTCCATAAAATCCTTACTAATTGCATTTCAGTGGACTATGACGGCCCTAATGGTAGAACTGCTCTACACGCGGCAATCAGGCGGGGAGATGATGGTAGGATTTTGTGCTCAAGTCTGGAGAATTCAATAATTTATATATAATAGTGTAAACTATAATTTAAAATCCACGTATATTTGATTTTATATATCCGTGTTTGCTTCATAATTAGCTTTTTTTAAAAAAAAAAAAAAAAACTTTGTGAGTTTAAATATTAGATATATAAGCGTACATTTATTTTATGCAAGTGATTTTTTAAAAATTATTTTTTAAATTTTTTTGTGTTTAATTGTTATTAAAAATATTGATCAACAAAAAACACTTTCTAATTGAAAAAAAAAATTTAACTTAGTTTCTAAGAAAGTGATTTCTATTTTATACGAGAAACACTTTTTAGAAGTTGTGAAAAAATTAAAAATATCATGTTATTTACTAATTATATTAAATTTAATCCTCAAATTTTTTATTATTATATATTTTATTTTGAATCTTTTTTTTTCAAATTTCAACCCTTAGAATTTGATTTAATTTGATTTAATTTGATTTTTATATCAACTTTGATTTTCATTTTTATCATTGATATCTGTTTTTCTCTTATCATTAATTGAATTTTTTTATCTATAAGATTTAGACCTTATTTTTTTATTGCTATTTATTTTATTTGAAATAATTTATGAAATTATAATTTTTTTTAATTTGATTATTTTTCAACTTTTTTATCAGTTAGATTTGATCTTCATTATCTTTATTGTTATTTATTTTATTTGAGATGATTTATAAAATTAGATTTTTTTTCAATTTTATTCTTATTCAACTTTTTTATTTGTAAGATTTTTGTCTTCATTATTTTAGTAAACTTGAAAAAAAATATTAATTATTTTTTTTCCGGCTTATTTTTCATGATATAGCTAAATTCTGAAAAGTGTTTTCCAATTTATTTTTCATGATACTACAAAATATTGAAAATTATTTATTTTTTAGAGAATTATTTTTCAAGAAACCACTTTTCTAAAAAAAATTATTAAACGGGACATAAGTGAAATCTCTGTTGTTCATGAAGGAAAACTTTTATTCCTTGTTTTGTTGGTTTCAGAGACAGCAAGAAAGTTGTTAGAAAAAGAAAAGAAATTGACAAAAACAACCGATGAGAACGGCTGGTCACCACTTCACTACGCTGCCTTTTTTTTCTGGTCTAATCCTACAGTGAAAGTATTACTAGAAAATGATGCGTCCGCGGCCTACATTGCTGAAACAGAGAAGAAGAGAACAGCTCTTCACATTGCTGCCATTCAAGGACGTGTAGACGTAATGAAAGACATCGTTTCTGGATGTCCAGCTTGTTGTGAGCTAGTTGATAACAGAGGTTGGAATGCCCTTCACTATGTTGTGGCCAGTAAAAGAAGCAGAGTATTCGAGGAATGTCTGAAGATTCCAGAGCTTGCAAGACTTAGAAAGAAGAAGGATGAGAAAGGAAACACGCCCTTCCATCTAATTGTTGCTTTAGCGCACAAGCAGGAGGAATGGCGACGTGTTTTAAATGAAGGGGAGTTATGTCGTATCAATAAGCGAAAGCTAAGCGTCGACGACATATATTTCGGAAATTTTGGAGAGATAGAGGTAATCAATCCTCTATGAATTAACTGTTGTGATAATTAATGCATCCATTAAACCGCATTATTTATCGATTTATAATACACACAACATAATGATATTGGGTAATCAATTTATCGATTTCTCAATTTGGGTTTTGAATATAATTAAATCACAACAAACTGTTTTCCTTTGCATCTCCGATTCTTTTAGCTCCGCATCTTAATCATATTCACCAAATAGGTCCTCCACATAACTTTTATTCAGTTTCTCCGTATTATTTCCTGTTGGGATCGGTTTTGTATCATCTTACGAGTATTCGTTTTAAAAATGTGTTTTATTTAAAAAAAATTAAATTAGTATTATTATTATTATTTTTTATAGTTTTAATAGACTGATGTTAAAAATAAAATAAAATTTTTAAAAATATTTTATTTTAAAAAAATAAATTAGTTTTTTTTTATTTTTTATAGTTTTGATAAGCCGATATTAAAAATAAAATAAAATTTTAAAAAATTATTTTAATATATTTTTAATAAGAAACACTTTTAAAAACCATACAATACCAAACATAAAAATGAAATCATTTGAATAACTTAATAATCTTTTTTATTTGAAATCAAGTCATTTTATTGATTTTGTTAAGTTCTTCATCTACAATAAAAGATTATTCATATGAATCGAATCTAACTGCTTAAAAAAACATATTATTCAATAAAAAACTAGAAGTAGTACAAAGAAATGGAAAAAAAATACAATTAATTAAAATTTAAAAAATCTGAAAATTCAAGGTGAAAAATCAAATAGAAACGTAACATAATCTTCCAAGCAATTATATAAGATGGATATCTACGATCTTTTTTATTGGGTCACCCCTCCTAGGAAATTGATTTTTGAATGAAAAAATGTAAAATTAATGGTATATAAAATTGTACTAAAAGTCCACATCTTAGTTTTCTTTTATGGGATATTTGTGCTAATGTAACGCATGCCGTTTAATTTCAACCAAATTAGTTTTTGTTACCTGCTAATTATCTATAATATAAACAATAACAGAAAGGATTTGATTGCAAACAAATTAGTTGTGGAAACAAAAACAAAGGCCGAAAGTTGATATATGATATTTGTTAAATAGCTAAAAAAGAAGGATATCTACGATATTTTACCCTAAATAATTTGCAGAAAGAGATCCTACAATCCCTTGAAGATGTTGGCAGGGACCGCTTGGCAGCCAGATCAAGGTTTTTAGAGGAGAGAATATGGAGAATAAGGAAAACAAAGAGGAAGAGGATGCTTTCAGTAAAGCAACAGAGTCTCATCTTGTAGTTGCGACGCTGATAGCAACGGTAACATTTGCAGCAACATTCACCCTACCTGGCGGTTACAACAGCGACCAAGGCACAGCTATTCTAGCTAAAAAAACTGCTTTTATAGTATTTGTCATTTCAGATACAATATCAATGGTGCTCTCTATTTGTGCTGTCTTTATTCACTTTTTGATAGCGTTTATTCAAAGTACAACAATAGTTAAGTGTGCAATGAATAAAATGAAATTTAAGGTAACCACTAGGTTACTATTTGTGTGGGCCATGTTGCTGACAATGATTGCCATGAGTACAATGATCATCGCATTCGTCACGGGCACATATGCAGTTCTAGAACTTTCCTTGAGGCTTGCCAGCACTTGTCTTATTGGTCTTAGCTTCTTTGTTCTTGTGTATTTAGTGTTTTGGTTCATTTACAAGGGATGTAAAAGATAAGATATATTAATTTTAAATTTTCTATCAAATAAAATTCAGATGTATTTTTTAAAAAATTCTTATTGTTTTTGAAAACAAATTGTGATGTCATATAATTAGAAATCATGTAGTTGGTTGCAAAATCAGTGGCCATTTTTTTTTTATTGTAATTGATGCGCAACACAAGAATATTTGTGGCCAGGATCTGACACTAAGTTTTATTTATTTGTTTTCATTTTCCTATTCGTGACTAAAATTCAGTGACACAAATATACTAGTAGGGACAGCTAAATTTATTTTTCAAGTATGATTTGCTTTGATGGTTTGTTTATTAATCAAGGCTGTTCTTGTAAAGTATTTTTTATTGTATTTAAATAGTGTTATTAATTTTTTTTTAATTTTAAATTGTTTTAATATACTGATATTAAAAATAAAAAAATATTTAAAAAAAAAACAAAACAAATTAATCTGAAAAGTGGGATATGCCAAGTTTCATTCTTCTTTGGCTCCTGTGCTAAATATATACCAACTAGTAACGGGTAACATTCCAAACTAAGTTGCAGTGTAAAAAAAATTAAAAAAGAAGTTATGTATCTGTGGAGTTGCGTTTTGACTTTTGATAGCATAAAATTTTTAAATTGAAAATTGAAACGATGATGTTTGTATTATTTAAAAAACAAATTAAAAATATTTGAATTAATAAATCGAATGGTTAATCTAATTAATGGCTAAACAGTTGGGTTTTTTTTTTTGTAAAAAATAAAAAAACTAAATGCAAGTGTAAATATTTAATCTAATAACATCTTTTCTTTTTTTATTTATTTAATTGTATGAAAATAAAAATGAATATTCATTAATAAAAATAGTTATTTGAATTCTCGGGAAAAAAATATATTTTTAGTTAAAATTTTCTTTTCATATTAATTTTTTTAATTTGAAAAACAAATCTTTTCTAATAACAATATAGTTTATTGGATAAAAAATAAAGAAAACTAAAATAGAAATTAAAAAAATTGTATTGATTTGAAATAAAGAGTGAACAATGTATCTAATCAAAACTCCCTTTTTTTTTAATTAATGTGTTTCTTTTTTTTTTGTTACAAATACATGTTTGTTTAATTAAGAAGTATTGTTCTTTTAAATTAAAACTTATCAAAACATATATATTTTAAAATTTCTTACTTTAAAGATTTTAATAAAATAGAACAAGCACATTAAATAAAGTTATATTAATCCCTGTGAAAAATAATTTTTCCATCAAATCCCAACATGAATTTTAATCAACGTTCTCCGATTAGTTACGGCGAGCTCAAGATGAAATTTTCTGGGAAAGTATCAAACTTGGACTGGTTAATGATTATAAGCAGAAAGGATATACGCATTGTTCCTTGGCATCTCACAAAAGAGTGTGTGTGAAGGAGGAGTGCCTCGGGTAAATTGCTAATCGCACATAGATTCCTTCTTTTAACGCTTTGCATAATGAAAATAAGAGAGTTTAGAGATTGTAAGACTCGATAATCTTCAGAATAATATTATTTTCACACTCACAGTAATGCTGGTGTTAACATGTATATATACACAAAGTTGCATAGTTTTATTTGCAAACAAAGCTGAGATCACGCCTAATATTTACACTGCATTTACACTGAGGATTGTTTGCTGTTACAAGCATAATGTTAGCCTTGAATGACGGTTTTATGATTCTGTGCAGAAGGCAAGAAAGCATGTGCTTGATCTGCGGTGATTTCCTTTATATTGCATACATGTTTGCAACTATGGGTTTTTGAGATAAGTGTTCAGTTTGCAAGTGAAAGCGAAAAAGACAACAATTTTGATTAAAAAAAAAAAAACACTTATCTGAGCTCTTTTCTGATCCATTTATGCTGCATAATATGAGGCAGTCATTACCCCCACCACTTAAAGAATTTGATAATTGAATTTTGATAAACAAGGACACACGGGGTGGTTGTTGCTTCACGTTTTGAAAAAAAAAAACAAAAAAAAAGGGAAGGAAAAAAGCATGTATTCTGAGACCATTAAATTTACAAAAAACTCTTTTTGCGAGAAAGGGAGTATTCTGATAATGCATCTATAATATAAGAATTTTAACTAATAATTAACTTGTGTGGTGCGAATTTTGAAAAACTGGTCATTAACTTTTTAGGTTAAAACATGAGGAAGTTCAAGAAAATTTATTAAATAGACGTGAAGGCACCTTTAAGAAATGTCAAAGAAAAGACTTCGAAAACCCGCCCGCAACATTGCTCAAGAAAATATAAAGTGTAAGAAAAACTAAAGGAATATTATTTTTTAACAGCATTATTGTTCATTTACCTAAATTTACTTGAGATGACAATGTTATATGAATAGTTCTATTTTTTAAAATTCTCACTTTCATAATTAAATTTTATTCTATTCCAATTTCATCATTGTGTATTATATTGAATGTTATCTTATATTTTGAGATTGTTTTTGTATATTTTTGCAAAATCAAGGTTTTTAATAAATTTTCAAAATTTAATTTGATATCAATTTAATTAAGTAGAACATAAATTTATGATAAAAAAACATTTAAAAAAGGATAAAATTAAAATCTAAATAAAACAAATGGGTCCTTCAATTGCACACAAAAAAGTTTGTTTTCATTAAAAAAAAAACTCCATTTATGTTGCAGTTGTTAATTTTTTTAGAAATAATAGAGAAAGTCGTCAAGTGTGGAGTGAAAAAAAAAAGAAGGTGATGCTAAGGTTTTTAAAAATTTTATCTTATAAAAAAAATAAATCAGGTTTGATAATTTTTTTATTCAGTTTAGTTTTAACCATTTAAATGGTGTTTTGAAGGAGTCACTTGGTAGTGTATATTAAAGGGTAATTTGAAATATCAAGGAAATGTTTACTTAAAATAATTAATAATAATTCCATGGAGCTGGCCAAGCGCAGAAGAGCTAGGATTTGACAGTGTGTTTTTGTCTAAGATTTCAGGTTCGACTCTTGCAGGAAACTCCTTGCTGAGTCTGTGCATCTCCAGGATTAGTTAAGCCTTGAGCCGAATACCTTTTACTAATTCAAAAAAACAAACTGTAAAAAAATTTAATCAAGCTTAGAATCTCGGGTTGTTCCTGAAATTTCAATCGAAATGTTCGAGTTCTGTTCTGGCCAATTAGTTTTTCTTAAAAAAAAATCTATTTTTTTATATAATTTCAAAAAAAAAAAAAACATGCTAAAATACTCCAAAACTAAAACATGCCGTTACAATCGAGTTTTTCTGAGCTAGGATTTGACAATGTGTTCTTGTCCAAGATTTCAGGTTCAATTCTTGCAATGTGAGTTTTTGTCTAAGATTTCAGGTGCAAATGATTCTATAAGGTCATCAGATTTGAGGAAAACCCATGAATTAACCGTGGTGTACTTACACGAAACACTTAAATTCTATTCTTTATATGAGAATAAACAATGACTAGGAAGAATCCACGCTATGAACGCGAAGAAAAAGTGATTATTTATCTTTCAGGGATTCATTAATTAGGAAACATTTACTATCTTTTACGGGATTAAAAATGACCAGAAGGAGGACTCACTGTATCCCCTTTCTTAGTTTTCTATTCACCGCCAGTGCAATGATTATTTTGTTTTTCTCATAAAAAATTACATATCTTTGAATCAATGTTATTTTATTTCTTCTCATAAAAACCTAGGTGACGCCTTCTTCCATGACACACGGTGTGCTCACATGCTTTAATAATAACAAAAATAATAATTTTTTACTTGAAAAGTTGTTGTACGGATCACCCACACAATTTAGGTGGCTCGTGCAGCAGTTTTTAATGGTCAAGAAAGTTTTTTTTACCATCTTAATCGTCTTCATCTCTTTTTTAATTATAGGTGGTGTATGTGCTCTAAATATGACCGGTGTATTGCTGTTAACCATTGTTTTCTCTTTTCTATTCCGGTAAATATATCATGGTACTTATTATTATTGTTTTTTTTTTTTTTTTAATTTTGACCTTTTAGTTTTGATATCTTTTTTTAGTTATTTTTCTTTTATTGACATTTTATTTCTTTTCAATTTAACCTTTGGTTTTTAATTTGTATATATAATATATTTTAATTTGATCCTTCTATATTTTTTTCTTTGTTTTTTTATAAATTTTTTTATATTTTTCAATTTTATCTTTCAAATCAAGTTTATTTTTTCTTTATATTTTGAAAAGAAGTCACTATAAATAAAATAATAAAGATTATATTTAAAATATTATTCAATTAACTATGCTAGTAGTATATATTAAAGGCTAATTTGAAATATCAAGGAAATGTTTACTTAAAATAATTAATAATCCTCTTTCAAAATTAACTACTGGTAATTCTAAAATGAACTAGTTGTATGTAGATGCATAGCATGCAGTTCCATGTTAACATGGTTTTATGAGAAATGAAAAAAATCAAGAATAAAAAATAAATTGTGAGATTTTAATTAGAATGTAAATGATGGATTCCACTAATTTTTAATATTTACTTCCAATTTCTGACAACGATAGGACAACGGCAACACGTTGAGAAAATTAGGAGCCATTTAGCAACCACTTTATTGGACCAAATTAAAGAAGTCTCAAATTGCTTGAAAATGACTAAATTGCACACTGTTTTATGAGAAGAAAAAATGACTCCAGACAGATTCCCCGACAGCTATGAAATTAGATACATTTACTATGATTTAAGAGATTTAAAATGATTCCCTTATAAATAGGACATATTAAAGGATCGTAATTTCCTATAAAATAACTCTAGATTAAGAATGTATTTAAAAATGTTGCATTAATTATGGTTCAAAGTGTTTTTTTTTAATATATTAAAATAATATTTTTTTTTAATTTTTTTAATATTACCATTATCTGAAAAAAATTTAAAAATTAAAATTTTTTTAAAATATAATTTTAACAGCTTTACTTTAAAATTTTATGCTATATATGAGAATATAAAATGATTATACAGAGTCGACCACGCCGGCTAATTTAAGACAGCCCGGACGTTTATTATAATTCAAGACATTAAAAATGACTCCACGTTTATTATATACAGCGATAGAACAACGCCAAAAAGGTGGGGAAATTCCGAGCCAATTAGCCACCACTTTATTGGACAAAATTAAATAATTCTCAACTTGTTTGAAAATGATTAAATTACATTCTGTTTTATGAGAAGTATAATTAAGATACTTTTACTATAATTTATGTAATAAAAAATGCCTCCACTTTATATAGGACAAAATTAAAGAATTCTCATCTTGTTTAAATTACTATATTGCATGCTATTTTATGAGAAGAAAAAATAACTGTTATGTTCCGATTGTAATGGCAAGTATATTTCAGTTTAAAAAACAAAACAAACCTTAATCTCGCTCAATATCTCATGGAAATTTTGAACATTCCATTCTGGGCAAATATTTTTTTTCCTGCTTTTTTCTAAAAAAAATTTGTGTTTTTGTCTAATTCCATCATTCAACGCTTGATTTATTAAAGATTAATTTTTATTATTTATCATGATTTTTTTTTATGGTTATTTCAGTCTCATTACCTATATCACGAGTTTGGTGGGTTAATCTAGTTGACTCAAGTTTTTTTAAAAAAAATTAATTGATTTTTTTTCTAATTTCATTATTAAATATCTTCAATATTTGATTGATTATGAATTAGGCTTTGTTATTTATTTTGATTTGTTTTCTATGAACTTATTATAATCTCATAATCGGGGTCGGTTTTATAAGTTAACCTAAGTAGACTTGAGTTATTTTATGGTTTAATGACCTGGATCAATCTAATATTTTATTGTTTCAATTTATTTTTTAAAAAAATATCTTAAATTTAATTATTTTAAATTAAACTATATTTTTTCTAATCATTTATATTATTTTTTAACTCATTGATGAATTCATACTAGTTCCACCCTAGCATTATAATTTAAGACATTAAATAATTCACATTTACTCCTAAAATCAACGCAGAGCCTTAAAACACGGGACTTGTTAAAGATTTCTTTAAATTGCTTGAAAATGACTCCGAAGTCCATGCCATGCACGTGAAGAAAAAGTGACTCTAGAGACAAGGCCACCTAATTAATTAGGAAACATGAAGAAAAAGTGACTCTAGAGACAAGGAAAAAGTGACTTAGAGACAACGCCACCTAATTAAATGGGGGGTTTGGTAATGAGGTTGCGTCTGTGTTTTAAACAAAACAAAACACAGATGCAACTCGTTTGGTAAATATAAAAAGCAACTTACTATTCATGGGTCCCACACTGTTTTTGCGTTCAAAACGCCAGATAAAGAAAAGCAGACGAATCCTGCTTCCTGCGCCCTTCATGCTAATTAGCATGAACAGTGGATAGTCATGCTCCACTGTTCATGCTAATTAATTAGCATGAACAGTGGAGCTTGACTATCCACTGTTCTTGCTAATTAATCCATTAGGTTCTCCTATTTGTTCGGAAAAGAAACAAAAGAACACTCTTGTAAATATTTTTTATTACTATTAAAAAGAGCAGTGTAGCATGCTACACTGTTCACGTGAACAGTGTAGCCAGCTACATTGTTTCGGTCCGACCAGTTCCGGCCGGACCGGTCCCAAGATCAAAATATATTGAACCATATCCGACTCAGTAAAATAAAAAATAAAAATTATGTTTTATTCAAAAAACTAGTGTTTAACATTATTCAATGACACTATATAAATTAGACAAAGATCGCTTGATGACGTAACATTTACAGAATTTAATCGCAATTCTAATTTTTTTCCTGATTATATTTTACCTGATATTGTTACGTGCTTAAAAAACAAAAAAACTACAGTCATTGTCAAATGTATTTCATACATAGTGGAATTGTAGATAGTTTAATGGAATAATAAAAAATATTTTATATAAAATATTATTTATTTCATAATGTAATAACAATAGTTAAATCTATAATATTTAAATTTAAAAACAATCAATATTAATAATAATTTTTTAAAATTATTTTATAACCTCAATTTCAACAGCATTATTAACCAAACACATTAAACTATTTTTTGCTCGACCTCAATTTTAACCACAGTTTTAACCAAACACCTATTTTTTCAAACCAACCTCAATTAAAAGTACTTTTTATAAAACAACTTTTTTCAAACCACAACCACAACAGCTACCGCAATACCAAACACACCCTAAGAAACATGGTCTGTTTGGAAAAGTATAAACTGTATTTTAAAAAGTTTTAAATTGTTTTTATTTAAAATAATTTTATTTAATATTAATTTTATTTTAATATAATTTTTAAATAAAAAACATTTCACCGCTATTATAACTCCAATCAGGCTAAAAATAATAAAAGAGGATTCACAGTACCGTTTCTTATATTATTTTTTTTATTCACCGTTATAACCGTGTAATAGTTCTTTTGTCTTTTTTTTATAAAAAAACAAGGGTAAATGTTTGTCTTTCTTTATTCACCGTTACAGTGTAATAATTATTCACCATTATAGAAGAGAACTTGTCCTCGAATTCTTACAAGGAAATAAAGGTTAAACATTGAAAACGTCAAAAGTCTACAAATCCTACGCAAACCCTTTGTTGGAAGTAGAGTTATTTAAATGTTTGTCTCTAGGCTCTAGCTACTGGAGAGTACCACCATGAAAAGTTGAGTTGGTGCCTTTGCGCTTGATGATGTTTGGACAGTACTGCGGAAGAAGATCACGTTCTATAATCTAAATTATATTTCTATCGCAAAACCATATATCAAATCGATGTATGAACAAGTGAATTCGCATCAGAATCCTATGCAACTTTTCAAACGTGAAACTAACTTTTTAGAAATATTTTAGGTGCATGTTTTCTGCCTTTTGCACATATTTAAAACAATCGCATCATCAGTATGAACAAAAAGTCGCATTATCTTCTCTCTTTTTATCCAAATATTTGACAAACGGGAAAAATAAAACTAGTTGTTAATCTATAGCATACCTAAAACCATCATCTAGGCGTAAAAGCACACCAGTCATGCTAAAAAGTCCCAATATTCCTTTATCAAGTAGATAATAAATTTATATTTTACTAATTATTCTTCAATAAGCCACCTTTTATTCATAAAAAAAAAGTGTACCATCCACCTTTGTGTCTCTCAAGTCAAAATTGGCAAATTAGTGTTGGTAAATTAGAAAGGATTCAACATACATCACTACAAACTACTCAATTTAATGGAAAGAAAGAAAAATTTAAAAAGTGGACTTATAAGACAAACGACATCACTTGGTGACCACTCTCGTAGGCAAAGCCATGATTTAGTTAAGGGGGACACAAACAAAAATATAGTATTTCTATAGCTTGAGAGCAGATCGGTGTAAAGGTTTTTGATTTTGGTTTTGGGAAGGTTGGGGTTTTAGGGTTTGAGATAGGGGAGGCATACATGGTGATGTTTTTTATTTGAAATTCAACAGTTTTAGAAAACAATTTCTGATTCCATTGAAATTCAACAGTTTTAGAAAACAACTAGTTGGATGCCCGTTCCACCCGGCGGACTCATTTTTTATTTTAATAAAAATTATTGTAAAATTTATAATAAAAAAATAATATTTTTTTAATATTAATAATAATAATATTTTAAATTTATTAATTATTTTATTAATAATATTAATTATAATAAAAATAATAATATTTATAACATAAATAATTATATTAAGAATTTCAAGGATGATTACAACACATAATAATACTTTTTATATCAATACTTTGAGTTATAATAAAAATAATAATATTTATAACACCAAAAATACTATTTTTGATCTGAACACTTTGAATTATAAGAGAAAAAATAATATCTATAACACATATTATTATATTAACACATGTGGTTGGGCATGGATGCGTCCAGCCCCAACCGCCAGTTGGGCGTGGACCTGTCCCGATCCAACTTGGGGTTTGGCGTGGACCCGTCCCGGTCCAACTTGGAGTTCGGCGTGGTCGCCTACTTGCCCACTTTGGGGTTGGGCGTGGACACATCCACGCGCCAACTCGGGGGTGGGCGAGCACACATCCAGCCCCCACTTGGGTTAGGAGTGGACGTGTCCACACTACAAGATTTCACAGTTTTATCGACGACCATATTTCATCGGTGTGTGACTGAGAAATCATCGGTAAATTATTTACCGACGGAATACGCCCGTCGGATTACCTTTTGTCGGTGATTCTACATTTCGTCGCTATATCGGTCGGAAAAACAAAAAAAAATATTTACCGACGATTTTACAGACGGAAAGTGCGCGCCAAAAAAAAACATTTCTCGCTTGAAATATACCAATGGAAAATACTCCGTCGATAATATTGTGTATTACCGACGGACAATATCCGTTAGTAAATTTGTCGGTGTGTGTTTGAGATACCGACCGAATATATCCGTCTGTAAATTCGTCGGTACATTTGGTAGCTACTGTCAAATGCCGACGGATTAAATCCGTCGGTAACTCTGTCGGTGAGTGTATGGAATACCGACATAATTTATGCGTCTGAATATTCGTCGGTGATTGTGGCAGCCACTGTCCAATGCCGACGAAGTTATTCTATCGGTAAATCTTTGTGTAATTGTTTTTTTTTAATTTGTTTTTTAAAAATTATTTAGAATACATAATATAAAATGATATAAATTAATGGTAATACAAACCAATTATGCAAATAAAATTTATATTAAGCATCAAAAACAAAAAATCAAAGTTAAATAATATTCATTACAAAATGAATGTGTTTCAAAAAAACATTAAACGAAATTGGAAAAGGCAGCATCGGTTGACGGCGCAGGTGGTGTAGGTGCCACTTCTTGAGAGGCACCTAAGGAAATATCAGCACCGCTGCTAGACAAACTTGATTCGACTGGACGTGCAACTTTGGTTTTCATTTTTCGCATCTAAACAATTTTATATAAATAATTATATAATTAAATTCAAAAGTTAAAAAAAATTCGGCAGCACCTCCCTTATACTGGATACTACCCAAATCCACAAACTTGCAAATATTAACAATAGCCACAACCAATTGATTCAATCTATACTAATTATTCCAACATATTCAATTACTAATCCTAAGGTAAATTCAACATTAACAATTAAAATTCAACAAATTATTCAATAATTATGTCAATACAACAAAACTATAAATTCAAAATAAATAGAAACAATTAAACACAAATCATCAAGTTAGAGTAAAATTAATAATTCTTCCAACATATTCAATTACTAAATCTAAGATAAATTCAACATTAACAATATTAATTCAACAAATTATTAAATAATTATGGCAATACAACAATAAAATATATTCAATAAATTAAAAAAGAATTATATCCTAACAATTAAAATCAATGGAAACAATTAAATACAAATCATGCAATAATATAAAAAAAATTACTAATTATTCCAACATATCCAATTACTAATTCTAAGGTAAATTCAACATTAACAATTATAATTCAACAAATTATTCAATAATTATGTCAATACAACAATAAAATATATTCAATAAATTAAAAAAAATAATATAAACTAACAATTAAAAACATATGCAATTACTAATTATTCCAACAAATGCAATTACTAATTCTAAGGTAAATTCCACATTAACAATATTAATTCAAAAAATTAATCAATAATTATATATGGCAATACAACAATAAAATATATTCAATAAATTAAAAAACAAATTATAGACTAACAATTAAAATCAATGGAAATAATTAAACACAAATCATGCAATAATAGAGTAAAATTACTAATTATTCTAACATATTCAATTACTAATTCTAAGGTAAATTCAACATTAACAATATTAATTCAACAAAATAATCAATAATTATATATGGCAATAAAACAATAAATTATATTCAATAAATTAAAAACAATATAGACTAACAATTAAAATCAATGGAAATAATTAAACACAAATCATGCAATAATAGAGTAAAATTACTAATTATTTTAACATATTCAATTACTAATTCTAAGGTAAATTCAACATTAACAATATTAATTCAACAAAATAATCAATAATTATATATGGCAATACAACAATAAATTATATTCAATAAATTAAAAAAAAATATAGACTAACAATTAAAATCAATGGAAATAATTAAACACCAATCATGCAATAATAGAGTAAAATTACTAATTATTCTAACATATTCAATTACTAATTCGAAGGTAAATTCAACATTAACAATATTAATTCAACAAAATAATCAATAATTATATATGGCAATACAACAATAAATTATATTCAATAAATTAAAAAAAAAGACTAACAATTAAAATCAATGGAAATAATTAAACACCAATCATGCAATAATAGAGTAAAATTACTAATTATTCTAACATATTCAATTACTAATTCTAAGGTAAATTCAACATTAACAATATTAATTCAACAAAATAATCAATAATTATATATGGCAATACAACAATAAATTATATTCAATAAATTTAAAAAAATATAGACTAACAATTAAAATCCATGGAAATAATTAAACACCAATCATGCAATAATAGAGTAAAATTACTAATTATTCTAACATATTCAATTACTAATTCTAAGGTAAATTCAACATTAACAATATTAATTCAACAAAATAATCAATAATTATATATGGCAATACAACAATAAATTATATTCAATAAATTAAAAAAAAAAGACTAACAATTAAAATCAATGGAAATAATTAAACACAAATCATGCAATAATAGAGTAAAATTACTAATTATTCTAACATATTCAATTACTAATTCTAAGGTAAATTCAACATTAACAATATTAATTCAACAAAATAATCAATAATTATATATGGCAATACAACAATAAATTATATTCAATAAATTAAAAAAAAAAAAGACTAACAATTAAAATCAATGGAAATAATTAAACACAAATCATGCAATAATAGAGTAAAATTACTAATTATTCTAACATATTCAATTACTAATTCTAAGGTAAATTCAACATTAACAATATTAATTCAACAAAATAATCAATAATTATATATGGCAATACAACAATAAATTATATTCAATAAATTAAAAAACAATATAGACTAACAATTAAAATCAATGGAAATAATTAAACACCAATCATGCAATAATAGAGTAAAATTACTAATTATTCTAACATATTCAATTACTAATTCTAAGGTAAATTCAACATTAACAATATTAATTCAACAAAATAATCAATAATTATATATGGCAATACAACAATAAATTATATTCAATAAATTAAAAAACAAATTATAGACTAACAATTAAAATCAATGGAAATAATTAAACACCAATCATGCAATAATAGAGTAAAATTACTAATTATTCTTAACATATTCAATTACTAATTCTAAGGTAAATTCAACATTAACAATATTAATTCAACAAAATAATCAATAATTATATATGGCAATACAACAATAAATTATATTCAATAAATTAAAAAACAAATTATAGACTAACAATTAAAATCAATGGAAATAATTAAACACAAATCATGCAATAATAGAGTAAAATTACTAATTATTCTAACATATTCAATTACTAATTATAAGGTAAATTCAACATTAACAATATTAATTCAACAAAATAATCAATAATTATATATGGCAATACAACAATACATTATATTCAATAAAAAAAAAATATAGACTAACAATTAAAATCAATGGAAATAATTAAACACAAATCATGAAATAATAGAGTAAAATTACTAATTATTCTAACATATTCAATTACTAATTCTAAGTTAAATTCAACATTAACAACAAATATTCAACAAATTAACTAATAACAATTATGACAACACAACAATAAATAATATTCAAAAAATTCAAAAAACAAAAACCTACATGAAGAAAATGAACGAAATATACATACCTTAATAATGTGTCCAATTCAAAACTTTATCTACATTACAAAAAAATACACCAAAACAACAAAATAACAAAAATAAAAACAACTAAAAATAAAATAAAATAAAATAGAAAAAAACACATACCTTTTAATATGATGAAGATTCACAACAACAAATCTTGCTAGAGATTCAAGGTGAAAGCTTTGAAGGATTGATAGTAAAAAAATCAAAATTTTGAGGTGAAAACTGGAGGAGAAGAAAAAATGAACCGAAGCGGAGGGCGCTGGAATTTATAGGGCAGATTTACCGACGGATTCCTCGACGGACATTAAAAAAAATATTATTAATTTTTTAAATCCGTCGGTAACAGGTCAAAAATCCGTTGGTAATTTTTGAATTTCGCACTGAAATTTTTAATTACCCTCCATATTTTTCGCGGTCCGTCGGTGATTCCGTCAGTAATCTGACATGGTCAGAGGTGCATTCAATTCACACACTTTGGAAATCGCACGGTCTGTCGGTAACATTTGAGACCAAAAAATTACCGACGGACGTATTCCATCGGTATAGGCGTTGAAAAAGCCGTCGGTGATTGTGGCATTTTGTTGTAATTATTTTCGAACTCTCTGTGAGATACCGACGGACGGTGGTCCGTCGGTATAACCGTCGGTGATTGTGACATTTTTTTGTAATTATTTTCGAACTCTCTGTGAGATACCGACGGAATATAATCCGTCGGTGTAGGTGTCGGTGAATCCGTCGGTAATGTCGTCGGTGATGGTGGCATTTCGCGTAATTAATTTCAAACTCTCTGTGAGATGCCGACGGATGGTTATCCGTTCTCACTCAACTCGTGATTTGACTTAATGGTGAACACTTGTGCCACAGCCGACAATTTACTGTGGTTTATGCAGCCATCCCATAATGGTTCGTTAGAATCTTTCAACAAATCGAAAAACCTAGCTGCCTCTACATTAGGTTCTTCTTCTACAATTGGACATTGATTGACATTACCTTGATTCATTCCCATTGCATCCATAACCATGTTTCTGTAAGGATTAATGTTGTTATTTTCCGCTTCATGCACGTTGCTAGCACTAGAAGTTGACCCAACCACCGTTTCTCTCATTCTCCTATTACTAACAAATACCTCTCCATGTGCATACCAACTCTGGTAATCCTCCACAAACCCTTTGTGTAGAAGATGCATCATTACAACATCTGGATGCAGATACTTTTTATTTTGACACTTCCTGCATGGACACCTAATACCGCCTCCAGTAAAATTTCTGGGAATAGATATTACGAAATTAATAAAACCCTAAACCCCGTTACAATAATCCATCCTCCGCAATCCTTGGGGTGAATCTAGATACATCCATGAACGATCATCCATGACTTCTATCGAACCTCTATAAAATTATGATGACATCATGTATATATTAATTAACTTAGTTAGGTAAATAAACTTGTAAAAATATTACTTTACCTTGAGATTATCCAACAAACCAATCACAACTTCTCATAAATATTAAATATTTATTATCATTTATCAACGTCCATACAAATTAATATATATATATATATATATATATATATATATATATATATATATATTAACAGAAATTACCACTCTGCAATACCATCGATAAAACTTAAAAAGGACCCATCAAGCAAGCTAATAATTATTTCAAAACATAACATGTAATTCGGTAATTCCACAAAGTTTTAACAATTTACAAACAAATACAATCTTACGAAATCTAAAACAAACCATAACAGGTATAAAATTATACATTCATATACTACAAGTTTGTTTGAGAAATAACAATAAAACATGTACATCTACTAACAAAAATACATATACTAAAAAAACAATAAAATTGACATTTAAATGTTAAAATTTAAAAAGATAGAATTACTTATAAAAATTGATAAAATCTGTCGGTAAATTAGAACACGGATGTTGTGACCACAAAACTTCAAGAAATATAACTTGTTGTGCTGAGATGAGGAAGATTTTTGTTTAGGGGCTAGGGGGGTTGGTTATTTGCAGATGGGGAGAGTTAGGATTAGGAAGAAGAAGGAGAAATGGGGGAGGAGAGTGTGGAAAGAGTGGCCATATATTCACTTTTTCCGACGGCCTCACCGATGGAATAACACCGTCGGTAATTCTGATGGGAAATCGACACGTCACCGCACATACCTGCTTTTCAAATCCCTCGGTGATTCCGTCGATATTTTTGACGGTACACCGGTCACGTCACCCATACGGATCTGGCATTTCAAATTCGTCGGTGATTCCATCGGTATTTGTGACGGTGAACCGGTCCCATCACACGTTTTGAATCCGTCGGTGATTCTGTCGGAAAAATCACCCGCCAAAACCTCCGCGTCAACTACCCGCCATTTTTTCATTAATTCTGAACTTTTTGTCCGTAATTCGGTCGGTATTCCATCGGTAATTGCGATCGAAAAATACCGACAGAAATATTCCGTCAGGGATTCCGTTGGTATTTAGCGAATTTCTGGTAGTGTCAGCCCAACGTGGGTGTGGGCGTGAACAGGTGTAGACTCAACTTGGGGTGGGAGTGGACGCGGCCAGATCCAACTTGGGCGTGGGCGTGGACGCGTCCACGCATAACCCCAAGTTGGCGCTAGACACGTGCTCGCCCAAACCCAACATGAGGTTGGGTGTGGACGACTCCACGCCCACCTGGGATTTTAATGATGATTACAACACAAATAATAATATTTTTTATATCAATACTTCGAGTTATAATACAAATAATAATATTTATAATACAATAATAATATTTTTGATATGAAGACTTTAAATTATAAAAGGTGGTGCATTGGAGACGCCCAAGCGCTGGGGACGCGTCCACACCCATCTGGGGTTTTGGCTTGGACGCATCCAGCCTGAACTTAGAGGTGGGCGTGCAATTGTATCAAACATAAACTAAGTGGCATGCAATTTTATCTAGTTGCTAGATAATGTAGCCATCTACCTTATAGTAACCTGTAATAGTACCCTAAGTCGCATGCAATTATTTTCGTCTCCGGGAAGTTGCCAACAATTTGTTTACAGGAGGGGGCGATAGGCCTCAAACTCGGATCCAAGGATGCCTCGCCTGCGCCAAGTAAGCCAACGTGAGAAACTCGAGATGCCTGCTAGAAAATTTTAACCTATATTGAAATTCTTAAAATTGGCAATAAAAATTTATGATAGATATAAATTAAAGAAAAAAATGTGACTACTAGATGCATAATATTAAAGTGACTTATTATGTGTGATATGATAATCAGTCTAATAACCTATCTTCAAATGTTAAACAAATTCCGAGAGTTTTAATTAAAAAAACAATTATAATATCAACAATTAAAAAGGAACTATTATGTGCATCAAATAAATAAAAATCTCCAAATAACTAAGAAACGATTAATGTTAACCCTATTTATGACATTGATGCATACCAACCGTTCCTTTAATTCTTGCCTTGGATCCAAAGTCTAAAATTTAAATTTGACTGACAACTTCTTCGTGTATTGCAGCTGCTCTTGAACATAAAGACACTTATAATGATTGTCCTAGCTTGTATTCCCTGAGGTCAATTTCTCTGGCCCACTTGCATCTTTTATATATTCACTCGTTTTTCTTATGGTTAAAGTCGGTTTGGCTATGAGGCAGCTGCTATTTTTTTTTTTTTTTTTTAACTCAATAATTTAGTGTTTAGTTATAAGTTGTGATTGTGGTTTGACTCTAAAAATTGAGGTTTCACCATAGATTAAACTGAAGTAATTTTTTCATGCTTCTTCCTGCTATGTTGTTGTAAAGTTAATAACAAACTCTCCACTATTCACTTAATTAAGTGAATAGTGGAGTAAACTCCACTGTTTACCCAACTTTTCACTTAATTAAGTGAACAGTGGAGTTGACAGTGGAGTTCAACTCCACTGCTCACGTGAACAGTGGAGTTGAACTCCAATGTTCTGGGAGGCCGGGTCCGAAGATAAATATATTGAATCAGCTTTGATCTAGTTTAAAAAAATTTATTTTTTTAATGGTGTTTTATTCGAAAAATTAGAAGAAAATCGTTTGATAATATAACATTTGTAAAATTTGATCACAACCTCAATTTTATTCTTTATGACATTTTACCTGATATTGCGTGCTTAAGAAATTTTGGAAAATGTAGTCTTTATTTGATAGATTTCATACGTTATGAAATTACATATAGTTTCATGGAATAATAAAAAATATTTGATATCAATATTATTTATTTCATGATGTAATAACAGTAGTTAAATTAAAAACTATCAATATTAATATATATATATATTTTTTAATTATTTTATAACCTCAATTTAAAAAGTATTATTTTAACCAAACATATTAAATTATTTTTTCTTCAATCTTAATTTCAACCACAATTTTAACTAAATATCTATTTTTTCAAACTAACCTCAACTAAAAATATTTTTTATAAAATAATTTTTTTCAAATCATAACTATAATCGCTAGTGCAATACCAAAATTATTAAATTTCCTTTCTCTTGGCGTTGGGGCAAATTTGATTGCGTTTCTTGTATCACCTTTGGCTTTGAATTTGTATCCTCTGGCTCAGAGTCATGCAATTAAGATCTGATTTTATGGATGCTGAGGGTTTTATTGGGCGCACTAAGAATGCTACAATTTTTTTCGTCTCTCAATTGTGGAGAACGGAGAAGGAGGTCATTTTCTTCTGTTTAGGTTATGAACTGTTAAAAGCAAGAAGGATACAGCACAGTCAGTCACGTGAACCACAGGAAATAAAAAAGCTTCGTAAAAGGCCACTTATAAAAACTAAATTTTTTGTTTTATCCAAACACTGTAATCCGTGTTTGTGCTCAAAACATAAAGAAAGAAATTAGATATTTTTAAATAATTTTATTGTGATGATATTAAAAATAATATTTTTAAAAAATAAAAATATTTTTTTAATATATTTTTAAATTAAAAATATTAAAAAAAACAATATTTAACACTCTCTCAAATATCAAAAAGGAAAATAAATGTAACTTGTGGTTATTAATGCTTTTTCTTCCTTTAAATACCGAAGAAATCAGCAGCTTGTGATCAGTTGAGGAGTGGAACCTCTTACCTTCATTTGTTTAGATTTCATTTAGTGAGTTTCTCTAAGCTACAAAATAGTATGACGACCTATATGGATCCTGTCTTGTTCAAAGCTGCAGCTGAAGGCAATTTCCCTTCCTTTGAGAATTATCAAACCGGCCTTGATCAGTTATTGACTCCAGACGAGAACACCATTCTTCATGTCCACTTAGGAAACCAAAAGAGGGAACCGGGATACACTTATTTTGTTGATAAAATTCTTGAAAAGTGTCCACCACTGTTAATGCAGGCCAATAAGAAAGGTGAAACGCCACTCCATTTGGCAGCAAGATATGGCTATTCCTATGTGGTACAGGTCCTCATTGACCGTGCAAAAGCTCTACCTACTGATCCAGAGAGCGGCGTATCAGAAGCAAAAAAGATGTTGAGGATGACCAATGAAGAGCAAGATACAGCGTTGCACGAGGCAGCTCGAAAAGGACGGAGCGATGTGGTGAAAATATTGACAAAAGAGGACCCTGAGTTTCCACATTCCACCAACGTTCATGGAGAAACTCCACTTTATATTGCTGCTTCCAGGTGGGGTAGTGATCGGGTGATCGATGAAATCCTAACTAATTGCATTTCAGTGGACTATGGCGGCCCTAACTGTAGAACTGCTCTACACGCGGCAAGCAGGCGGGGATATCATGGTAGGATTTTGTGCTCGAGTCTGGAGAATTAAATAATTTATATATAATAGTGTAAAATGTAAACTATAATTTAAAATCCACGTATATTTGATTTTATATATCCGTGTTTGCTTCATAATTAGCTTTTTTTCAAGAAAAAAAAAAAACACTTTGTGAGTTTAAGTATTGGATATGTAGTAATTCACAGGCTTCATACCATTTTTTTTAATAATTTTTTAAATTTTTCTGTGTTTGTTTGCCATTAAAAAAAATTAATTAATGAAAAATATTTTTCAATGAAAAAAAAATTTGACTTGGTTTTTAAGAAAAAGAAATTTTATTATTATTTTAGACGGAAAACACTTTTCAGAAGTTGTAAAAAATTTAAAAATACCATGTTATTTACTGATTATATCAAATTTGATCCTCAAACTTTTGATTGCTATATATTTTATTTTAAATCTTTTTTTTTCTCCAGATTTCATCTTTTATAATTTGATTTAATTTGATTTTTATATCAACTTTGATCTTCATTTTTATCATTGTTATTTGTTTTTGTCTTATCATTAATTGAATTTTTTTCTATAAGATATAGTCTTTATTTTTTTATTGTTATTTATTTTATTTGAAATAATTTATGAAATTATAATTTATTTTAATTTTATTATTTTTCAACCTTTTTATCAATTAGATTTCATTTTCATTATCTTGATTGTTATTTATTTTATTTGAGATCATTTATGAAATTAGATTTTTTTTTCAATTTTATTCTTATTCAACTTTTTAATTAATTTGTAAGATTTTGTCTTCATTATTTTAATAAACTTGAAAAAAAATATTAATAATTTTTTTTTCAATTTATTTTCCATGATATAGCCAAATATTTTAAAAAAAAATTCAACTTATTTTTCATGATGCTGCCAAACATTGAAAAATAATTTATTTTTTAGAAAATTATTTTTCAAGAAACCACTTTTCTAAAAGAAATTATTAAACGGGGCATAAGTGAAATCTCTGTTGTTCATTGTTTTGATGGTTTCAGTGGCAGCAAGAAAATTGTTAGCGAAAGAACAAACGTTGACGAAAACAACCGATGAGAGCGGCTGGTCACCACTTCACTACGCTGCCTATTATGACTGGTCTAATCCTACAGTGGAAGTAATACTACAATATGATGCGTCCGCGGCCTACATTGCTGAAACAGAGAAGAAGAGAACAGCTCTTCACATTGCAGCCATTCGAGGACATGTAGACGCAATGAAAAAGATTGTTTCTCGATGTCCAGATTGTTGTGAGCTAGTTGATAACAGAGGTTGGAATGCCCTTCACTATGCTGTGGCCAGTAAAAGAAGCAGAGTATTCGAGAAATGTCTGGAGATTCCAGAGCTTGCAAGACTTAAAACGAAGAAGGATGACAAAGGAAACACGCCCTTCCATCTAATTGCTGCTTTAGCACACGAGCAGAAGCAATGGGAACGTGTTTTAAATGAAAGGGAGATTACAGAGTTATGTGGTCTTAATAAGCGAAAGCTAAGCATCATCGACATTTATGGAGGAGATTTAGCTGAGATACAGGTAATCAATCCTTTATGAATTGATTGTTGTGATATTTAATGAATCAATTTCTCGATTTCTCAATTTGGGTTTTGAAGATAATTAAATCACAGCAAACTGGTTTTCCTTTGCATCTAAGATTCTTTTAGCTCCGCAACTTAATCATGTCCACCGAAGGGGTCCACATAACTTTTGTTTAGTTTCACTCTATTATTTTCTGTTGGGATCAGTTCTGTATCATCTTACGACTATATATCTTCTATTTTTTTGTTTTGTTTTAAAAATGTATTTTATTTAAAAACTTAAATTAATACATTTTTTATTTTTTATATAATTTTAATAAGCTGATGTTAAAAATAAAATAAAATTTAAAAAATTTATCTTAACATACTTTTAAATAAAAAATATTTTTAAAATTATCTATATCACAATACTAAATATAAAAATTAAGTAATTTGGAGTAATATAACTTAATAATCTTTTTTATTTGGAATGAAGTCATTTTATTGATTTTGTTAAGTTTTTCATCTACAATAACAGATTATGCATATGAATAGCATGTAACTGTTTTATAAAAACATATATTATTCAATAAAAAAACGAAAAGTAGTACAAATGCATGAAAAAAATACAATTAATTAAAATTTTAAAAATCTGAGAATTAAAGTTGGAAAATCAAATAGAAACGTAACATAATCTTACAAGCAATTAAGGAGAGTAATAATAAAAAATAATATATTGGGTTACCCCTCCTCTGAAATTAATTTTAGAATGAATTATTGGGTTACCCTTACCATATAAAATTAAGTCCACATCTTAGTTTTCTTTTTGGGGTTGTTTTTTTTTTGGGGATAATTGGGCTAATTTCAACCAAATTAGTTTTTGTTATCTGTTAATATATACAGTAACAAAAAGGATTTGATTACAAACAAACTAGTTTTGGAAACAAAATCAAAGGCCCGGAAATTGATATATGATATTTGTTAAATAGCTAAAAATTATGGATATCTACGATATTATACCCTAAATATTTTGCAGGAAGAGATCCTATCCCTTGAAGATGTTGGCAGTGGACCGCTTGGCAATCGAGTTTTGAGAAGAAAGAATGTTGAGAGAAACAAAGAGGAAGAGGAAGCTATGAGTAAAGCAAGAGAGTCTCATTTAGTTGTTGCGGCGCTGATAGCAACGGTAACATTTGCAGCAGCATTTACCCTACCTGGCGGTTACAAGAGCGACCAAGGTCCAAATGAAGGCACTGCAATTCTTACTAAAAAAGCTGCTTTTATAGGATTTGTCATTTCCAATTCAATATCAATGGTGCTCTCTACTTTCACTGTTTTTATCCACTTTTTGATTTCACTAATTCAAGGTTTGGAATTGGATAAGAGTAAAGATATAAGTAAGCGCACCACTAAGATATTATTTGGGGTTGCCACGGTGTTTACCATGATTGGCATGGGTACAATGATTATCGCATTCATCACGGGCACATACGCTGTTCTAGAACCTTCCTTCAAGCTTGCCGTGAACAATTGTCTTATTGGTCTGAGTTTCTTCTTCCTTGTATTTTTAGTGTTTAAGATCATTTACAAGGATTTAATAGCTCAAAAGATTGACTTGTGAAACAATCAATTCTAAATTTTCTATAAAATAAAACTTTGATGTATCATTTGAATAACTTAATAATGTTTTTTTTATTTGAAATCAAGTCATTTTATTGATTTTATTAAGTTCTTCATCTACAATAATAGATAATGCATGTAACAGTTGCTCCATAAAAACATATATTATTAAAAAAAAAACGAAGAGTAGTACAGATGAATGAAAAAAATACAATTAATTAAAATTTTAAAAATCTGAAAATTAAAGTTGAAAATTAATGGTATATAAAATTGGACTAAAAGTCCACATCTTAGTTTTATTTTTGGGGATAATTGGGCTAATGTAAAGCATGCCGTTTAATGTCAACCAAATTAGTTTTTGTTACCTTCTAATATATACAATAACAAAAAGGATTTGATTGCAAATAAACTAGTTGTAGAAACAAAAACAAAGACCCAGAAGTTGATATATTATATTTGTTAAATAGCCAAAAATTATAGATATTTTACCCTAAATATTTTGCAGAAAGAGATATTAGAATCCCTTGAAGATGCTGACAGGGGACTGCTTGGCAGTTGAGTTTTGAGAATAGAGAATGTTGAGAGAAAGAAAGAGTTAGAATGTCTAATTGGTTTGAGCTTCTTCTTCCTTATGTATTTCATGTTGAGGTTTATTTACAAGAATTTAGGAGATGCGATTTGGTAGTGAAACTATCAATTCTAAATTTTTTATCAAATAAAATTTAGATATATATTTTAAAGATATTTTTATTGTTTTTGAAAAAAAATTGTGACATCATATGGTCAGAAATCATGTGGTTGGTTGTTAAATCAGTTGTCAAAAGTTTTTTTTTTATTGTAATAAATTCGCATCACAAGTCAAGTGGTAAAAAAATCTAACACAATTATTTATTTATTTTTTATTTATGACTAAAATTTAGTGATGCAAATTGGTACAACTAAATTTATTTTCCAAGTACAATTTGCTTTGATGGTTTGTTTATTAACAAGTCTTTGTTATTGTGTTTAAAAGGTATTATTAGATTTTTTTAATTTTATATTATTTTTTTTATAATTTTAGATTGTTTTAATATATTAATATTAAAAAATATAAATAAATAAATTATTTTAATATATCTTAAATAAAAAATATTTTAAAAAACAGTTTACCACAATCATAATAAAAACTACTCTCAAAGGTGGGATATGCCAAGTTACATTCTTCTTTGGCTCCTGTGCCAGCTAGTTAGCTTGTTCCATGAAGTGCATGTATGGTTGGACTAATCTCATCGACTCCATTGGATGGCAAGTCAGACCTGTGGACATGTGTTTTGATAGCATAAAAATTTTAAATTAAAAATTGAAATGATGATGTTTGTATTTTTTTAAAAAAATTAAAAATATTTGCATTAATAAATCATATAAAGAATGGTTAATCTAATTAAAGCCTAAAATAGTTGGGTTGTTTTTTTGTTGTAAGAAAACAAAAAAATAAATGCAAGTGTAAATATTTAACCTAGTAACATGGTTGCTTTTTTTTTATTTTTTTATTTAATTGTATAAAAATAAAAATGAATATTTTTAATAAAGATAGTTATTTGAATTCTCTGGAAAAATATATTTTTAGTTAAAATTCTCTTTTCATAATATACTTTTTTAATTTGAAAACCATATCTTTTCTAATAGAAATAAATTAAGTTTATTGGATAAAAAATAAAGAAAACTACAATAGAAATTAGAAATATTGTATTGATTTAAAATAAAGAGTGAACAATGTATCTAATCAAAACTCCTATTTTTTTTATTAATGTGTTTTTTTTAATTACAAAAACATGTTTTTTTTAAAGAAGTATTGTTATTTTAAATTAAAAATTATCAAAATCATATATATTTTAGAATTTCTTACTTTTCTATAAAATAAAATTTAGATGTATTTTAAAAAAAAATTAAATTATCCTTTAAATATTTTAAACAGAAATTCTTATGAATTTTTTTTATAAAAAATATTTAATCTACTCTTGAAGTATTTTAAACAAAAATTCTAATTTGTTTTGAATTTTTTATAGATATTGGATCTGACGATCATGCCAAATCCAAGAATTTTGTATTTAGTAATTAAAGCTAAATTTAAAGTATTTTAGTATGGCCAATCCATACCCAAAAAACTTGGGTATGACCAACATGCTTAATTTGACAAATAAAAAAAAAGAGAATAATTGAACAGTTTAATTTTTAAAAAAGAGAGAAAAAAAGAATAAATAACTAGGGAAACATAAAAAGATAAAATTAAAAATAAACTACTATTATAATTTATAATAAAATATCTTTTGATTTACCATGATTTCTCTACCGCATTTAACTTTTATTATAATTGCAATACGTTCCTTTTTAAGTATTGTAATATTATATGAATTATTAAATGTTTAAAGATTTTGATAAAAAATCCCTGGGCCTTTAGGCCCGAAAATGAGTGCAGGCAGGCACGCTTGTTGTCTTCCTGGGATGTTGACGAGGCGCTGCACGGGTGCTGGCCGAGTGCTAGCTAGTGGCCGAGCCAAAAGGCCTTTTAAATAGTGAAAAGTAGAATTTTAACTCTAGACACTACTAGTTCTAGTTATCAACCCTTTAAAAAATTAATTTAAAAGGTGCAACAGGATAGTAAAAAATTCCTTTACGTATCCCAAGTCGCCGTAATTTAAACATTTTTTCTTGGTTTAAACAATATATACAGATATAAATATATAATATTAAAATCAATTTCTATCAAATGTGTTAATATAGTGTGTCGACAGAGCATTTTTATTTAAAACAGAGAAGCTATCAAGATTTGATTCTTAGTTTAAATAATTTTTTTTAAAAGTTAAACGATCAACTCCTTAACTAATTTACTTTCGAATTAAAATTTGCTAAAGTCAGGGGAAAAAATTCAAAAGCAGCCAAGCAAATGCTAAATTACTAGTAAAGTTAATCGATCAGAAATATTTGTGGGACCAAGAAATCTTTGCACGGTCCAATTCTGGGACACTTTGATTTAATATTTTACAACCATTAATAGAAATGATAGTTGTAAATAATTATTATTGTTATTAGCACTTATAAACAGACGCTATACAGCTACTAGGCGTGTTATGTTACTAATAAAATCAGTTTTTTTTACTGTCAAAATATGGATGGTCAAATATTTTATATTTACTTTTTTTTTTTATGTAACTTTCTCTTTCCTTTCAACTTATAATAACTATTGAAATCCTAACATGAAACCTTAGAAAACATATATAGGGACTAAAACTGAAAAAAAAACTTTGGGAATAAACTATAATTTTCCATTCTTCATAAACAATAAAAAAGAAAAAAAGGATTTTTTTAGTTTGTGTGAAACTTGGGCGGCACTGTATATATTTTTTTGAATTGATAAAATTAAATTAAGTTTTATAAAATTAATGATCAATTTAATGCCATGATATTTTTTTTATATCATGAATACAACACCACAAGCAAACGTCCAAACCCTGTTAAAATTATGTGAAGAGAATGAAATTGAAAAAAAAAATGAATAATTGATTAAGGATAAAAAGAAAAAAAGCAAGTCGGAATTAGATGCACTGACTGCAAATAGGATAATTGTGCATAGTTGCTTGCTTTTCTATCACTGTCACTGCATAAATTCCAGCTTTCTGTTCAAAGAATTTCAGATCTTTTGTCCATGTATTTGACGCTAAAAGTTAATCAATGGCTACAGGAAAAGCTTTTATATATATGTGTGTGTGTGGTGATCGTCAATTCAAAAAAAAAAAAAAAACAATCCAGCATAATTGTCACTTATTGCAAATAGGATAATTGTGCATAATTGCTTGCTTTTCTATCACTGTCACTGCATAAATTCCAGCTTTCTGTTCAAAGAATTTCAGATCTTTTGTCCATGTATTTGACGCTAAAAGTTAATCAATGGCTACAGGAAAAGCTTTTATATATATGTGTGTGGTGATCGTCAATTCAAAAAAAAAAAAAAAACAATCCAGCATAATTGTCACTGACTGCAAATAGGATAATTGTGCATAATTGCTTGCTTTTCTATCACTGTCACTGCATAAATTCCAGCTTTTCTGTTCAAAGAATTTCAGATCTTTTGTCCATGTATTTGACGCTAAAAGTTAATCAATGGCTACAGGAAAAGCTTTTATATATGTGTGTGTGTGGTGATCGTCAATTCATAAAAAAAAAAAAAAAAACCAAACCAATCCAGCATAGTTCAATAAATAATTTAGTGAGTATTTTGCTTTCGATAACATTATTGGATTCACTTCTCTCCTTGAATGCATTGTTAAGAAAGTTGGGCTCCAATTAGCTAGATATATAAAAAGTTTTTTAAAAACCCATGAAACTAAACAAAAAAGTTAGAAAAAACCCTATAAAAATTCAGTAAAATCCCATAAAAACTCAGCAATAGCAAAATAGGTTTTGCCCCTTTTTGTTAAAAAAAAAAAAACCCACACCACACCAAAACTAGTTGGCTTGAACTGATTTCTATTTCAGTTCAATTGTGATTTTTTTTAAATATTTAGTTTATTTTTTAACCAAAAAACCTAACCAATCAAAAAATAATTAGACCTAAATAACAACTTTTAGGCAAAATTTTAAAAGATCTAGTAGTCTAATAAATGATAGAGTAGCTTCCAAAAAAAAAAAAACAACTTTTAGAATCTCTTATAAAAATTTAATCTCAACCAACTATAAATTTGTTATCTTTGTTTAAAGCCACTATTCTAATATAGCATGACCACATATCATTTTAAACTTGGTCCTATCTCAGTACTAGTTTATAAAAGCATATGTTAAGTCATTCAAATAGTCTGTATGTGACAAATCCTCATGTAGATTATCAAAAAATTTAGTTTCCACAAACCTGATTGTATTATTTAGGTAATATATAAATATCTGAATTGATAACTAAAACCTGATTAATTGCATTAGATTTTGATATTTAAAATTTACACTCATCAAGTTTTGAGTAAGATATTGATAATGTTTTGGGTTTGAATTCAAGTATAGATAATACAAAAACCTAACCCGTGAATACCTATTATCATTCCTTTACAAAGATTCAATGACCGAATGAAATTGTTGCACGTATGCAGTGTCGTGACGGGTCTTCCACTCTCATAGGTTTGTCTAGGTAATTGGGAAAATAGAAAAGATAAGGAATTCTTATCTTTTATTAGTGTAAAGAGCTAATAAGAGTCACCACCTAGTATTTTGATCACTAGAAACCCTAACTGATCTCAGAGATCGGACACGAGGACTGGTTGCGTAAAGGTAAGGTATCAACAAGGAGATATATGCTAAGGTTTAATTGTTGGTCCTTCTATGGTTTTAAAAAAGTCATTCTTAGTAAGAAGATCATTATCTTATTGGGTAAAACATAATCATTCTAAAATGAATAAAAAAACTAGCTTTTTAATATCAGGAATTCGTTTTACATATGAGCTCGTAATCCTTAATATTGAAAGAAAACAAATTGATAATTTTGGAATTTTTGAAATATTCATCTAGTTCTTGTTGTTACTCATTTTTGGACCCCCACGTGCTAGAGACGGTGTATACCTCTTTTGAATAGAGTGTAGGAGTTTAGCTCATGTTCTCCAGAAGATTGACAAAAGCACATAAGAATTATGTTTTTTCGAAACCTGGTGTGAGCTATTTTCTGCTCTTTTTAGCCTTCCCCTTTACTACCAAAATCATCAGGTTTTCTTAGGTTGATCAGGAGTCTTCATAATGCTAAATTTGTTCCTTTTTTTTATCTGGTCTTTAAGATTGAATAAATCCCTCATAATTTGCACTAAAAAATGGTTCTGCTGCTGTCGTAATTTTTTGTTCCAACTTAGGCTCTGATTATGACTTAGTTTCGTATGATATCTGACCATCCAAGGTATATTATGTCACTCATGACATGTTGAAAAATTGACGTACACCTTTGTTAAGTCCTAGGGATCATTGTTCTTAAGGCAGTTTCTCAGTCCGATTTAGATGCTCAGCATTGTCAGATCAAGAACCTTTTGGACCAACTAGATTACTACCAGTTTCTGTTCTGTAAAAAGATTTTATCTCACTTCGACTCCTTCATCAAAGTTGTAGTCCTAGACGCGTAGATAAATTTGAGCTTTTGAATCACTTGATTTCGATATCAAAGGCTCAAGATGTTCCCGTTTGAATATTTAACGTGAAGGCAGAAAATTCTGCCGCGAGAAGGATATTGACCCGAGTCTGCACTAAAAAACTTTATTTTTGGCCTAGTTTTTGTGATTTTTGTTTTTAGTTCATACTTTCAATCATATTAGTTAGTTTTTTAGTTAGACCCGAAGATCCCTTTTGACCAACTAGATTACTGCCAGTTTCTGTTCAATAAAATGATTTTATCTCACTTTGACTCTTTCATCAAAGTTGTAGTCTTAGACACGTAGACGAATTTGGGTTTTTGAATCACTTGATTTCGATATCAGAAGCTCAAGATATTCCCATTTTGAATATCTAACGTGAAGGCAGAAAATTCTGCAGCGGGAAGGATATAGCCCAAGTTCGTGGGGCTGATTCGAAGGATTTTTTTGGGACCAAGGACTGAATCGAAAAGTTTTAAAATGAGGGATTGAATTGAAAAAGGATATTGAAAGCTGGAGAGGGGGGATGGATCATCATAAATGACAAGATTTTTTCCACACCAATAAGGAAAATGAGACCTTGCAGCTGCACCCTCCAGATGATTTTCTTTCTTTTTTTTCGCTGAAAATTCTTGCTGTTTTTCCTTTATCATCATGCCTGGTTTTGGGAGCTGCAACCATGTTTTTTCTGGCCTCATTTCAAAGGGAGCAGCTGGCCCTATGGAAGGAAAGAAAACAGTCACACCCTCCTCTAAAACTTGAAAGAAATCAGACGTAAAACACTAACACAAAATTAGAATATTGCAGCTTCATTTTGTGTTTTTTTTACTGCAAATCAGTAGGGATTTAAGTCCTAGGATTAATGCATTGAATCCTTCCTAAATAGAGACATATTTAGACTATATATAAGCCCTTCTAATGACTTAAAGGGGGCGGAAAAAAGAGAGCAGGAAAAAAATAAAGCAAGGGAGAAAAGACAAAAAAAAAAAGAGAGAAGGGAAGTCAGGCAGAAACAGAAAGGAGAGGAACGAAAGAAAAAAGAAAGCAGAACGCTACTGTCAAAAGCAAAAAAATAAAACAGAGGCAGGGGCGTGAACTCAACCAGCATAGCACATTTTCATCGTTGTCTCCCTCGTCATCTCGAGAGAAAGCATCAGCAGAAGGAGAGAAAACGAACAGAGACCAAAACAGGCGTGGCCATCGCTTTCGTTGTCCCTAGAAGCAGCAACCATTGGCTGAGCGCATAAGCTTCAGCACCTGTTGTCTTCGTCTGTCTCAGCGCCAACTTTTAAGAAAAGGAAAGCAGAACAAAGAAGAAGGGAAAGAGAAGAGAAGAAAACAAGGAGAAGAAAGGAGAAAGAGGCAAGCAACACAGGAGAACGCCAGACGAACACAGACAACGGAGGGCTGAAAAAAAAGGCATCCCCAGCAGACCAGGTAAGTTCTTTTATTCCCAGCTTTTGCATGCATTCTTCCATTTGTTACTGTTCAAGTGAAATTTAATTCACTTGAACAGTAACCGGGTAAGGCATGCGTATTTTTTTTTGTATTGTAAAAATAGAAATCTAGTATTTAGAATACCCGATTTTCGACGCAATGTGACAAATATAAATATATATCAAAAAATGTTTTCTTGTGTGTTGCATACGGCCAATACCCTAACATGTTTTAAACATTTTTTTTTATATACAAAAAATATTGGAAGTCTTAAAAAGGTGTTTTCGCATGGATTTCGTAAACACAACAAAAAAAATATTTTCTTGCATTTTTGGATTTTACAACATGTTTGTAAAACTCCAAAGGGTATTTGCCAATATTCCAAAAAATATAAAAATCCTATTTTTGGGGGAATTCATCTATTATTCACCGCTAATGTTTGGATAAAAAAATCCTTAAAGGACGAATATGCAAAATATTATTGGGAGTAATAAATCCGCACACATCCTTGAAAAAAGCCTTGATTATAATTGAGGACATTTCAATTTATTTGTTTTTGCTCCACAGTTTACGAGCCGTGAAAGTATAAAATACTAAAAAATATAGGTTTTTTTAGCGCCCTAGATTTCTAAATTTTTTATCCCTCCTCCTTGCGATTTACGAGTCGCAAACTCTTGAAATACTAAAGGAAAAATGAGCTTTCGAAGCACATGGAATCTCCTTGGATTTCTATCCAAATAAATTTTATATGAATCAAACCTAGGAAAACTGATGGGATTAGAAAACACCAACACCATAGTAATTATAGAGCAAACCAAACACTAAGCAGCTTACCTTAGGTAGGGCGTACTAGGGGTGCTAATACCTTCCCTTTACGCAACCAGTCCCTTGCCTTAGAATCTCTGAAAGACCAGTAAGGGCTCCTAGTGACCAAAATACTAGGTGGCGACTCCAAAGAACCAAATCAGCAAAACAAAGGGAAAAAATCACCATCGGACGCCGCGCGGGGGGATATGCGACAGTTCTCATGACTTTAATAAACTGGTTATTAAAGCCGAAATGCATGCTAAAACATATTTTTGAATTTTTGATGTATGAAAATACAATATGGTTTTTTTTTTTAAAGACTTCGTCGTGTGCATGAAAACAAGATATTTTTATTGTTGTTTATAATTTTTTGTGATGTTTCGATGAAAATCGAGTATTTTAATATCGGATTTGTATCTTTATGGTATAAAAATACAAACCGATAATAATCAAATAGATAGAAAACTACATAGGAAAATAAAAAAAAATTAGAAAGGATTTTTATAATAAAAAAGTTGGATTGGGCTGGGTCAGACTTGTCCAGCCTAATGAACAGTGGAGTACTCTCACATTAACAATGAAGGGAGAATTAATTCACTCAGTGAATAGTGAAGGAAACCATCGAAGATAAAGAGGAGAAAGAGGCAGGAGGAAGAGTGGCAGACCTGCGGTGGCTTTGTGGCGGTGCTGTTGGTGGTTGCTGACCGGAGAGTTGCTTGGTTGGTGGCCGGTTCTTCTTCTTCTCTGTGTATTTTCCTTCTGTTCTTCTCCTTTATTTTCTTTTGTTCTTCTTTCAGTCTCCTATTTGTCTCTACTTTATCTTGTTCTTCTCCTTTTATTCTATAGTGGAGGCGGAGGCGGAGTCGAAGGCGGTGGCGCTATAGGCAAGACAACGACAGGCAGCGGTTGCTGTAATTTTATTCTTCTTCCTTGTGCAGAGGCCCTAACCTCTGTTTTTCCTGTTGGTCGTTCTTCCCTTTTCTGTATTTTTGCTAACTCTGTTTTCAGTGTAGTCATTCTCAGTGGCAGCGGTGCGGCAGCGGTGCTGGTGGTGGAATGAAGGTGGTCGCTGTGGTGGCTTTTTTTTTTTTTTTTAATCTTTTGCCTCTCCCCTCTGTTCCTCCTTATTTACCACAAACAATTCCCTAGCCCTTTCTCAAACTGTCTTTCTATTTCCTTCTCTCTATACTATTCTCCCATAACAATATTTCTCCCCCCCTTTCTCTCAAATCTCCCCCTGTATTTGTAGGAGGCTAGGGGAGAGAGTCACCATACCTTGTCCAAGTGCAGGGCGTGGTGACCGGGGTATGGGTCGTCTTTCTTTCTTATTATGGTGGCATGAGCATATGAGTATGTGTTTTATTAGGTTTGTGCAAGCGGGGTCGGGGAAGAGAGAGAGCGGGAAATTTTTTTTCAAAATCATTCTTCTTCCTTATCTCTATGTTTGTATGGAAAAAGAAGATACACAGTGCTGTTCAAAATGACATTATGTAATTTTTTTCTTTTAATAGTGCATGAAATGAATTTGAGGAATAACAAAAGAAAAAAGTTATGGAAACTTCTTATTTAAGAAAAATATTTGAAAAGTTTAAAGAATTTTGAAAATTAATTTTTAAAAACCATATATTTTTTCATAATATTAAGGAAATAAAAAATTGAAAACTATGAATCACAAAAATTCTTAGAATATTTAGGAAATATAAAAAAACCATTTGGGTATTAATTGGGCAAAACCAGACACTCATTTGTATGCTGAAAAATAAAAACGAGAGAAGTTATATCCACACTAGGTTGGATCCTAGTCAAACTGGGTTAAAACCCATCTCAATCTCAATTAGATAGGAGTATTCCTGATATCTATTGGGTGATGATGTTTTGATCCCTAATTTTTATGAGGTTCTTGGGTAACATAATATTAGTCCCCTATCGCTAATTGTTTTCCAAATTTGGTCCCCAACGTAGTTATAATTTTCAACCAACTAGTCCTAGAATTCTCAATTGGATTTGTCCATAAAAAATTTGCTTAAGAATTTTCTCATTTGAGTCCACACCTAAAGATAACTTCAAAGTATATTTGAGGATGAAAGGATCAGATTGCTTAAATATGTAGGTTAGGGACACAACTGAGAAAGGGTAATAGCGACTAAGTTGGGTGCGTATATGAGAATATTATCCCCTTTCTAAAACATTCCAAGGCATCTCTTCTTTGGAGAAGATTTATTAGAGTTTCTGGAGGAGTACATCCTAATCCTATCCGAATGATATTAATGTAGATCAAAGTTTTAAATTGCAATTGGTGGCGATTTAGTTTAGTAAAAAGAAAAGATCAATGGAGCTCGGTTTTCTCAGCAGACAATACCATGCCTAGGGCACAAATCAGAATAAAACAATTTATAGTTGCAAAATGATAAGGAAAAAAAAGGCATTTCTTATCTATATTTTATAGCTTCATGTGAACAAGGTTTAACAAAACATAAAGTGAAAAGGAA